>JALMQS010000153.1:11340455-11504722 GCA_024734495.1 Forficula auricularia | reverse complement strand
CTTTTCTATACCATATTGTAGGTGTTATCAGCTGTCTTTATTAGCTTAGGAAATAAAATCCAGCTGTTTCGATACTCCTCTTCCGTCCCACTTAGTGAATCATGCCATTTCTTGTTTATAGATAACAATAAACATAAAAAAAAAAATTGATGAAGGAGTTCCAAGTTTCATACTCTACTCAATTGTGCTAAAATAATGAGAATGTTCAAATAAGAATAAACGAATAAGAAAAAAAAGAAAAATATTAATTCTATTGAAATTACTAAATGTTGAATTGGTAGGAAATCAATTCAGCTAAGAACTTCAGCGAAAGGATGGGATAATTCGGAGAAGGGTTTTTTGCGCACTTGGTTAAATCAAATAAGACTTGGCACCCGCCTGTTGGAGCCTCCCCAGCCTCCTCCGACTCCCAGCCTGGACCAAAGTCGGCCATCGATTTTCACAGTACAGGATAAGAGGCAGTCAGCAAGCATGTTCATTAATAATCACACCAAGAATTGACTGTTTTTTTTTTTGTTTTTTAAGCCTAATCAGAAAAGAATGAATCATTTAAAGGCACTTTGTATATGGATAGTTTTTAAATACATCATTAATCCGATTTATTTAAATTATTGTATTTTATCTATCTTATAATTCAATATTTCATTATGAATGATTGATAAAATAATAATCATATCACAAACAAATTTATTGAAATAAAAGCAATGCCTTTAACTAGTAGGAGATTCATTCTTACCTAGCCCATGCGATATTCTGGGCCATCGTAGAACTGTCTCCACTCTTTACTTTATCCAATGCGAAGCACGGGCAGCGGATGATAATCGGTCTCGTTGCAAGTGCAACTCTAAAGTGGTCCTCAGGTAAAGCACTACGGAACCCATGGTCTCAATTAAAGTGACAGCAGTAGCCCATTTAGGTTGAATTTGAAGCACGCAGGCGGTTTTGCCAAAAATTACATGGGGTCTAGTCCAGAGGCGCAAAAAGTGCGATTTTTTCCGGAATGAAAATGGTGGCGTATGATGGATGCTATCGTTTTTTGTCACTACGATTTTTTCAACACCGTCACAACCGATTGAAATGAAACTGAAAAACCAACCATTGTCTTTATCCAAAATAAAGCAACTACCATACTGATTTATGCACTGACAACTTAATATTGTAATTAAGCACCTCGAGGACCACAAAAAGGCTTACGGCGTAAAAGTATTCTGTAAAACTATATTTTAATGTGCTCACCCTAGAATAAGATAGTACGTATTGATGCCATGAAACGATCCCAGCTGCAGTTCATGTCCTTTATTAATCTTATTGGTCTACTAGAAGCTCATGTCTCGACAAATTAAAGCCACACAACCTCCCACTAAGTCATACGAAACGTTTTTCAAACTTTAAATTTCCATCTTGGTCAAATTAGGTGCATCACATTTGCCAACTCGTTTCTCTCTATGACTCTATGACTTCTAGAGCTGGAACTATTTTCCCGGCTCAGTATTTTTAGTAACCGAGAATATTTAAAGACCTGCAACTAAAGCATGTGTCAGGATTTTCTTATAAGGGAGGGGTTTGAAAATGATAGTTAGCTAAGAACTTTGAATCAAATCATCGTCAAATTTAAATCGCAACAAGAGTTTCGCTTCGAAAACGTCTTCGACGGAATGTTTTCAGGAGGAAGGTCACTAGAAATACAACGTTGCCGACAAGAAATGAAGTCCAACAAGCCTGTGTGACATGCCGAATGAAACCGAGGATCGAAAGAAAATTCGACTTAAAAAACATGCTCAACGTCAATCAAATACATAGCAATTCAAACTGAAGCAGAAAAGTCGAAGCGATTGGAAAATAGAAGAAATTGTCGATCTCAAATGCTCGCATGATATTGTGGTACTCAAACACCAGCTTCTAATTGAACCTTAAAATTCCAAAATAACGGATCATTACTGTACCCAATTAACCCCTAGAGTCCATGTTAGCATTAAGTTTTGGATCAATTCGGCGTATGAAAAGGATGGAATAAAAAATGTTAAGCATTTTGGGATGAAATCAGAACTTCAGTTCTCAAAAATTAATGAAGCATTCTTTTGCACGAAAGATCAAAGTTCAACAATGTCAGGCGAAGGGAGGCTGATGGAATTTCACCAAACTTATAAAAAATATAAATGATAATAACAAATTAAAATAATCAAGAAAATTGCGTATTGTGTATTTTATTATTTTTTTTTTTTACTTAGAGAAAGTGGTGTAGGTTTTAGGTGAAACATGATTTTAATTAATAAAGTAAAGAGGTGTAGTAGTTTCACAGTGAATGAAATAAAACTCAAAGAGGTTATATAAACTCAAGATATTTCGGATATATTGAATCCACCATCAGGAGTTTACAGGTTAATTAACTGACTCTGTAAACTCCTGATGATGGACTAATAATCCAAATATATTGAGTTTGTATAAACCTCTTTGAGTTTTATTTCATTCACTGTGAAACTACACACCCTTTACTTTATTAATTAATTTTATTATTTATTAATTTATATAATGGTTAAATGGGCATTTAGTTCTCGAGCGACAAGGTGGGTAGGAAAAATAAATATAAATATAAATTTAAGACGGAAAAGTAGAAAATAAAAATAACAATAAAAGATCTTGTTGGTTTCTGAGATTTTTCTACACTTGTGAAAATGAACTAAAAAGAAGAATATATATCGTCGCTGATCTTACAAAACCTCGTAAGTCCTAAATTAATTGTTTGCCAGAAAACAAGAAAAACCATTTTAAACACGAATACAAACAAATACAATGCAATATTTATCTATTATTTGTCCGTAGCGCGAAATTAAATTGGAATAGAATAATAAGGTTTCAATAGACAGACGCGCCGTGAAAAGTTGGCCGATATAATACGTATTTGACCAAAAATCGGACTTAGGAGGTTTTGTAAGATCAGCGACGATATATTTTTTTCTACAGGAAATTTTCCTTAAAATTTTATAAGTACTTAAAACAAAAAACTTAACTTAAAAAATTTCAAAAATTTTAATTTCTTAACAAAGAAATGGTAGTGATGAAATTTTTAAGTCAATTTTTTTTTCTTTTATGTTAAAATTTTAAGGACAATTTTGTATGGAAAAAAAATATATTTTCTTCTTTTTAGTCCATTTTCAGTGAAGAAAAATCTCAGAAAAAAAAGTTTTTTATTATTTTTATTAAATAAATAATCTTAATATAAAGTTTTCTATTAAGTAAATGTAATATTTTAATTTGAATTAAAAACATTTTGTTAGAAAAAAATGGACTAATCATTTCCTATATAAATATGCTCGTTGCGTAAAAGTTCATTCATTCAGGCAGTGAGTGATTCACTCATCAGTCATCACAATTATTCAAAATCGAGATAGAGAGAAGTTGATGTTCCTCAATGTTAATCTATATATATGTACAGTGGACTCTTGTACAACGCGGGGGATACGTTCCGCGTAATAGGAAATCCCATTATACGGGACATACATTATCAGACCAATTTAAAACAAAGCGGCGTCGCGTCGTTGGAACTTATTTGTTGGTACTTCCGATAGTGAACAAATGTTAAATATATTGAGGTGCATACATGTATTTTTATTTTTATTAAAAGTTGAATAAAATTATTTTTCTCTTAGGTATATCATTAAATATGTATTTATTATTATTTTTTTATAAACCGCTGCTCCGTTAGTTTAAAAAATCAGAAACTATGTGAAAATGTTAAATAAAGTAAAGAAAATTTTTTGAAAAATGTTTTTTGGAACTTTTTCAAAAAAAATTTAAATATAAAATACTAGGTAGGTTTCGCATAAATAAAAGATCAGATGCTTGTTTAGCACGACTCAATATATATTTCGGGGTATAAGCCCTCTTCAGGAGTTCACAAAGGACACTCAAAAAACATTTTTCAAAAAATTTTCTTTACTTTATTTAATATGTTTCACCAAGAACCTACACCATTCTCCCTTAACAAAATTAAAAATGTTAAATTTATCTTACGCGTTATATGGGACTGTTTATCGCGCTATACGAGTACTAGTCGTAATTTTTTCATCGCGTTATACGACTTCGTGTTTTACGGGAGTCCACTGTATATAAAATTAAGGTTTTGTCTGTGAAGAGCTCCAAATCGCCCCAAATTTTGTATGTACACATTTCAAGAAAAGTTATGAAAGAAAACCCCTCAACAAAATTCCTGTCTATCTGGCTGTTTTATGTCTTTCTGCGGAAATATTCACCTAAATTGGCATAAAAAGGGCTGGAGTTATCTGTATGAAATCTCGTATTTGGATCATATGTTTTCTAAGTTAAAATGATAGATAGCTATAGAACATTTTGATATTTTGACCCCAAAAGGGTGGGGATTATCAAATAACTCCTAAACTATTAACTCACAGCTAGTCACTCATAAGCCGGGCAAGTGCGAGTCGGACTCGCAAACTAAGGGTTCTGTATATAAATACCGTATTACTAACTGAATGACCCATCGCTGCTTTAATTCAATACTTCGGTCTTCTTACAGGCTGGCAGGCAACAAAAAATTATGATCTTTCAAAATACTTAACATATCAAATTTGTTTTTATCTGTTGTTCGTAAAGAGAGTAGTAATATCGCGAATAAAATTCGTTTAATACCTAAAAAAACTCGCAATTTTTTCAAACGGTTTAAAAGAATCTAATAAAAGTGTGTGATTTAGGTTATATCTCGCGAACTTAGAGATTACAAAATACTGTGGTTATACTTATCATGTATTTCTTTGAGAGGCTTAAAGCTTAAATATTCAATCCAAATAATATTATTGCCTTAAACCAGAAAAATAAGCAGGTTAAATGGAACTCGGATTACATATCGAAGGCTCCCAAAATACTTGGAGGACTCCCAAAATACTTGAGATATCAAATTCGTTTTTATTTCTGATAAATAAGAATAGAATGAGTGAATTTCTGGAATTTTTTCATAATTATAAGATAAGTCTTTTGTAAACCCTCTCACACCTTTATTTTAAATAAATTATATTAGTTTACGAGCTACACTGCTCTGACAGAGGGACAGACAAACAGACATTGTGAGGACGCTAATAGGGTCCCGTTTTTAAACGGAAGCATAAAAAACGAAGTAATATTAGTGACTGAGATCCATATTCTCAATTCCATTACGTATTTTTCATCCACAACTATCTACAAGAGAATCTTATTCTTAGTAAAATCGCGAATAAATAAATACAGCGGATAACTCACAAATACAAATTGTACTAGTTTCATATGCACAAGAATATACTATGATAATGAAGAGAAGGGGAATGTACATTATTAAAAATACTTTTGACCTAATCCTATCACTTTCAGAAATGTTTCCGCGCACACCGTAGGCCTACTCTTAAATTTATTTACTTAATCAACGATAACAAATCGACGTGACAATCTAAAACTCACACATATACTAAAACGTCAATAGATATTTTTAGAGGTTTAATACAGTTTCGATTCGTATTTCTGAGCCAGTAGCCCCAAGTTCGGGTGCTTCGGTGCTAGAGCACCCTCAAGAATTTTTGTGGGGGTGCTGAGCACAGCAAAAAGGAAAATAAAAATAAAAGAGAAAAAAACAACTAATTTTTAGCCTACTCTGTTAATCCACTAAAATTGTATTTTTATTCGAAATGCATGGAATTTAATGCTACAACGTATAAATAAATATACAAACATTTTATAGATTCATCATCTTGTTGCCCTTCGGACTTTTTGCTCTACCAAGTGGTGTTGTAAAATAAATTCTTTGAAAACTATTTTACAGAATTACGAAGAGTTAATATTGTTCTTTGAGAAAAGTGAGCTCAAAATATCCGACGCCGGAGCTAAAGGTAAGGGTTTCTTAAATTTTCTTTTGACTTTAAATTTGTCACTATCCGACTATTACTGGAAAATTTATTTCGAGGTTTTAGATATTTTGAGGCCGACTTTTAGCCACTGAAATGGATTTCTTAAGAAGTTGTGGGTTGACGAGAACTGATAAGAGTTCGAAACGAAGAAATAAGAAAACGAATGAACATGGACGGGGATCTTATTGACGAAATCCAAAAAAAACAAACAATTAGTTTGGTTTGGACACGTAAAAAGGATAGACGAAGAACGAATCCCAAAAAAGGCTCTACAATGGATCCCCCCCCCCCGAAAGACTAAAAAGAGGTCGACCCGGGCGCTCTTGGATGGACGAGGTGAACGAGGCTATGAGTTCCAGAAATCTCGAGATTGTGGATGTCTGGGACCGTGAAACGTGGAAATTGGGAACGGGGAAGCGTCGCCAGACGTAGAAATCCGGAAGAAGAAGATATATTGATCAACTGATTCGATTATCGATTTTCTAAAGCTGCTTTGAGTCACTTCAAAGAAACATTTCTTCTTTCTAAAACTAGAGATTGCAGTTATGTAGTAGAATTTTATAAGGATGACTTTGACCCCGAAAGATTAATTTTACATAGAAATGTGATTTTAGATGTGTGTGAATCTAAAAATGTTATCATTGAAAGTATTGAAGACCTAGTAAGCTTCGTATCCTCTAATAAACATGTCGGTGATTTAATCCAGAGGTGGGTATGTAGATAAAGTTAGCTATACACGTTTCTACATGTCAGAACACTTTCTTTATGAGTGAGAATTACAAATTCCACAAAGACTAATTTTTGATCTAGTCTCCTGTCTCCATGTTATAAGGTCAAAATAGAAACTATACAATTTTTATTTGTTTAATTCTTTCCTTTTAATTCACATATACATATGTCAAATTGCATATTTATTACTTTTTCATCATTAGCTTACATTCACTATTTCTATGACTTAAAAACATAAAAAAGAAAACAACTGTATAACCTTTGTATTCATTCATCATTGAGGAAAAAACCACACAATAATAACAAAACAATAGTTTATGTTACCAATCATGTGATGTTCATTCGCTTTTATTTTTAGAATAGTCGATTTTAAAAATTTTCAAGGAGAATGGAATACACCACAGTACCCTGGTTGTTGACTGTGAACACCCTCACTTATTTTCAAAACCCGGCGCCTTTGAACTGGGCTATGTTGCTTCGGAATTGAATATAAAGTCCGAGGGGTGAGCCGCTATTGGAATTAGGTGTACACGTCTTTGGAATTATGTGGAATTCATTAGATAATGACCCTACTACTGATTGATCCTTCTACTTGGAAATGAAAGTGGAAGTAGGTGTACACGATATTGGATCGCGGTTCACCCCTCGATAAAGTCTATCTAAGATTATAATAAGCTCACATGGTTAGAGGAACTTTACAAAAAACGTAAAAAATGTACTCTTTTTAAAATAATTAATAATAATTTAAAAAATTCGGTGCAATGTTTAAGCAGCAACACGCGATTAAATCCAAATGCATAAATATGTATATATATAAATATATATATATTTTCAAAAATATTTTTTTATCTGTAAACTTTTGTAATTCAAAGCAATAAAAATATGATAATCTAATTTGGTGTCTTAATTATAATTGTTTAGAGTTTTCCTATTTTATTCTGAATAAAAATTAGATTAACTTTCTCTCATCTTAAGTGAAATTTCAGGTGGAGGGGCGAGGGATGATCAAACCTTTGAATTAAATCAAATTGATTTTAAATTCAGAGACAAATTTAACTCCCTCATTCGTTAATTTTTTCCTCCCTATGACAATGTCTTCTTGAGACTGAACTCCCTTCTTCCACCTTCGGTGAACCAACAATACCACATTTAGGGAATGCAATCTCGATCTCGCGAGATCACGAGCTATTTTACAAGATCAATCCCGAAGCATAAATTGGCGAGATCTCACGAGATTGACGAGCTGAGCGGCAGCAGCCAGCGACCCATTACGCGTGTACTTGGCGCCCGGACGTCTCTTCAAGAGGAATTAAAAGAGGCTCTAAGGGCATGTCAACGTCCTTTTTTGCGTATTTCTACGTCTACAGATAGACTAGAATCACTCATAAAGAAAGAGATGGACCTCTGTGGGTGTAGGGGAACAAGGGGTCAATTTTTATAGTTTGCTTATAATAGCTTGCTCACGCTGGTGCCAACCAGTGTTGAGTCTGAGAGTGCATTTTCAACTGCTTGGTACATAGCGACTGAAATAAGATGCCGTTTATCGGTCAGCACCGAGGGATGAACCGCGATTGGAATTAGGTGTACGCCGTCTTTGGAATTCATTAGATAATCTATTGTCATCTATTGTCTTCCACTTGGAAATGAAATTGAAAGTGGAAGTAGGTATACACGATTTTAGGTCACGGTTCACCCCTCGGTCAGCACCATCAGTAGGTACTCTTTGTTTTTTAAGGAGCTATTTCCAAAATCACCCCTAGAGCTCGTCTTTTAAATGGGTGATTTTGTCAATACTTAAATAGCTTTTTGAGGTATTATTTTATTTTTGTTAATTTAAAAAAAAAAAAAAAATCGGGTAATGTTGTGTTCATTGGTCAATAATAAGTATAAAGAATAAATACTTTTTTACTTTATCCAATGCGAAGCATGGGGAAAGTATTGTAATCGGTCTGGCGGCAAGCGCGACTTCAAAGGGTCCTCAGGTAAAGACTACGGAACCCATGGACTCAATTAAAGTCGCAAATTGTAGTATTCAATTAGGTTGAATTTTAATACGTGACGGTTTTGCCAAAAATTACATGGGGTCTCGTCGAGAGGCCAAAAAGTGCCATTTTTTCATTTAGTGCGTGCGGATGTATTTATGTATGTATGTATGTATGGATGTATGGATGGATGTATGGATGGATGTTATCGTTTTTTTAGCCCACGATTTTTTCCACACCGTTACACCGATTGAAATGAAATTGAAAACCTACCATTAGTTTAAAAAAAATGAAGCGCTGATTAGTTTTTGGTACATGTCGGCCCACAAACATTAGTACTTTATTTCGGTACTTTTTTAGTTTTTTCTAAATATTTTGAAAATGACTTAACCAATTTTGATGAAATTTAATATCCTTAAGTACCTTGGGGACCACCAAAAAGGTTAAATAAAGTTTTTAGTAAAATTATATTTTAAAGTACTTTACTCTAGAGTAAGATAGTACTTTTTTTAACTTTTTAAATTCTTTAAAATTTATTCATTTGAACGTTTTAATATAGCTCATTTAGCCTTGTTTAAGTAAGAATCGATAGGCTTGTCTCTGTGAAATGCTAAAAATTTGGGAGGAATTTTTATAAGTAACCATAGCAACTGCGTTGTTTTCTTATCCGTTACCTTTGCTGAAGACATAGAGAAATCGACTTTAAATCAAAAATAGCGATTGATTCTCATCTAGTACTTGAGGAATAATCATTCTATATTGGCTTTTTGACGTTTCGGTTTTTATTGGTAACCATTGCTGAAGAAATAGAGAAATCGACTTTAAACCAAAAATAGCAATTGATTCTCATCTAGTACTTGAGGAATAATCATTCTATATTGGATTTTTGACGTTTCGGTTTTTATTGGTAACCATTGCTGAAGACATAGAGAAATCGACTTTAAACCAAAAATAGCGATTGATTCTCATCTAGTACTTGAGGAATAACCATTCTATATTGGATTTTTGACGTTTCGGTTTTTATTGGTAACTATTGCTGAAGACATAGAGAAATCGACTTTAAACCAAAAATAGCGATTGATTCTCATCTAGTACTTGAGGAATAACCATTCTATATTGGATTTTTGACGTTTCGGTTTTAATTGGTAACCATTGCTGAAGACATGGAGGAATCGACTTAAAATCAAAAATAGCGATTGATTCTCATCTATTACTTGAGGAATAATAATTCTACATTAGATTTTTGACGCTTCGATTATTATTGATAACCATTGCTGAAGACATGGAGGAATCGACTTAAAATCAAAAATAACGATCGATTCTTGTCTAATACTAGAGGAATAACTTTATTGCATTCCATTTTTGATGTTTTGACTATTAATGGCAACCTCTACTGAAAACGTGGAAGAATCGACTTAAAATCAAAAAGACTAAATTCTTTTTTGGTAAACAACTCAAGCTTGAGTAGAGGTTGCCATTAATAGTCAAAACATCAAAAATGGAATGCAATAAAGTTATTCCTCTAGTATTAGACAAGAATCGATCGTTATTTTTGATTTTAAGCCGATTCCTCCATGTCTTCAGCAATGGTTATCAATAATAATCGAAGCGTCAAAAATCTAATGTAGAATTATTATTCCTCAAGTAATAGATGAGAATCAATCGCTATTTTTGATTTTAAGTCGATTCCTCCATGTCTTCAGCAATGGTTGCCAATTAAACCGAAACGTCAAAAATCCAATATAAAATGGTTATTCCTCGACTATTAGATGAGAGTCGATCATTATTTTTGAATTAAAGTCAACATGAACTGCAAATTGCACGTGATATCTGATTAATAATAAAGGAATAAACATATTAATATTTCAAATGAATTTGAATAAAGTTTAGCAACGATCCGTTGCAGTTTATTTTTTTATTAATGTTGTGTATTACTTAATCACATAACACTCTTAAGAAGTTTTCATCGCGTTTTAGTTTTCAAAACAATAGAGTTTTTTCAAAAAGTACCCGAGATCACGAAAATGCCGAGATCTCGCGAGATCGGAATTTCTAATCCCGCGAGATCTCGAACTTGACTCGAGATTGTACCTTGAATATTTCTAAAAGTATTTCATCTCCTTTTCTAGGAGCTGCAATATAATCTATCTCAAGCCGTTGCATCTTTTTCATTAAATGAAAATAAAAATAATTTCAGCTCTCCCTCATGAGTAGAGACCGGATTTTTATGCAGTAAAAACTGCCAAAATATGCCATAAAATATGCAGTTAAAAATGGTGAAATATGCAGTATAAGTTGAAATATGCAAAAATATGCAGTAAAAGATTTTTTTATGCACTAAAAAATTAAAATTGAAGACAAAAAGACTATATATTTGAAGGAATGCTATGAAAGGAATTAAATGATAAAGTAACCTACAGACACCAAGTGTCAAAAATATGTACATTTATTTCGTAAAATATTAAACACTAAATTCTTATTATATTTAATATATTAAAAAATTTTGAAACTCAAAGAAATAATAGGTGCACTTGAATAAAATCAACATAATAAATTTAATAATGTGAACGAAAAAATACGGGGGGTAGTTTTATTTAACAGAAAGCGATTGTATTGCTTTTATTTTTTTATATTAACCATCTCTTCCTATTGACGTACAAATAATAAACTAATAAAAAAATAATGGAAAATTTGACCGGCTATAATCTGATCCCTACATTAATTTACAGACATTTCCCACCCTCATACACACATACGAACACTCAATGGCCAGAATGGGCTATAGTTCCCGAAGGCCATTAAAAAAAAAAGAAATAATTAACAAAGGATCACAAAAATAATTAAAATTTGATTGTAATGTGAAGTTTACAAATATTTTTTAAAATTATCTTCAGGATATTATGTCTACGGTCACTTAAAATAGATTTATACGATGGGAAGGAGGGGTCCAACACCCACAGACGTATCGGGGGCGAATTTAAAGGAACTTAACCCCCCCCACTTTTATTTTGAAAGAAAAAGAATTGCAAACTTTTCGGTATTTTCGAGTAGAGTATATAGTAACTAGTTAAGTCAAAGTACAACTGAATAATAAGAAAAATAAGTGGATTGTTCTTTTTAAGCCATGTTTACTTCCTTTGTAATCCGTCCAACACTACATTCTTGTCGTTGAGGCCTATTTTTGTATTCTTCGAATTTAAATTAGTGTCCCCCTATTTTATTTCTTCTTTTTTTTTATTCTTTCTCCGAAAAGTTACTTTTAAAACATCTGTAGAAATATGCAATTTTATGCAATATTCTTCAAATATGCAATTTTATGCAATATTACTCAAATATGCAAAAATATCCAGTATAAAATTTAACCCACAGTATCCTAGATGCATGATTCGGATAGATAATTGATCTCCTGGGTCGTAGGTGGCAGCAAACAAAATATGCAATTGCATAGGAAACCGGTCTCTACTCATGAGCTAATATAATATAATTATAATAAATATCAAATTTATATTTTTCACATTGCTTTTAAATTCAAGTGTGATAGGTGATGGAAAAATAAACCCTGTATTGAAGCGGCATCTCTTTGACGTCACACAACCTCTATCGAACGGGGGGTGTGTGCCGAGGCGCGTGCCTCCCTCCCCATCTAAGCTGGTGGTTCATTTATTTTAAAGACGGTCTGTAATATTCAACAACTACTTGTTGGTCCATATATATACTACATATATACAAAATCTTGTTGAAAGCTCTTGAGCCTAGTTAGGTGGGTAAACATATGGGAACATAATTTTTTTCTGCCAATTCTCAGTCTTGTTACTTTCATGAATTTCATTTAGTGAGGCCTAAAGAGAAATTATTAAACTTGTTATCTTTATACTAATATAAATATAGATTAATAAATGAATTTATCTTTAAGGACCAATCATAGATTTTAGAGAAAATATTCTTACATTGCATATCAGAGAAGTTCGTCCCCTTAGGAATCGAACCCAAGCGCTAACTAAGCTTGCCGGGCCGTTAGCCAAACCCTTAAGACAAAACTCTCTCTGATATGCAATGTAAGAATATTTTCTCTAAAATCTATGATTGGTCCTTAAAGATAAATTCATTTATTAATATTATAGGTCTGGCTTGATTTTTGAAATAATTTCCATCTTTTTTCAATAAAGACACTCGAAAAGATACTTAAATCTTTGCTTTCACTGTAAAATTAAAGGGCCCCTCACTGAAAACTTTTTTCAGTTTAGCAAGATTTTTTGCTTTTCCCTTTGAGTTGACGGGAGTGAAAAATCTTTAGCTATAATACTTATATATGTTGCATGTCAGAGAGAGTTTTCTCTTAAGGGTTTGGCACTTAGTTAGCGCTTGGGTTCGATTCCTAAGGGGACGAACCTCTCTGATATGCAATGTAAGAATATTTTCTCTAAAATCTATTATTGGTCCTTAAAGATAAATTCATTTATTAATATTATAGGTCTGGGTTGATTTTTGAAATAATTTCCATCTTTTTTCAAAAAAAGACACTCAAAAAGATACTTAAATCTTTGCTTTCACTGATAAATATAGATATTTTTGCTAAAAACTTATTCAAAATTAATTTCTATAATTATAATACAGATATGGGATTTATTTTAAAAATAGGATTTTTTTAAAGTATTTAGAGAATAGCAGCTCCAATTATTATTATTATTTTTTTTAATTCCTACTAACGTTTCGATCTTTGATTAAGTGCTCTATATCTTTATATCTATTAAAAGAATCCATTACACCTTCAACATTATATATACCGGGTTTTTTTATCTTGAGACAGTCTTACATACAGACATTGCCTCCTCAATTAATTTAGACTTATGCAAACTTAAAAACTGGGGATCCCAAAACTTAGTTAACTTCACTGCAGTGAAAACTCAGTGTTGCCTTATTTCTAGGCGCGTCGACAGAAACTTCTCAAACATATCATTCGACTCAAACTCACTAGAATTCAGGCATAAAATTTCAATACTAGGCATAACTCTAGGGTCTGACCTTTCATGGAATGACCATATCTCAACCACTGCTAAAGCTGCAGCGCACAAGCTTGGCCTCCTATTTAGGTCTAGACCAGGGGTGAGCAACCTTTTTAACCCACGGGCCAATTTAAATTTTAAAATTTTGTGGCGGGCCGCACTTACTAATAATTTACAAAGCTTTATATATATACTAATAAACATTATAATATAAAAATACAAAATTAAAAAAAGTAAATATTTCATATATAAATTTTAATGCGACAAGAAAAGAACAAAAATGCAAAATTTAAAAAGTAAATATTTTATATAATTATAAGTGTATATTATAAGTGTATATAAATGTTAATGCAAAATAAAAACAAATAAAAGAAGAACAGAAAAACTAATTTACTTGAAAACTTTAATGAGAAATTTGGCACTGCTTTTTCGATATAAGCTGATCAATATCAGCCGGTATTGATGAAGTAGCTATACGTATGCAGCTTTCTAATCGAGCATCACTCAGTCTTGATCGGTGGTCATTTTTGATTAATTTCATTGTTGAAAATAATTGTTCGCATACATACGTACTTCCGAAAAGAGACATCATTTGCTTTGCATTTTTCGTCAAAAGCGGAAATTTCTCAGGGCTCACATAAGATTTATAAAAATTATCGATGTTTACTGGGAAAAATACATTTTTTAAATCGGTATTATTCTGTATGTTAATCACTTCCATTTGAAAGTTTTCAGGAACTGTATCCACATCGATATTAAATGGTGAAGAAAACATTTTCATGGAAACCGCTATCTTCTCAGCTTTGAACATTTGGAATCGTAATTGAAATTCGTTGATTAAAATGTCTATATATTGTACGTATTTTTGAGAAGTAGTAACGTTTTCTTTTTCTAAATATGGAAAGTGAGACACATTATTCTGCAAAAGATGCTGTTTCCACAATTTTAATTTGCGCTCAAAGCCTTGAATTTTATCATACAAATTGTGAATAAACTGTCCTTTGCCTTTAAGTTCCACATTAAGATCACCGAGATGCTGAGTTATGTCGATAAGAAACGCAAAATCGGACATCCATTCTTTATCACCAAAATGAGGAAAGGCATATTCCTTCATATCCAAGAACAATTGTATTTCACTTTTAAAGGCGTATACTCTTTTTAGCATTGCACCTCTACTAAGCCAACGTACTTCGGTATTGAAAACCACGTCGCCATATTATTGCATGTTTGAACAAGTCGCCGATAAATGAGTAACTCGTCTATGTATTCGCGATTCAAACTAACTCGAAAGAAGTATAATTTGACATAAATCATATGTTTTAATCTGTCAAATTACATTCGATGGTAGCGCTAGTGTCAGATTGAATCCCGAATTGTATAGTATCCGATTTATAAATTGGCGACTACTACTAACATAACATTATAATTAATTTATTGATGGGAGAAAAATTAATAAATAACAAATTATTATTATTAATAAAAAATATATTAAAAATATTTATTAACAATATAATAAATAACAAATTATTATTGTTTATAAATAATCGAGACGAATAATACAATTCTATTTTAGAAATGCTCGGCGGGCCGCAGAAAAATATTTAAAGGGCCGCATGCGGCCGCGAGCCGCTGGGTTGCTCATCCCTGGTCTAGACGCTGTTATACTCCCATTCAACTTCTTATACTCTTCTGTATAAGGCTCAAATTCGTCCCTGTCTTGAATATGGCTCTCATCTGTGGAGGGATGCCTCCAAGCATTCTCTTGCTACACTGGATGCGATTCAGAAGCGAGCAATTAAACTAATAGGAGGCCCGCCCCTAACTAACTCACTCGACTCACCGAAGAACCGTTTCTGCCCTTTCCCTGTACTAGAGATACTATCATGGTGTATGTTCAGTCGAGCTGAAATCAATTATCCCCCCTAAAGCCCTCTTTACGAGAAACAGTTTTCGAAAGCTCAGCACCCCTTCGCTGTCAAATTGGAGAAAAATCGAACGAGCGCTTTCGCCAACTCTTTTATCCCTATGACCTCCAGAAACTGGAACTCGCTCCCTCCTACCATCTTTCCCGTGACATAACCTTCAGCTATTTAAGACCCGTATCCACAGATAGCTTCTACCCGCGCCCAGCCCATAAAATTCTTTCTTCTTCTTTCAAGGGGAAACTAAACTACGATATTGTTTATCGAGTTGAACAAGCTTTCAAAGATAATTCAAGATCAAGCTCTGTTTTTTTTAAAAGAAACATATTAAGGTCTCTCACATAACTTAGAAATTTTGAATTAAAATTTGAGTCGAGTTTTGATAGACTTTTGTTCCAAGGAAATTTGGATTATACTTATATCTATCTATATATATAAAATTAAGGTTTTGTCTGTACATTGGTCCAAATCACGCCAAATTTTGGTTGCACACGTTTCAAGCAAAGTTATGAACGAAAACACCCTCAACAAAATTCCTGTCTGTATGTCTGTCTGTCTGTCTGTCTGTCTGTCTGTCTGTCTGTCTGTCTGTCTGTTTCAGTGGTTTCCGCGAAAAGTTGCTCACGATTCACGTCAAAACGGCTGAAGGGATTATTATGAAATTTCATATTTGTATCAGAGGTCTTCTAACTTACGTTTTTAGCTATATAACGTTTTGATATTTTGACCCCAAAAGGGGGTTTGGGGAGTGCACGAATGAAAATTATCAAATAACTCTTAAACTGTTAACTCTACGGGAAATTTTATAATGAGCAAAGTTGTAGGGGATGTGATTTCTGACAACTTTTGTTTAAAAAAATTCCCCCAAAAAACCACCCAAAAAGGGGGGAAGGAGAAAAATATATAAATTCTTGCGCTTGGAGCAAACTCAACCAAATTTTGTATACATAATCTGTAGGCCTCTAAAGAGCTAGAAATGCAAAAACTAACCACCCAAAATGGGGGGGGGGGGGTCAAAAAATGAAAATTCTTGCTCTTGGACCAAACTCAACCAAATTTTATATACATAATCTGTGGGCCTCTAGAGAGCTAGAAATGCAAAAACTAACCACCCAAAATGGGGGGGCGTCCCCAAAATGGAGGGGGGGGGTCAAAAAATGAAAATTCTTGCTCTTTGACCAAACTCAACCAAATTTTGTATACATAATCTGTGGGCCTCTAGAGAGCTAGAAATGCAAAAACTAACCACTTAAAAAGAGGGGGGTCAAAAAATGAAAATTCTTGCCTTTTGGAGCAAACTCAACCAAATTTTGTATACATAATCTGAGGGACTCTAGAGAGCTAGAAATGCAAAAACTAACCACCCAAAATGGGGGGGCGTCCCCAAAATGGGGGTCAAAAAATGAAAATTCTTGCTCTTGGACCAAACTCAACCAAATTTAGTATACATAATCTGTGGGTCTCTAGAGAGCTAGAAATGCAAAAACTAACCACTTAAAAAGGGGGGTCAAAAAATGAAAATTCTTGCCTTTTGGAGCAAACTCAACCAAATTTTGTATACATAATCTGTGGGACTCTAGAGAGCTAGAAATGCAAAAACTAACCACCTAAAATGGGGGGGGGGGTCAAAAAATGAAAATTCTTGCTCTTGGACCAAACTCAACCAAATTTTGTTTACATAATCTGTGGGTCACTAGAAGGCTAGAAATGCAAAAACTGGGTGCGGGGGTGGAGTGGGGGTGGGTTAGGGCATGGGATGCGCGGAGTGGAATGGCGGTGGAGTGAGGGAGTATGGCGGAGTAGGGGGGGGGGTGCAAGGTTGGTGGATGGGGGGTTCAGGTGAGGGTCCAGTGGCGTAGTGGGGTGGTACGGGGTGGGGGTCCGAGGTAGGGGGTGCAGGTTAGAGTGTTGAAGTGGTGGTGTGGGGGCGGGGGTTGGGGTGCTGGGTGGGTTTCGTGGAGTGTGGTGGGTTGGAGTGGGGGGTGAGGTTGGGGTTCGTGGGTTGGGGGCCCGAGGTGGGTGGGGTGAGGGTTGGGGTGGTGGTGTGGGGACGGGGGTTGGGATGCTGGGTGGGTTTCGGGGAGTGTGGTGAGTTGGAGTGGGGGTGAGGTTTGGGTTCTGTGGTATGGGGGCGGGGGTTGGGCACGGGTTCATGGTGCGGGGGTAGGGGTGCTGGATGGGTCGGGGGGGAGTGCAGTGTGAGGGTGGGATTCGTGGGTTGGGGGTCCAGGGGGCGTGCCCCTAGCTAGCAAGAGGGCCGCCGAAGGCGGGCCTTGCAGCTAGTTTTTTATATATATAAAAAATACACTGATCACAAATAAATTACTTGAATTAAATATTATAATAATTATCATTTTTCCGAGTGATATTCCGGGCCAATCAATTGGCTACCTTGTGACGTGAACCCCTCTGACATATGTAAACAACCCTTCTGACATATAATTAAAAATATAATTAATCCATTCCATATCAGATATAATAGATGACACCTTCTTGTGAATTTCATAATATAATTTGGTTCTTATACTAAATTTAGAACAACACACATCCACATACCCACACAAAATGTATTAATAAAAACCACACCACATAGAATCTGGCTAAATGGATGCTAAATGTCTGAGGCCAAACAAAAGCAACGACAAGGAAACTCATTTGAAAATAATAGATGAGTCAAATATTATTATTATTATTTATTATTATAAATATAACTGATTGTCGGTTTAGGTAATATTAAAAATTTGATGATTCATGAGAATAAAATCTACCTGACGAAAGCAATTGAATCAAACCCTGTACCATTAGCAAATTTATTTCTCAATATGGATGTTTGCTCTCTCTTGATGTAACAGTTTCTATAACAATAATCCTTATCATTAGGAAAAGATGGCATATAACCAAGAATTTACTTCGAGAGGATCTCTCAATTCGTTGAAATTTTTATCTTTTAACTGAGGAGAAGAAGTTCTACTCTACCAATCCCTTATCTTTTTTTAATTATCATAAATTACGCGATGAAAAATTTGTTTCCAAAGTTATTTCCAAAGTTTCTCTTACAAAATACCATTTTTTTTTTTCAAAATTACAAAACGTATTTTTTTTGGGATGATACATACACAAAATACATTAAAATATGTTTTTAAATATTTATATAATGACATAACCTTGGAATATTTCCTTTGAAACAGGAAAAATGTGTCTCAAATTATAATAATAATAAAATATAATAATTTTTGATGTAATGAGATTATTATTTTAAATTAATTTTTATAAAGAACCAATCTGAAAATTGAAAATTTAAATAATTTTACAATAATAATAAAGAAATAAATGTTATAAATTATGGGTTCGGGTTCAGAAATTAAAAAAAATTGATTCAGGTTTGGTTCTCCAGTAAACCAGGAGGCGGAGTACCGCTGAGCAATTCAACTGCTGTTTATATTTATATTATGATGTAACACAGAAGTTGAAAAATTTTGTTTCAGTGAACCCGGTTTTTTCAACCTAAACCTGAATAGTGGGTTCAGTTCCGGTTCAGGTTCAACTCGACCAAGTTAACATTGGTTCGGGTTTATATAAAAGGTGGGTTCGGAACGGTTTTCGGTTCGTGTTCGAGTCTCTGGTTTCTTTTGATTTTGAAATTAGCAATCACTTTTGTTAAACGAGGAGAAGGCCTAAAAATTTAACGTTAATACTTTTATCTACTATAAATTTATCATAAAAGTGTTAATATGTATATTTATTAAATTAGAGCCAATTCATTTAAAGAATCTAATTAAGTATAGGTATACCTTGATATTTCTAATCGAACTAGCAATGTATAGATTTAAATTTTTTACTTTTTTTTTGTCGTTGACTTCAATTAATAATTAATTTTTTTTAGAAATCTTAACGAATTTCCAAATGATATTAACATTTTTTTTCTTTTGGAATTGCAAATGACAAAAGCAGGTGAAACCTGTAATACCCGAATCACACGGCATTCCTATAACATGGTGGTGTTATGTCGTTTTAACCCGATTTAGGGCCAGTTGTATGTTGGTTGGTAAAGTCTTTGTAAAAGTTGACAAAACAAAGGGTAAAAACTTAGAATTCACCTTGTGAATGTTTTGGTTGAGATTTATATCTTCCATACTAGTTTAGATTCTTAAGCTTATATTTTTTTGCGCAAGTTACCTGTATTAACAGTACGAGCGAGTATATCTACATTGTTTATTTATTATTTCAAATGCTCTTTTCCACTATTTCGGATTACCTACATAAGTTGAGAATAAGACTCATCGAAATATTGAAGGTAAGTGAAGAAATACATTTTTTTATTGTTAAATGTTACACGCTCGTGTTGTCCTTTCCTCTAGTTCGCCATTCTTGTTGTTGTGGATGAAATTTTGTTGTGAATTTTGGGATGTTGTTAAACTTTGGAGAAATACCTCATTATGAAGAAATTTAAATATAGGTAATATTTTTTTACAGGTATCAAAGGTAGTCGGGTGTCCGAGATCGCTAAGGCATTATCCCGCTTCAGCATCTTTATCGCCTGATGACAGACATGTTCAGGCGGGTGGCCCAGATTCGGGCCTTACTGGCGTATAAAATTTCGACCAGCTAAAACTCGGCTCCCTCACTAACACTAATTAATACTTTACTTATGTGCTGTCTAAATGGGCTGTGTCCCCGGGGACAATAAAGAAAAACAAACATCTTCAAAAGGTTTCAACAAACGTATAAATATTTCGACAAATCTCTAGAAATTAAAATGGATGACTAATCTAGAGATACTAATAAGTTTTCATTAAGTAAAATACAAATCTTTCAAAAAATTTATTTGAATTGTTTTTTTAAACAAAAGCTAACGCAAGTAGCTTTTAAAACACTTTTCACTTAATTGTTACATACATTTTAATTAATTACTTATATTTATTACAAGATATGTTATCTTAAAATATGATTATATAGTTTGGTGGAGTTGTTAATTACCGTTTTTCATGGAGATAGATCTATTAGAACATTGTAGCTCTGCGTAAACTAATTAAGAACTAAAATTTAAAAGATATATGTATTCATTTTCTCTCCAATCAAAAATCTAAATATAATTTTGATTAAATGATTATTTTGGGGAAAATCCAATTTTATGTGGGATAAAAAAATAGTAAAGATCTCTTTAAGTATATAGAATTAGATTTATTTATTATTATTATTATTATATATATTTTTTTTTAATTTTTGATTTAATATAACAGTGTGGAAAAGCTCCAAATTGGATGTTTTTCGGTGATTTTTGTATCAGTTCAATTCTAACCAAATCCCTAAATTAAAATCTCAACAAAAACACTTGTGTAAAAAAAGGCCAAGTTCCCATTCATTTTATGTTCTGAAGAAGGGAAATTTTCGGTCTTCGATTTCACCTTTTATTAACGCCCTAAAATCTACCCACCATCCCAAAAATAATGAAATTTTATCGCACAAATAAATACACCCCCCCCCCTTCATTTTTGCCCTGAAGAAGGCAAAGTTTGGGTTTTTCGATTTCACCCTTTATTAACGCTCCAAAATCTACTACCATCACGAAAATAATGAAATTTTATCTCAGAAAAAATACCCCCCCTTTCATTTTATTTCCCGAAGAAGGGAAAGTTTCGGTTTTTCGATTTCACTCTTTATTAACGCCCCAAACACTACCGGCATACTGAAAATAATGAAAATTTATCGATCAAATTCACCCACTTCATTTTATGTCCTGAAGAAGGAAATGTTTCACCCTTTATTAACCTTTCAAAATCTACCACCATCCCGAAAATAATGAAATTTTATCGAAAGAATATCAACACTTCATTTTATTTCCTGAAGAAGCGAAAGTTTCGGTTTTACGATTTCATCCTTTATTAACGCCCCAAACTCTACCACCATACTGAAAATAATGAAAATTTATTGATCAAAATTCACCCACTTCATTTTATGCACTGAAGAAGGAAATGTTTCGGTTTTGCGATTTCATTCTTTATTAATGTACCTACCAAATTCTACTAATATGCCAAGTTTTAGCATTCTAGGATCAATATATTTTCACTGTATGTTAATTTAGTCTATAAATTTCACCCCTTCATTTGGGGCCCTGAAGAAGTGAAAGTTTCGGTGTTTCAAGTTCCTCTTTTATTCATGTGCCAATCTTTACCAGTGTGCCAAATTTCAGCATTCTAAGTTCATTGTGTTTTCACTATATGTTAATTTAGCCAATAACTTTCACTCCTTCAGTTTAGGTCCTGAAGAAGTGAAAGTTTCGATTTTTGGATTTTTCCCATTAATTGTACCCCAAACTCTACCAGCATGCCAAATTTCAGCATTCTAGGATCAGTGGAAGCACTCTAGAATTTTGATGAGTGAGTGACGAAAAAGCCTATCTTTGGCTTCTTGTAACTTGGACGGTATAAGTAGTAGAAATATGAAAATTTGTAATTTAGTTAAGCTTATGGACCAGTATTTTGGAAATATAGAGGTTTCCAATACGAAGTTACAGAGCCGTCAAAATGGCCTGAGTTGTTTCCTGTAAAGGGTAGTCTGGCAGTCCACACACCCCCGTTCGAATCGAACTTGGCTGGGGCACTGCCGTGCCCCCAGATTATGAAAAAATTCCAGAAATCCCCTCATTACCTATTTATTCCTTATCAAATAATAACGAATTTGATATCTCAAGTATTTTACATGACAGAACGTTTTTCTTATTATTATATCAGCTAAGAGCAGATGATCGGTCGGGCGAGTTAGTAAAAATGAAAAACAACATCTCGTCAGAATCATTATTTATTATTATTATTTTTTTTTTTTTACTTTACCATACAGGGTATGGTCAGGTATTATAATCGTGCATGAAAAAAGTGTTTTTTTTGCTTCGTTTTTTCGAAATATCTCAAAAACGGCTGAAACTATTTTGATTAAAATAATTAAGCGAAACCATGGTGTTTTGGTTTACAAAAAAGTCCTTATGCGTGAATATCGAAAAAATTCTATTTTTCGATATATATTAACTGATTTGTCAAAATGTCTGTTAGTAAGTACGTTAGTGGGTGTGTGCGTTACCAATTTTTTGTGGACGCTCTAGCTCATAAAGTAGTGTGAATATCAAAACGAAATTTCACATGTAGTTTTGGTGCATTAAGATTAAGAGATGATTAGATTTTGGTTGAAATAGGACCCAAAATTAATATTTGGTTGAGTTTAGTCCAAGAGCCTAGATTTTAATTTTTTGCCCCCCCCCTAAATGATTATAAATGATTTTATTAAATATTAAATATAAGAGAGGGGCCAAGTGTATGGTAAAGTCATCTCAGTTCATTTTAATATTCTTTTAATTCTTTTTCAAATATTAATTAATAATAATTATTTGCAACGAAATTTTCTCTGGAGAAAGACGGACTGGTAGAACTTTTAATTGAATGTAATGGAAGGCAGCCCAGGTGTAGTGAGGAAAGAAAAAATTAACACATATCAAATAAGGTGTAATTTATTGGAATCCTTCCTCCTGTTCTTTCAAACCGACGTTTCGGAGGATTCTTCCCTCCTTCTTCAGGGTTTCAAGGGGTCAATGAAGGAAACAAATAAAATGCTTCCTTCTTCTCTCCACAGCAGTGTTTAAAACTTTTCTCTTCCTTAGCAGAGCATAGAATAGAAAAACTATTTTTTTCTTCTTTTCTTAATTTTCCTGATCTAATTAAGAAAAGGAGGAAAAAAAATTGTTTTTCTATTCTATGCCTCTGCTAAGGAAGAGAAAAGTTTTAAACACTGTTATGGAGAGGGAAGTAAGCATTTTATTTGTTTCCTTCATTGACCCTTGAAACCCTGAAGAAGGAAGGAAGAATCCTCCGAAACGTCGGTTTGAAAGGAAAGAAGGAAGGGTTCCAATAAATTGCACCTTATTTGATATTTGTAATATATATATATAATTTATAATATTAATTCGGTATTTTATAGAGTAGTGCTTAAAAAACACAACTAAAACCTTCTAAACTAGCTTTAAACAAGAATGTTAATTATAATATATGGTATAGGTTATTAGGTATGGAGCCCCTGGTATGCGAGCCTGACTCGTACTTGTCCGGATATTATTAAATATCATTTTGGCAAAATATGCACAATTCTTTAAATAGCAAATTTGTAAGGGTTAGAAATATTCCTAAAGTATGTTATGTTGTTAAACACTTAGGTGCACTTTGCCCTTTGCATTGTGTCTTCAGAAGTCTCGTGCCAAAGAGAATGAATCTGTTGAAAGAAGAAATGTAATTTAAGTAAAAGGGTTCAATCAAAGTTCATATTTTAGAAAGCATTTTGCATTTTATTCTATAATATTTGAGTTCGTAAATATGTAATTATCTTTAAAAAATCTGATAAAAATGGAGTTTAAAAATATATTTTCACTAAATGAACAAATATTATAATAACAATTTATATATTTACATTTGATACTTTGATAATATAATTTCATTATAGAAAATGGAATTTTTTTTTGAATATCCAAGGCAATCGCTAGTCGCTAGATTTTCTTTAGAAATTTTGGAATCTTTGTTTCATGAGTTACATGTGCTATGTACTTCTTAATACCGGAGTGTCTGTCGGGGTTAAATTAGCATAGCCTGCTGAAGTATTGAGTTTATTCAAAAATTTTAACCTACTTCAAGAGGTTATCAATTCGACTGATTTTTTTTTTTTTTTGTATCTATGTTATTCGATTTCTTCGCCAATTATGAACCGATTTCGATGATTTTTTTGCATTGGGTTCAGTCTACTTCCCGATTGGTCCCGTTTTTTTTCATTGGTATTGTACCTTTTTTGATATGTATGTTCAGGCATAACTTCTTTGTTTTTGACCGATTTTAATGATTCTTCTTTTATTGGATAGGGTGATCCCATATTAATTTGGCCAAGTTCTGACGATATGTTCAATGGCAAAATAACGTAAATCTCCAATTCTTATGAGCAATAATCGAAATTATAATAAATAAAATCTTTTATATAAAAAAAACAATCTTAAAACGTTCATTTAAAACCCGCTAAACGTTTCTGAGAGAATTTCTATATTTGTGAATTGAATTTTTTTATCATTTTCTGATTCATTCGCCCGACGCTTTCTCTTACGAGATGCATACAAAATATTATCTTAAGTCACTATTAATAACATCACTAAAAAGAGAAAAAAAATATTATTTTTATAAAAAAAATAAAAGCGACTTCAAAAAAATTAAATGCATCAAATAAAATAAGAATAACTCAAAAATAAAATAAAATTCACTAAAAGGTATAAAATAATTATCTAATTTAGTTAAAACTAAACGACGAAATTTTTACATGAAATCACTTTTTGAAGTCGGTGCTAAATATAAAATAATATAAATAATAATAAATATAATAAATATAATATAAAACTATATAAGCGAGCTTACTCGCCAAATGTACTAAGTAAGATCCGTCGAGTGCAATTCATAAAATGTATATGTTTGGCACCGACTTCAATATGTGATTTCATGTAAAAATTTCGTCATTTAGTTGTAACTAAATTAGATAATTATTTTATGCCTTTTAGTTCATTTTATTTGATTTTTTAGTTATTCTTATTTTATTTGATGCATTTAATTATTTTGAAGTCGGTTTTTTTTTTATAAAAATTATTAAATTTTTCTTTGTTTAGAAATAGTTTGAAACGTGGGATAAATGATTTACAAGGGTGATCTTTTTAGAGTTCCGTACAACGATCGTACGGAAGCATTTAGCTCTTAAACTAAATACGTTAAAAGCTTGAAATATAAGTTATTTGTATTCATTTTCCCGAAAATCAAAAATCGTATCAAAATTCTAATTTATTTTGGGGAACGTAGAATATTATATGGGGGTCAAAAAT
Source organism: Forficula auricularia (assembly GCA_024734495.1). Taxonomy (NCBI): domain Eukaryota; kingdom Metazoa; phylum Arthropoda; class Insecta; order Dermaptera; family Forficulidae; genus Forficula; species Forficula auricularia. The sequence continues at coordinate 11,479,312 of JALMQS010000153.1, read as the reverse complement.
AAAAAATATTTTTTTATCATGGATTGTAACGTATCCCTTATAGATCTTTTTAAGTAGAATTAGGTTTAATTTTTTTAAATTTATTTCGATTTAAAATGAAGTTGTCAGAGAGCTCCAAAATAGACAGTTTTAGGTGACTTTTGTACCTGGACAATTAATACAAATACTTAAATTAAAATTAAGAAATAATTCCCTTTTTCTTATCAACGAATTTGATGTGTTAAGTATTTTAAAAGATATGAACTTTTTTCTTAGTAAAATTTACTATAAAATCATATTTTTATTTTACCATACAGGGTATGGTCAAGTATTGTAATCGTGCATGGAAAAAGTGTTTTTTTCCTTCTTTTTTTCGAAATATCTCAAAAAAGGCTGAAACTATTTTGATTCAAAAAATTGAGCGAAACCATGACATTTTGCTCTACAAAAAAGCTCTAATAAGTAAACATCGAAAAAATTATATTTTTCGAGATAATAATTGTTTTGTCAAAATTTCTGTTAGTCTGGTTGTCTGGTTGTTAGTCTCTGCGTTACCAAATTTTTGTTGACGAGCTAACTCAAAAACTAGTGTGAATATTGAAACCAAATTTCACACATAATTTTGGTCCATTGAAAGTAAGAGCTGATTAGATTTTGGTGCATATCGACCTAAAATTAAGGGGGTGGAGGGGGTTAAAAAATGAAAATCTAGGTCATTTGAGCAAACTCAACCAAATTTTGTGTACATAATCAGTGGGGCCCCAGAAATCTAAAAATGTAAAAACTAACCCCCCTCCTCTACATGATTATAAATAATTTTATTAAATATTAAATATAAGTGAGGGGCCAGGTTGTATGCTAAAGTCAAGTGGATGGCCACATCAGAACACGTTAGCTTATTTGATCCAGCCAGGGTAGTCCCTTGTCGTTGATTGACTATTTACCACGTGGCCTTCCGGGGGACCACCCCGGGCCTCTGAACAGAGGGCATCTCCTAAAAATCTTTGGCAATCCTTTCCATTAAAAATTCAATAGGTAAAAACATTAATTTTGATGAAAATATAAAAAAATTTCAGAAGTCAAAGCTCGGAAAAACAGTTTTGGCATTTTTTTTTATTTTTTCAGAAAAGTTAAAAACCTTTTTATGACAGATCAAAAATGGCAAATAAATAAGTTTTAAATATATGTTTGACTGTTGTCAGTTGCTTTTTCTTTAGTCTTAAGATTTTTAACCGACTTCAAAAAAGAAGGAGGTTATCAATTTGAGTATTGTTTTTTTTTTTTTTGTATCTATGTTATTCGATTTCTTCGCCAATTGTGAACCGATTTTGATGATTTTTTTTGCATTGGGTTCAGTATAGTTTCCGATTGGTACCATATAAATTTCATTGATATTGGACCTTTTTTGTTATACGCGCATAACTTCTTTGTTTATGAACCGATTTTAATGATTATTTCTGCGATTGGATCAGTATAGCTCCAAGGTAGTCAGGATTACTATTTATTTATTTATTTTATGTATTATTTCATACCTTTAAGTGTATTTTATTTGATTTTTGAGTTATTATTATTTTATTTGTTGAATTTAATTTTTTTGAAGTCGATTTTATTTTTATATTTTCCAAATCATTTTAACTATTTAATTTTAATTTGATAAACGTTAATTATATATTTGTGTTGACATTTTTTTGGTATGCTGATCATTCGAATAAGTTGGGCTTCCAGGGAGATTTCCGCCCTGAGCCTCGAAAGCTGGAGTACGTCACTAGCATGATGCATTCTAATCGAGGATTTCATAATTCCTCCATTTTAAAAACTGTTTATGTCAAGTCATCAATTTTGTAAACTAAATTATTTTAATTTAAGAGGATCTTTATTAAAATAATATTTTAAATATTTTCTTATAATTTTTATTTCGAGGGAGGGGTCTGCAGCCCTGAAGCCAGGTCTCGGATGAGGGGACCCGTAGCTCGTCAAATAAAATCGGAAAGGGTCGTTTCCTGCATGATTTTAACAAATATTTAATAAGAGGGGGCGTAATAAGATCTAACCCGAGATCCGTAAGCTCTCTGGGGTCCTATCTTATCTTATATTATTAAATGAGCAATTCTTGTATATATAATTTATATAAATATCCAATCGGTTTCTCGAAAACGGCTTTAACAATTTCGTTAAAAATTGGTGTACTTATCAAGTCTCATGAGTTATTAGTTGTGTCAAATTGATCCGATTGAAATAAAGGAAGGGGGTGTAAATTAGTAAATAAATATTTTAATCGTTCATATCTCGTCTTCGGTAAATCGCAGAGGTTTGAAATTCGAAACTTAAGCTATCTAGAGGCTACAACAAGTACTACAATATTTTGGCTTAAATAGAAGTACCGGAAGTTAATGTTTACGTACGTAAAGAATGTACCCCCCTGCGTTTCGCAACCATAAATCTCAGAGCCACGAAATTCGAAACTTAAGCTCGATATAGGCTAGAAGTGGTACAGCAAGATTTTGGTTGAAATCGGAACACCATAAGTGGACATTAAAATGAAAGATTTTTCGTTTTTTTTTTTTTGTTTTTTCATAAAAATGGGACTAACGATTTTTTTAAAATTGGTGTAGGTACTTATCAAGTGTCATGAGTTATTAGTCGTGTTTAGATTTTAATCTGATTGAAATAAAGGAAAGGGGTGTAAATTAGGAGTGTCGTATAATAAATATTTTAATCATTCATAAATCGTCTTTGCAGCCTTGAAATTTGAAACTTAAACTATTTAGAGGCAAAAAGTTACCGAGCATCGCTCGGTGCTTCAGGCACTGGATTCCTATGTGCGCAATTAAATCTCTTCGGATGAAACAATATCATGCAATTTTCAAATGTGTCGATTGAGCAGTTGAGTTTCGTTTTTGTCCGCGGTGTGGCGCTCTGCTCGTTTTTGCCGATCCCCTGGCAACTGGTCAGACCTGACGGCCAGGCGGGGAGGAGCACAGGGGTGTCGATTGGCCGTCTTGTCCACGTGCCAGTGCCAGATGCAAGCGAAACTGAGCAACTATCGAAATTAATCAACTATCGGTGGGATTGTGCGCCACCAAACCTGAGGCATCAACTCGTTTGTTTTGTGCTCAAGTGCTCTGAAAACATTGAACCATGAATTCAGTTCTATTTTGATCGTGACCGGTACCGGCTCTTAACTTGCTTTATATAATTTATTTATCCCATATATACAAGTGCATCGTCATGTGCCAGTGTCCACGTGTCATTACATCTCCATTTATTTGATTTTAATAAACAATGGATGTCATCTTCGTCGAGAATCCTGCCGTATACTCTGATTATAGCTATCTTGTTCCCTCATGTGTGAGTATTTCTCGAAATGATACATGTTATATGTTGTATAACCTAACCTTCATCAAGAGAATGATAGTTTAAATTTTCCTTGGATACCTAACATTTAAATTAACATTAACCATGAATGGGCTCTTTAAAGTCCTTTTCAACGATTTCCTCAAAGAAGTTGATTTTTCACAAATCCAATATTCTTTAATCTATCATTCTTAATCCGCCTAAAATTACATTACTCATAATTGCCTATCCAGGATTATTTATAAAACGTAGCATTACTATATATACATTGTACAAAATCTTAGAATTTGAAATAATTTACTCTTGACCCTTTAAAAGCTAAATTTAAAACTTTTGGAAAATTTAAAAGGCCCTTTTACCAAGACTAACAGATGTGTCAATTTATAGAAAATAAATGATAGAGTACATCATCTGCTTAATGTATAAATTATATACTTATATAAAAATCATATATGCAAATAAGAAACTATTGTCTTCATCTTCAATCTACTATAAATATTTATCAACAATATTCAATCACTTCTACTTAAAAACCGCTATTGAATGTTCATTTGTTCATGTTATAATGTTAATAAATTCTTCAAAATTTCTATATATTCTCAAATTACTTAATAAAATATTTATATATTTGTAAATCAAGGAAAATACGCACGATTTGATTTATTCATTATAAACTAAGCTTCAATTAATTAATTGATATTTAAAATTATTATTTTTTTTAGTTTTTAGGGAATAAAAAATATATCAACCTGTTGAAAAAAAAACTCTTGACATGTTGACCTTTGAAATATTTTCTTTAAATTACTATTTTATAAATCGAATTATGGTAGTAAAGAAAATAAATATTAAATAAGAAAATGAATTAACATATATAGTTTAGTTTATTTATGTATATAAGATAATGTTAATTTTCCAAATAAATTATTTGTATTTTTTTTTTATAATATTTAATAACCATCCTTTTTTGGAATTCGAAGTCTATTCAATTAAATCAGAGCTTCTCAAACTTTTTGAAATCGTGGCATAGTTCAAGTCCTAGAAAATCATAGGCGAACGATACCCAAAATGCTAATAAATATATAACTAAACAATCATTTTATTAATAACCCCACACACACCTATCTGGGATTTCCTAGGGCGCGCACTGGTGCGCCTGATTTTTTTATTATTATTATTAATTCATTTATATTGTTTTAATTTAATTTTTTCAAATTTCTTTGAGTTTTGATCTTTTTATTCTTATTATTTATTTATTTATTTTTTAGTAAAATTGAATTAGCATGCTTTCTATTTTAATTTTAATTAAAATTGGTGCTGCTGTTTGACCCATCTCCAAGCTGATGGTCGGGTTACTCCACAGAGGGATAGTGGAACGCAAAGCGTAGCAGACGACAGAAATAACTTTGCCAACCAACCACTTTATTTAGCTTGCCTTCCAACGCATGCCATTGGGGAAACTGTTTTTACATTAAATTAGGTTCTCCACTATTTCCCAAGGTTACCTAAAGATTTTCATTATTTAAATTCATGCACATAGAAATTATGAATTAGTAATTGCTCTAGAAATGTTAATTGCTCATCTAGTTTCGTAGTTGACTATTCGATTCGATATTCGAAGGATGCCAACAAATTTTAATAGGCCACGTGTTTACTCTGTAGCGGTGTTTGTCGAAAGGCGAAGGGTCTCAAAAGTATTTCACAGTTATAATATGAATTCCTAAATAGAAATTGATATTATCATTAATATATTCTCTTTTTAAGAAATATAAAAAAGTCAAATTTAGTTGGAGGAAAAATGACTACTCTATATGATTCTCTAGGCTCTTTGCACATTTTGGCGATTTGGCAATTTATTTTTTGTGGACGCATGGTTTAAGCTTGAAACAAATACTTGTCTTATTTTTAGAAACTTGTTACAAATTTGTACTAAATGTCAGCTCCTTACAAACTGATTTTTAGTATTTTTTATCCCGATATTCTGAAAATAAAATACCTAAAATCTAATCAGTTCTTTGTTTTGAAAATATAAATATTTTGCCACTAGAACGACCTCTGTTTTTGGGTTAGGTATCGGGATCCAGACCAACAGAAAATAATCTCCTCGTCATTCATTTTTAATCAAAAAAAGAAATTTGAAATTCTTATAGGCTATTCTATAATACTCAGACCGCCCGGCGACCTTCGTTTTCGCGTAGAATATTTCAAAAATATATGCTTGTATATTTCTCGCAAACTAAAAATAAAAGTACATTACTCACCTTGACGATGAGTGGCAACAAACATTTAATCTCTACTCACTAAGACCTTTCCATAGATAACCATATTGTTGGGGTTGTCTTAAAATATGGTTTGGGAATCAACTCAAATTTGATAGAATGTTGTATTATTATCAGAAATATCTAAGTGTGAAAAATTTAAATTCGATTTGATTGGTGGAATTAAATCATAATCGGATTACAAGATATGACCTTAAAACTAAGAAAGCAACTTAAATAAAATCTTGTTAAAATATTTATATTTTATATTTATCCATTAGAGGACGGTATTAGGCCTAGTTTATAAAAAATAATCAAATTAAATATGCGATGTTTCTGCCCCTATTTCTAGACCCGTTATCAAGTTACTCAAATTAAAATCAGAAAGCCTTTTCTACAACCAGAACAATCCGAGGGCAAATGATGCAACAATAATAAATTGATGACTACATCAGAAATAGAAAATTAAATAATACTAAGAGTTAGATTGGCCGAGTGGTTATAGAACATGCGTAGAACTTCACGTAGTATCCTCACTCCCAAATAAATATCGAAACAATGTTGTTTCTTCAATAATTCGCGGCTTGAACTCTTTAGAAAAATTGAAATCTCAAAATTTAGTAAGTTTTAATGCAAACAAGACTCAATATTATCTAATTTCTAGGCGCGAAAATAAAAATTTCCCTGCATCCTCTTTGGTTCAAATTTTATTAGAATAGATGTTAATAGTAGGACATAAGTGGCTGTAAATATGTAATATGCTGATATTTTTTCTAAAGTTTTTGCTAGAAAGTGCAACACCCTCGTATCGTGAAAATAAAAGAAAGAAATCTCAGGAGTGGGAGTGGGGCTGAAGCTAAAGTCGAAGGTGGTGGGGAATCCTAAAAGATTGAAGTTTGTTGTGGAAGAGCGGGATGGGAGTTCAAGTCTCTAGACGTCATGGGGAAGTTGATAATGTCTTTGTTCAATTTATATCTAATTTGACTCCCAAGGGGTGATGAATGTTTGAAATTTGGCAACTGGGCCATGGATTGGTATTTCACACATCTCACAGCTGGTTACAATTCTAGTACTTGCTAACACGATCCTTTTTTACATGCTAGTGTAAAGTGTGACTCATTTGCCAAATGTTTTTTTCATTTTTTAAAAATACATGTCCCTAAAAATTTTTTTCCGTTCTTTCATAAATAAATTATTGTATTCGCAAAAGTTAAAATAATTTATAACACAACAATGTTGTAAGGGAAGTGTGGTCCAGTTACCTCGTATTGAAATTTGAATTGAGGTAAGTGGGTCCTTTTTGGGGGTGCCTTGGCCCACCCCTGAACTGTATTCAAATCATCGAAAAAATGGTTTCGAGCTTTCTCGAGACTAGTTGTTAGATATTATGAAAATGTACATAAAAAATGCTATGTTTGCTAGATTTTAAAGGCTCTGATTAGACTGGTTCTCTGGTTTCAAACTCCAAAAATTACTTTTTTTTTATTCAAATCTTACATTATCTCTCATACCATATCTTGGTGAGTGCCTAAATATTCAAATTCTGAATTCATTCATGTGTAATTATCGAACCCACATACTTCAAAACAGAACAAATGAAGAACGTAGAGTATTAATAATAAAAATTTGTTCAGTGAATGCTAGATATAATATATTATGTTAATGATCATGATAGATTCCATCTTGTTACCAAGTATGGGACTAAGTAAGAAAGAAAGTCGGCAATTTATGAAAATCTAGCCAGGGTTTCAATCTTTTAGAAATCCAAATCACAAAAATAAAATATAAAAAAAAAAAAAAAAAAATATATAAAATTTTGACCTATCTATAAAATTTATTTTAAAAAAAACTTTTAAAAGGACACATTTTTTTCAAAATAATAATATATTTTCTTCATTACACGAAAAATGACCATACTCATATGACTAAATATAATAGCGTGGGCGCTTAGTCTAAGTAAATTAGTAAACGTTGAGCGCCATTACTGAATTTCCAATTAGTCTTATAACTTCCCTCAGAATTGTATCCACAGTGACAAAGAATGCCTCTCCACAGATTCATGGCATATTAGGGACAGAGGCGAATTAGATCCTTGTGTAATACAATATAAAAGTTTAGTCGAATTAAAATAGCATCTTGTGCCGAATAAAAGTGAATATTTTGCAATAATTGAGCATTATGAAGGATATTATCATTGCCGTAACAATAGATTGAAAGCCAAATTTATATTAAATTAATATAAAGTAAAGAAAATTTTTGAAATTTAAAATATAAAATACTACGTAGGTTTCACACAAATAAAAGATCATATGCTTGTTTAGCACTACTCTATATATATTTCGGGGTATAAGCCCATCTTCAGGAGTTCACAAAGGACACCTTCAGTGTCTGAAGGTGGGCTTATACCCCGAAGTATATATAGAGACGTGCTAAACAAGCATCTGATCTTTTATTTATGTGAAACCTACCTAGTATTTTAAATTTCAAAAATTTTCTTTACTTTATTTATTATTTAAATTTAACTTTTAAGGACATCATAGATATTAGAGAAATATTTTTACATTGCATATCAGAGAGGTTCGTCCCCTTAGGAATCGAACCCAAGCGCTAACTAAGCTTGCCGGGCCAGTAGCCAAACCCTTAAGACAAATCTCTCTCTGACATGCAACATATATAAGTATTATAGCTAAAGATTTTTCACTTCCTTCAACTCAAAGGAATACTGAAAATTCCTGCTAAACTGAAAAAAGTTTTCAGTGAGGGACCCATTAATTTTACAGTGAAAGCAAAGATTTAAGTATCTTTTTGAGTGTCTTTTTGAAAAAAGATGGAAATTATTTCAAAAATCAACCCAGTCCTATAAATGAATTTAACTTTTAAGGACATCATAGATATTAGAGAAATATTTTTACATTGCATATCAGAGAAGTTCGCCCCTTAGGAATCGAACCCAAGCGCTAACTAAGCTTGCCGGGCCAGTAGCCAAACCCTTAAGACAAATCTCTGACATGCAACATATATAAGTATTACAGCTAAAGATTCATTTATTATGTTTCACCAAGAACGTACACCATTCTCCCTTAAAAAATTAAATTAATATAGATAAGGAAGATAACATTTATTGGAACCACCACACCTTTTCAAACTACTTACAGAACCTTGGAGTAAGACTAAAGACAAGTAATTTAACAGGAATATTTTTGTGCCATACCTGATTAAAATTTTTGAAATGTCTTAAGCTACCGCAAGACTCTTGAGCAGCTTTGATAGCTTTATTCCATATATGAGTTATATATGCTAGAATATCACCTGTAGACCTATATTTCCTAAAACTGTTTTGTCTGTCGTAGATTATTTTTTATATTCTTAGTGCTTAACATGCTCGTTGATACCGTTCCTATGATTTTAGAAAGAAAAAAGGTGGTAATTACTTTGAGTAATTGAAGACCTTGAAAGAATTACCCCTTTTAAAATTGGTTGAATGTCTGCTATTTTCAGCTCCTCAGTATAAATGGCAGAATTGTAGAATAGCTTGAATATTGAGAAAATGAGAGCAAGTTCCCGAGCACATTTTTAATAAGAATAGACTTAAAAATTGGGTATCTCTTAACTTATTAATTTTAATGCAGTCAAGAAACATAGCTGTCGCATCGATAGGAACCTTCTGAGACTTATTATTTGATTCTAACTCAATCGAATTCACTGATAGTACATCATTGGGTGATCTAAGCTTTCTTGGAATGACCAAATCACGTCTGTTGCTAAAGCCGTTGCGTTCAATTTTGGCTTTCTCTTCAGGTCAATTTTACGCCCATTAACTCTCTATCTTATTAAAGGTTCAAATTCACCTATTTCGAATATGTAGAAAGAGGCCTCCAACCATTCTCTTGCCACCCTGGACGCAACTCACAAAAGAGCAATTAAACTAATAAGAGACCCGGCCATATGTCACTTCTTGTTCTGACTAGTTAAAGTCTAAAATCCCTCTAAAGCCTTATTTGTAAGAAACACGTTATTTTCAGAATTTTAACACCCCTCCTCTGCCAAATTTGTTAAGAATCGAACCAACGCTTTCGGCAAATTAGGTATCCCTATGACCTCTTTTGGGACTTAAACTCGCTTTCTGGCACCGTCTTTCTCGCAACTTGCAACCTTAAGCTGTCCAAGAGTCGCATCCCCAGGTACTTTAAGACTCCAACCCAGCCCATAAAATCTCAACCTCTTCTTCATTTCACGATTCAGTGGCCAATCCAGGTCAATGTGAGCTGCATCTTCTTGGTATAACTCGCATCAATGTTATTAACAAAAGCCTTTTTATTATCAAAGAAATTTTTTGCCTCATGCTTATTCATTGCTTTGTTTAAAATAGCCAATAATAATTTTTCATTTAATATTTTGTCCCGTGAAAAGTGAAAAGGCACCCCCCCCCCCCCCCCCTACCACCATCTGCCTATGTTCAGATCCATAATAATTGATAATAATGATAGTTATCCAAGAGAAGAAAAGGATCAAATAAATAAATTCAGACCCAGCATTATCATTCGCGACGTTTAGCTTTTAATCAAAACTTCCTCTGGCTTTAAACAAAGAAACTATAAATAAATGGCAATAGTTTAAAAATCATATTTCAAGTTCTTGGAAGAATCGGAAAAAGAAGAACCTTGTGGAAGAGTCTGAAGAAGAGAAGAGGTCAGATGATGGGGCACACACTGAGACATGGGGGACTGCTTAGGGATATCTTGGAGGTGGAAGTGGGAAAGAAAAGGGGAAGGCCCAGATCAGAATATTTCAATCAAATAATTGGGGATATGGGATGCGAGACATTTAGAGAGGTCAAACAGCTGGCGGGGGACAGATCCGAATGGAGACGGGTGGTTGCGTCAAACCTTAGGACTGTATTCTCAATGATGTTGATGATGATGATTGCATTCATTGCCATACGTTGATATTACACTATACCTTTCGATATAGTTAATAAATGCCTTGTCATTAATTATTTTCTTCATACTTCTAAAGTCACGTTTAGACATTTGCGCGAGTGGCGAGGCTAGGCAGTAGACGAATATGTAGTCGGTTCACTCGTCAATAGCCGGGTACTGACTGAGCGAGCAGCCTCTCGAGTCTGCCTCGGGCGTTTGCCGCAGAGTAAACGCAGGAAACGAACGACCCTAGGCGCCTTTGAGCATTCACAAAAACCGACAACCGGATCGGGCCCAGGCAGCCTCAGACGAGGCAACGGGCACTTTTGCCGACCAGGCATTAGCCTCAAGGGGCTGGCCTCGCGAAGCAAATCCTCAGTCAGTATCCGGCTATTCACCTCGTCGCTCGCCTCGCCACTCGCGTCGGGACGAACTTGTTGACATCCACTCGCGATTGCCGGCGAATCGAGAGGCGCGACCGCGAATGTGTAAACCTGGCTTAATAAAAACAAACTCACAATTGAACAAAAGTTTTTTATCCAGTCTGATACACAATTCGAATCCATTGTCTCATCCATAAAACCAATTGCTAAAACTCAATTGAAATAAATTTAAATTAAGGTAGTTGTTTCGCGACAATACTAGTAAAAAGTTAATGCTAGAGTATATAGAACAGACAATAAGGATTCATAATTCATAAGCCCAAAACTTTTTGCTGTTTATGTACCAATACTAGCTAATCCCGTGCTCTTTTGACAAATCTGGCAACACTGTCCGAGCTTGTATATATTTCATCATAGAAATATTAGATAAAGGACATTATAAAGGGAGATTTATAAAACAAAAAGTTCTAAGCGATTGAAAGCTGTTGCGACAATGGCTGAAGCGAAAAAACGTCAAAAAAATAGTAAAGTTAACCCACTTTTTAGATTAAATAATTGCGTTCTTGTCAGCTTGTTTTGAGCGTAAATTTTTCATTATATATTAATTATTATCTCAGAAATTGTGTTGTAACTATAAATTAAAATTTTCTTAAAAAATGTATTAGTTATTATTTAATGTTGGTTTAGTGTTTTATAACAATGGTAAGAAAAGTTTCTTAATTATAATTAAATACTAGCTGCAAGGCTCGCCTTCGGCGGCCCTTCTTGCTGGACAGGGGCACTCCCCTGGACCCCCAGCCCACGACCCCCCCTCACCCCCCACTCCCACCCAGCACCCCCCCCCCCAGCACCCCCACCCCCGCACTAAGCCTTCTAGTGACTCACAGATTATGTATACAAAATATGGTTGAGTTTGGCCCAAGAGAAAGAATTTTCATTTTTTGACCCCACCCCCTCTATTTTGGGTAGTTAGTTTTTGCATTTCTAGCTCTCTAGAGGCCCAGAGATTATGTATACAAAATTTGGCTGAGCTTTGCACCAAAGGCAAGAATTTACATTTTTTTCACCCCCCCCCCTTTGGGGTGCTTTTAGGGGAAATTTTTTTAAACAAAAGCTGTCAGAAATCACATCCCCTACAACTTTGTTTATCATAAAAGTTGCCGTAGGGTTAATAGTTTAGGAGTTATTTGATAATTTTCATTCGTGCGCCCCCCCCCCCCCAACCCCTTCTGGGGTCAAAATATCAAAACGTTATATAGCTAAAAACGTAAGTTGGAAGACATCTGATGTAAATATGAAATCTCATAATAATCCCTTCAGCCGTTTTTACGTGAATCGTGAGCAACTTTTCGCGGAAACCACTGAAACATACAGACAGGCAGGCAGGCGGAAATTTTGTTGAGGGTGTTTTCGTTCATAACTTTGCTTGAAACGTGTGCAACCAAAATTTGGCGTGATTTGGAGCAATGTACAGACAAAACCTTAATTTTATATATATAGATGTATGTAAACTTTCCGATATCCCGTATGGTGCAATGTAGGTATAAGAGTCTGAAAAACTCTATCTTTGGAATTGAATATATCCGGAACTATATTGTACATAAACTTCTGTTTTTGCCACCAATTTATGCAGAAGTATTTAAATAATAATCTGTCTAAATTTCAAAAAATCCTAAGAAAACCCATATGGCGAAACAACTACCTTAAATGAAACAAAATTAAAAACCGCTTTTTAGTTTTGAATCAATCATCATCATTGAGTATACAGTCCTAAGACTGGTTTGATGCAACAATCCGTCTCCACTCGACTCTGTCCTCCGCCAGCTGTTTAACCTCTCTAAATGTCTGGCATCCCATATCCCCAATTATTTGGTTGAAATATTCTAATCTGGGTCTTCCCCTTCCCCTTTTCTTTCCCACCTCCCCCTCCAAGATATCCCTAAGCAGTCCCCCATGTCTCAGTGTGTGCCCCATCATCTGACCTCTTCTTCTTCAGACTCTTCCACAAGGTTCTTCTTTCTCCGATTTTTCCAAGAACTTCTTCATTTGTGATTTTATCCATCCATTTGATATTCATCATTCTTCTGTAGCACCACATTTCGAAAGCCTCCAATCTCTTTCTCTCCGCTTTTCCAATTGTCCAGGTTTCACACCCGTACATGGCTATGCTCCATACATATGTCTTCAATAGCAACTTCCTGTTTGCTAAGCTGATTGAGGAGGAGCATAGTAGTTTTTGTTTTGAATTAAACCCCATTTTTGCTTGGGCAATTCTTGATTTAATTTCGTTTTTGCTCCTCCCATCCCATGTTATTTTACTTCCTAGGTAGCGGAATTCCTTAACTCCTTCTAGGTTTTCTTGGTTAATTTTGATGCATTCCTGTCTCGTTTGTTCTTTTTTTGTACATACTAGGACCTTGGTTTTATTCTTGTTTATTTTCATTTTGATTTCTTCTATTAGGATTTGGTTAATTCCATTCAAGGCGTCCTCTAATTCTTTTTTATTGCTTCCTAGAAGGGCAATGTCATCGGCAAATCTTAACATAGCGATCTTTTGACCTTGGATTTCTATACCTGTATCAATTTTGTCTTTGAATTCTTTAATCGCTTCTTCTATGTATAAGTTGAAAATCATGGGTGACAGCACACATCCTTGTCTTACACCTTTTTTTATTTTGGCTTCTCTTTGTTCATCACCAATATTTATAATTGCCGTCTGGTTTTGATATAGATTGTAGATTAGTCTTCTCTCTGAATTTTATTCCCGCCTGTTTTAATATTTTAAACATAATTTCCCAATTGACGTTATCGAATGCTTTTTCTAGGTCTATGAATCCGATGTAGACAGATTCTTCCCTGATAAAAGCCCTTTCTATTATTAGTCTAAGAGAGAGAATTGCTTCTCGGGTGCCTCTGTTTCTTCTAAAGCCGAACTGGTCTTCCCCCAGATTTTCTTCAACTCTTTGTTCTATTCTTCTTTGGATTATTTTGGTTAGGATTTTGGAGGCATGTGAGGTTAGGCTAATGGTCCTGAAATTTTCACATTTATCCGCGCCTGTCTTTTTGGGAAGTGTGACTATTTTGTTTTTTTCGAAATCTTTTGGGATGATTCCCAATTTATAGATTTTGCTAATTAGTTCAAAAAGTTTGTCACGTGCCTTTTCTCCAGAGTTCTTTAGGATTTCAGCTTGTATATTGTCTATTCCGGGTGCTCTATTATTTTTTAGTTCCTTCAAAGCTGTCTCGAATTCTGACCTGAGTATGGGGTCTCCTAATTCGTTTTCGTCCACAGATTCTTCTTCTTCTATTGGGTTCATTGTTTTTTCTTCTCCATAGAGTTCTTCTAGGTGTTCCTTCCATCTATTTGCCTGTTCGTTTTCGTTTAGAATAATGTGGCCTCCTTTATCTCTTATGTTCTTGCTTTTGGCTTGTCTTCTTGAAAATTTCTTTTATTGTCCTATAGGCTACATCAACTTTTCCCAATACTAGATTTTCGTTGACTTCTTTACATTTTTCTTGAATCATTTTTTCTTTTGCTTTTTCTACATTCTCTTATAACTTTCCATCTTAATTTTTTATATGCTTCTTTCCTTCTTCGTCTTTTCTGTTCTTAAATTGTCCTCGTTCGTCAATCAGTTGCCGTATTTCGTCCTCGTTACCCATGGCTTTAATTTCGTTTTTCTTTGATTGAAGGACTTCGTTAGCTGTTTCGGTCAGGCATGATTTCATGCTGGGTCTCCATCATTGAATCAATGAATGCTATGATTTTTTAACCAATTCAGTTTATTGACTGTATTGTATAGAGCCTGAGAAAGCTTTAATTAAAAGCGAAACTTCTCGATTGATAAAATGCTGAGTCTCCATTTGATCATTTGTCCTCAGAGAAATCTATTATCGTCAAAAATTACGTTAATTCAAGACATTTAGGCATTCATAACTCGACTGCCAGAGAAACTAAAGGGCGTGCTTGACACCTCAAACGATTTGTATTAATAAGATTTACAAGATCAAATTTTAACAATGTCTCAAACAGTCGTTCGTATATTCTCATAGAGTTTGGTCCAAAGGCCTAAAATTTTATCTTTTGACCTCCCCCCCCCCCCTATATATATATATATATATATATATATATATATATATATATGTAATATTCTGAAATATCGTATTAGCTGAGAGGACATCCACTCCTGGTAAAAATTTATTATCTTTTGGAATATTATTTTAATATAAATACCATTTAATATAAACAAATTTTGTTACCATGGAAAAAAATATAAATTGTCTAATTATCTCCTCTGCTGCTTACCGCGCGTGAAAAAAGTTTAAACAAAAATTGCCAGGAATCGCATTCTCTACAACTTTGCCTCCAACGGAATTTTTCGTAGAGCTAATAGTTTACGAGCTATTTGATAGTTTCCATTAGTGCCCCCTCCCCCCTCAAACACGTATCCAATTTATAAATTAATCAAACAAATTATGAGTCCTAATATAAAATAAAACCAATTGATGTTTGCCAAAGAATATTAATTAATAAAAAAATTGTAAATATAAAAAGATGAGAAACGAAAAATAAAATGGCTCTTGCAATGTTGTTAGCTGAGAAAGATGACGGCCAGTGTTTTTCACCCCCTACAGTCTTGTTCTCTCCCCATGGCCTAGAAAATAAGCTTAGTGTCACTCTATATCTATATGTATATTCTACATAGCGGATTTGTCTCTGTCAGGGGCAGGGGTGAATTTGTAGGCTTATAGTGAGCTATTGGTGTGTCAAAATAAAAATTAAAGTGGACATGTTCAATATGGTTTTAAAAGATGTATCCAATGATGTCCCATTCGATGGGGTGCACGAATTCTTTTTCATCAGCATTTTAATGTTTCTGGAAGGGACTCAAATTTATATTTCAGCTATGACGATTGATTTATTAATCAACCACTTAGCGAACTTTAATTTCCTCGTTTTAATAGTGACAGACAGAAGAGTCAAAGGCAACGTCTTATCATACGTGACTGTTTTTACCTTTTAAGGTTGGGAACAGTGACGTAATGATGCTAGGTAAATGGCCCCCGAGATCTAGTATTTTTTGCCCCCATCCGCCTAATATTTGTCGACTTAAGAGAATTTTCCAGGAAACAAATACTACACCAGGTGCCTGTTTTTTGTTTTACATTATGTCAATTTGAAAACTTCCTACCCCTAGTATCGCTAAACTTGCAAATTATTTCAAAAATCGCTGAGACACGTCAAATTTGTATTCGAGGGGGAAGAATTTTGACGTATAAATTCGCCCCCTTCACCCCCCTGCCCCCCAGAGCCACCCCAAAAATCTTAAATGGGAAAGGGGTCGAGTGAGACATCATTTTGAAGAGCTTTTTTATTCTCTACATTTTGGTGTGCCATTTTTTAAATTTGAGTGCTGCGTTGCTAAGTTAGGCGACTTTGAATATTGCAAAATTGAATTTTTGTAATTATTTGTGTGATACATTAAACTTATAAATTCAAAAACAGGTTTTGGCGGTGGCACGTTGTTTTAATAAATCAATTTTTACAGATAAAGTAGCATCATACCTACTAGATTAACGTAAACCACAAACTAATTAGAACGCGTTTTTATTCTTGTACATTTATTTTGCAAATGATTAACAAAACAAAATTGAAAAACAACAAAGTCAAAATTGAAAACACCAAAACTAAATAAACAAAACGTACCACCGTCATAACCCGTTTTAATGAGAATTTATAAGTTTAATGTATAACACAGCAATTTTTACGTCAAAATTCTTCCCCCTCAAATACAAATTTGACGTGTCTCAGTGATTTTTGAAATAATTTGCCAGTTTAGCGATGCTAGGGGTGGGAAATTTTCAAATTGACATACTGTATAGTACTCGTATAAGATATTCACTGCTAAAATTTGCATTTGTAGATTTCACTATATTAATTTCAGAACAAAAGAGTAAATACAAAAGATGTTCATAATTGAAAACGGCATCAAATTAATTGATTCGTTCTTGTGGGTATATTTTGAAAAGATAGAAAGAGATAAAACTAAAAATTAGACAAACATGGTTCATTTGAAGATGATATCACGATTTCTCCGGAACTACTGGAGCTTATATAAAAATAAAAATAATAATTTTCAAATTTTTTGAAGTGAAACTTTTTTTGCTCATTAAGTTTAAAAATGTCTGAAACGTTTATATTTTCAACCATTTGTTCTGTCTGTGTCTGGATTCAGATATCTACCCACGATAACTTAAAAATAAAAAATAGGACGTTCGTTCTTGTGTTAAAATGTTTGTATTTCCAATACGGAAAACTGATTAGATTTTGGGCTACTAGCTTTAGAACTTTTGGTTCTAAAATGCAGAAATTATAATTTTTTGAAAAATTTTATTTCGATTTAAAGACAATATTATAATTTATAATATATTATATAATTTTTTTATATTTTTTTATATTAGAGTTTTTATTAATAATTACTTATAAGGACTTCTCTAGGGGTTAATAAGTTTTCACTTTTTTATTATTTATTAAATATGCAGGTGAACGTTCCTTCATTAGATTTGATCAAGGAAAATTACTAAAAAGGACACAGATATAATGATCTCTCTTCCTTAAGAACAGGGGTGGGGTCAAACTTTTACACATTGGGGAGAATTTTTTAGTGAAAGTCTACCTGACGACTTTTTTTTCTAATCTTATTGATACAACTACGTTTTTTTAGATTATACTTAAGAATTGGTTTTATAAGGACTTTTTAGATATTCTCAAAAATTGGTGACTTTTTAAGAAGATAGTTCCAAACAGATAATTGGGGACCCTTCCCCTAAATTTTTTAGTTTTTACCCTTATGCAGCTTATTTTAAATCAAAATTTTGAAGTTTCGTCACATATCCAGATCTGAAAATTAAATATAATTTTTTTTTCTTTTTGCTTTTTCGGCCTTTCTAGCCATAAGCCAATTTACGATACTATTTATTATTATTTTTAAAATGTCTCTCTACCCCGGGGTCAGATTTTAGCCGGATGCCTCGAGCCGGATTCGAACCCGGGTCCACATGGTTAGCAGGCTGACACGCTTTTTTTTATAAAGTCTTTTTATTGAGCAAATTTGATACAATATATATACAGTTTCATCCCAAGACATGTGGGATTTTTATTTACAGAGTGGAATGAAAAAAATCCTACATTGCCCTGCAAACGGCATTCGCCGATATGGCTAATCGTAAATTTATTTATACAATAATCATTTGGGAAATTTTAGTATGTATAATGATTATTAGGTAGAGTATCGGGGGTTTTTTGTTATTTTTATCTGGGAAAATGCACAGGAAAAACGCAGTTTTTTAGGATGTTTGAGAGAGGACCTTAGTGGGGATTTTGGAAGGACGAAGGAATCGGGGAGAGGGTTATTAGGATGTGAAGTTATATTTTTTTCTATAACTAGTGTATTGTTACTAGATTATTAGCTAATTATGCTTATTTACATGATCTATTATCTATTTTTTTTTTTAATATAAGCCATGTGCCCACGGTTCAAATGCAGGCTGACACGCTACAACCTAGCCAAACCCGAACCCCCCAAATATATGTTTTAAAATGTATTAAAAAATAAATCTACTTTGTCAATTTTTTAAAGAATGAAATTTTTTATTTAGGTAAATATAAACCAAATTCTAATTGTTAACGTCATGATATAAAACAACCGCACACTCTATATATCGCACTTACATTCTTTCATTTACGAAAAACATATCGATTTTGTGTGATTATTTAGACAGTATTTGAGAACATTATTTTGAACAAAATATCTATATCTAATAAAAGGTAATAACATCTTTTTATTTTATTCACATCAGCTCCGAATTTATCACTATAATTTGTCAATGGTCTCGTCAGCTTTGCGGGCGACTTTCAGAGGCTTTGCGGTCGATCAGTTGACCACGATCTACGTCCTAGAGCTAGAGTAAGGATACCAAATACAAGTCCAGACCTGTTGTACAGTGTACACTATTAGAGCTTAATTTCTATTATTTTAGGAACGGCCTTTTGACTCTAGGAAAGATATTAATATTATTAAGTCGAAAAGAATATCAGACTTAGATACATATTAGCTTTATTCGTTTTGGATGCCTTGGGCGCCCTTATGTCAGCCTCAAGTCACTAACCCATATTCGTTTAGGAAAACGAAGGGGGGAGAATAGGAAACGAATAGGGCTGGGGCACACCAAGTCGGTTGGTATTCCTAAACGAATATGGGTTAGTGACTTGAGGCTGACATAAGGGCGCCCAAGGCATCCAAAACGAATAAAGCTATTATCATTTAAAATACTTATAATAATAAAACCTTGAGCAAGATGCGAGGTAGGTTTTTTTGTGAAACCTACCTCGCATCTTGCTTAAGTTCCAATTTTTTCTCCAAATTTTTTATTCAAATTTTAAAGAGGTGAAATGAGAAAAAAACTTATAAATTCATGTTTTCATCCGGTTTCATTTGAGCTAAAAACTTGAAATTTTGTATAGTTAGTTTTAAAAAATTTAATATTAAATAAATCCCAAAAATGATACATTAGTCTTATCTTTTTTTTGTTGGTGTAATCAACATCATCAGAAAAAAAATTAAAATTAAAATAGCATTTTAGTTTTCTGGCTTAAAATAAATCAAATAAGCCGAATAAGCGCAAATACGTTTTATCTCTTCGGCGCCCCACCAAAGAAAGACTAGTCCTACCGGGGCAATCTTATTCGCATTGCCTCCATCTCGCTAAGCCACTGATTCGGAACTCCCAAAAAACAAAAACCATTATTTTGTTAAGAAATTATTTTTCATTATGATTTAAGCTCTAGTAATACGTATATATATATCGTCGCTTTAGAGTGTAAACCTGCTAACTCACAATAAGGAAATTTTACAGGGCAGAGAAAAAACAAACAAAATTTAATATTTTTGTTATGGAAAGAAACTATTTTTCACATTTTTTTTTCTACAACTTACGATCGTAATTTTAAGTAGCAGTTTTACTCCACGATGAAGCATCTCTTTTTCTTTCGAACGGTATTAATATGTCATTATGATAAAAAATGGATTTAGCAGGTTTACACTCTAAGGCGTCTATATTCAATTCAAGATATTTTTAAACAAGAAATACAAGACACTTACTAAACAATGTATAGGTTGTCAGTTCCTTTCACTGATTTAAAAAATCCAGATCTAGAAATAAAAATCCTTTACAGTTGACAAATGTGTTGTGAATTTATCTCACTCTAATTTACGCCCTTTCTCTCCATTGCTTATAAGCGTTGAATGAGATCAAACCGTTGCATTGCTCCAAAGACCTCTTGATTTCTTGCCAACGAGTTCGATGACTCTCCTTGAGCTTGGTGACAAAATCATGGATTGCACCTTCGCTTTCAATCCCACTCTTTCACTTGAAATTTTTGTTATGGTGATACTCTTCAATCTTCGCTATTTATTTAATTAAAATATTAATAGGTTATATTACCGCATACGCTCAACGGACGAATCTCGCCGGACGGCCGGACAAATTAAATTCACTCAATTATTTTTCTAGGGTTACGTTTAATAAAAAAATAAATAAATAAATAAAATAACCATAGAGTGAGCCAACCTCGTAAAAGTCCCATTAAGTTGAACAAAGATAATTTTTTTTTTTTTTGTTTAGTTCTCCCAAGAGAGGATCCCAAATTTTGAATTTTTAAATGATTTTGATACTAGCTCAATTTTAATACTTAAAATTCTTAAAATTAGTTCATTCTAACCTTATGAAAGATAAATAAGAACAAAATTTGTTTTCTCGAATATCATTTTTCTTCAGTCCGCAGCCTTTTGGCGGACCCGAGTATTGAAATCAGGGACCGAATGGTAATTCAGCTAGTAAAATATATAGGTAGGGAACTGTCTGTCTCTCTCTTGGTCAGCATTTTGTTTATTCATGATTAGACATGTCTAAACGAATCTGTCTATCTAAGTGCCTGAATTTCCATAACCACTATAACTCAAGAACGAAAGGTTATTGCAAGTTCTGATCCCAGATGTTTGAATTACCAATTACTGATTAGATTTCGGGCTTTCTAGCTTCAGAACATATCGTGAAAAGGGCAGAAAAATCAGAAATCGAGGATTAGCTGAAATTTGCAGAGAGCTTACCGAATCTTGAAAAAGTTCACACTTTTACTTCCAAATATATATTTGGAAATCAGAAAAAAGAAACATATTTTCTTCTACAAAATATATAGAAAGTATTTTTCATAAATTACATACATGTTCTTTGAAAATATTTCCAATTTTATTAGCAACATATTATATATAATAAAATTGCGTAAATTATAATTATTTCCCAAATCAATTGGTCGGTGGTTAAGTTGTTTACCAAAATAAAATTTTCGACTGAAACCACCTAGATTAGGAATTTATAACGAGATATCTTCTCAGAATGCAAAACATTTCGACAATTAATTATGGATTCATTTTCAAGTCCTTTTGAACTCATTCCTTGGATTTTTCGATTCCAGTCTACCTCTTGGAATAATTTCACAAACACTTGAAAACGTCTCCAAAATTAAATGTCGAAACTTTTTTGCATTCTGATGAGAATATTTCATTAAAAATGTCTAATCTATGTGATTTCAGCCCAAATTACTCTTTAGATAAACAATTACAGTATAATTATTTTTAGTCCTTTTAATATTTTGTGGAATTTGGCATTCTGAAAATAAGTTCCGATGGGTGGGGATGAATCGGGCGTATAGGGAGTTTCTTTTCCACTTATTTCTTTTTACCTTCTCAATAGGAATTCTCTGAGAAGTTGGCTATGTCTGCGCACTGGTGGTTGCGATATTCGAGAAGCATGAATAAATCTCTTAGGCTGCGGCGGTGGGGAAAGTTCGCCTGCCAACAACTTCCTTGTTCGCAGAACGTTCACTTCTGGCTTAAGAGCCTCGATCCAGTTTCACCTGCTGGCCTAATGCATTGAAGCCACTTGCATCCAAGAGGCCAGAGACAGAAACTCTCCGAATATTATTTTGGATCTTATCTAATTAATTGTACCTATTTATCTCACAAAAATCATATTTCCCCCTTAAAAACCAATAGGGGTGGACATTATAATTTAAATCTATAAAATTAACTAATTAATTAAATTTTTTAAATAATTTTTAAAGCGATAGGTGTCAGTTCAAGGTGAAACATTTTTAAATAATAATTAAGTAAAATTTCAACGTAGGTTTCACTTACTTAAATATTTTTAATTAAAATTAAACTATTAGGTAGGTTTCACAATTAAAAGAAATATTGTTTATAAGCAAGAGTAAATACATATCGTCGGGTTACTGCCAAAACAAGCTAACTCCACTTTTACTCAATTCGGAGTTAAGTACTCCATTAGAATAAAAAATGTTCGAAAAACATACTTACAAAACCAGACAACTCCAAACAAAATGTTAAGGCAGGCAAAACAAGTGGTCCAAAAAACCCAACTCCATTTTTACAACTTTTTTTTTACTGAAAAAAATTAAAATGTTTTTATGTTTAAGAATTTTTATAAGGAATTTTTCTTTTGTTTTGTTTCTTACTTTGATTTTTTTCAATCAATAAATCATTTTGAAGCTGTGACGATTTTTCATTTCAATTTAAATTTTCAAACGACGATTTCTCAAAAGTTCAAATTATGGAGTTAGCTTGTTTTGGCAGTAACCCGACGATATATTTTTTTTTTATATAATGATATAAATCGAGTTTTTCAGGCTCTTTAATATTGCACTATACGCGTTATCGGAAAATTTACATACTTATTTAATTATAATTAAAAAACCATTCTTACCATTTATATAAAAAACTAAACCAACATTAAACAATAACCAATACATAATTTAAGACAATTTTGATTTATAGTTACAACACAGTTTCTGAGATAATAAGCAATAAATAATGAAAAATGATTAAAAAAAAATTGGACTAAAAACAATTTGGCAACAACGCTACACCATGGGCTAGATTTTTTCAAAATTATAATTTTCATAAGGTGTAACGCAGGCGTTGATTATATTTGTTAATAAATAACAAAACGATTTTTATAGAAATTTAAAATCTATTTTTTTTTTTTTATAATGATACAAGAAGAAGTTGCACCAAGAAGGTACAACCTCTGAAGTCCATGGTGGACTCTTGTAATGTGAAGATAAGGGGAGATTTAGGGATTGGGTAGCAGTCGAAGGTATCTGTGGATGCTGGTCTTGAAAGATTGAAGGTTATAAGTAGCTGGAAAGACGGTCGGGGGAAGAGAGTTCCAGTCTCTAGATGTCATAAGGATAAATGAATTGGCGAATGCGTTTATTCGATTAGTATCTAGTTTAAGCGCGTAGGGGTGTTGAATTTTAGAAAATCGTGTATTTCGCCCATATATAGCCCATCTTCAGGAGTTTATATTGATTGGCAATAATTTAAATTTTATTATATATGGTTCACCTCGAACCAAGACCATGCTCTCTGAACAAAATCAAATTTTAAAGTAACACTATAGTTTAATATTAATATTTTTACTTTATCCATGTGAATCAGATAAAGTATTGTAATCGGTCTCGGGGGAAGCACTACTTAAAAGGGTCCTCAAGTAAAGACCACGGATCCAACCCATGGTCTCAACTAAAGTCACATAATGAATCAGATTCTGACCTTTTTGCCAAGAATTATATGCGAAGTCTCGTCCAGAGGCCAAAAAGTGCCATTTTTCTCTTAGTCCGTGGGGATGGATGGGTGGATGCATGGATTCATGAGAATCCTAATTTACACCCTCTTAAAATTTATACACGACTAACAACTTATGACACTTGATAAGTTCACCAATTTTATCCGTTCAGAAACCGTTTTTGAGAAAATCACAAAAAACTAAAAATCTTTCATGTAAAAGTCAACTTCCGGTCCAAACTTGATGTACTCCTTCTAGCCTATTTCTAGCTTAAGTTTCGTATCTATTAGCTCTGAGACTTATGGTTGCGAAACGTAGGAGGGGGGGGATATATTCGCACACACGGACCAATGGATTTTTGGCCCCTGGAGACCACAATAT
Organism: Forficula auricularia; assembly: GCA_024734495.1. Classification (NCBI taxonomy): domain Eukaryota; kingdom Metazoa; phylum Arthropoda; class Insecta; order Dermaptera; family Forficulidae; genus Forficula; species Forficula auricularia. Next base: position 11,455,336 of record JALMQS010000153.1, on the reverse strand, counting down.
CTGGTTGTATGTTCTAAATCCGGCTTCAAACTATTAAGGGAATCAATTCCTTCCAACTAGAAGTCACAAAGTGAAATTTTTTCATTTTGGAAGCTCTCATAATGAGGAGCCCGACAGGCGATCGCAATACTTCACATTATATCCTATATCATTACATTATGTAGAGAATATATATGTGAAAGTGAAAAGGAATTTAACAAGATAGGTTTTTATTTAAAACGATGTGCAAATTAAAATGAATAAATCCCAAAAAGTTAAAACTTTTTCAAGACTTGGTTCGGTCGCTAGTTAGATTCGTCTTAGTAATAAACTATTATAAATTTAGTTTTTATTTTAATATATTATTGAGAATTCTACTACTTTTTTAATTTTCTTTAAAAGAAATTCCTCCTCATTTCGATTAAAGAGAATTTTTATATCACAAAAATAAAATATAAGTTTTTTAAACCCTATTTTTAGCCCAGTATATAGAGGATCCAAAAAGTGGTTCAGCTTATTGTGGGAAAATATTTTTTTCTCTAGGATCGTTTAGTATGATGTGGGTATGCCAAATCTAAGTTTGTGACCTCGAAAATGTGGGGGACAACTTTTGGTTGAAGAGAAACCTCGAAATTTTCGGACTTTTTCCAGTTTTTTGCTGATAACTCGAAAAGGGTCTATATTTTGTAAATAACCCTCCTATAGTAAATTAAAGAGGACACAATTTCGCGTCGATTAAAACAAATAATGCAAAATTGGTCCAGTAGTCGATTTTAAATGGGATTCCAAAAAACAGCCCCCGGGATCACTTTTGAATACCTATCCCAAAAACTCACACTTTTTTCGATTTTTTCCCATTTTGACCATGAAGGAGCACGTTTTCAAAAAAGACCACCCTATACATTTTTAAACTAGATTAAATTTACTACAATTGAAACAAAGTTTCATCTTAATTGGATAATGGTAACTCGTGCCGCAAGAGGTTGTGAGGTTTTGAAAAACTGCAATTTTCTGCAAAAAATCGCAGTTTTTCCTTCATAAAATGAAAACCACTCATCCTAGAAACTTGATTCCTATCTCATTGTCTAGAAAATTTTATTGACTTGAACGTTTACTTGGACCAATTTTTTGTTAAACTCTTAGATTTATAGATATCCAGCATTTTCCATGACAGGAAATGATCCATTGTTTCAGTATCACAGTTTTTCCTTCATGTAAAATATAAAAACCACGCATTCTGTGAAACTTGATTTCTATCTCATTCTCTAGGGGATTTTTATTGACTTTTGAACTTTCACTTGGAACACTCTTTTATAAAATTCTTAGATAGATATCCAGCATTTTCCGGACAGGATATGATCCGAATCCTCAAAACTGCAATTTTTTGAAGAAAACAGATAATTTCCTGACATGGAAAAAATGCTGGATATCTATAAATTTAAGTTTTACTCAAATAAGCTGTCCCACTAAACGATCAAGTAAACAAAATTTTCTAGACAATGAGATAGGAATCAAGTTTCTAGGATGAGTGGTTTTCATTTTATAAAGGAAAAACTGCAATTTTTTCTAAACTTCAACCTCATTATGGTACGGGTTACCATTATCTAATTAAGATGAACCTTTGTTTCAATTGTGTCAAATTTAATCTAGTTTAAAAATGTATAGAGTGGTCTTTGTCGAAAACGTGCTTCTTCGTGGTCAAAAATGGGAAAATCGAAAAAGTGCGAGTTTCTGCTATATTCAAAAGTGATTCGGGGGGCTGTTTTTTGATCCCCATTGAAAATCGAACTACCGGACCAATTTTCCATTATTTTTTTTAATCGACGCGAAATTTTGTCCTCTTTAATTTCCTATAGAACGGTTATTTAGAAAATAAGAACTTTTTTCGAGTTATAAGCGAAAACTGGAAAAAGTCCGAAAATTTCGAGCTTTTTCGGCCACCAAACGTTGTCCCCCACACTTTCGAGGTCGCAAACCTAGATTTGGAATTCCCACACCTCATACCAAACGATCCTAAAAAATAAATCTTTTCACGCAATTAATGTAAGCTGAAACCCCTCTATTTACTGGGCTATTGGACTATTCGTCCTTCTTCATAAATTAATTCACATCTGAGCACAAAAATACAGAAACTTAGAATACAAGGTGTAAGAAAAATGCTCAACTGGCTTTGCTATTCATTTTCAGATTCTACATTCTACGTATCAAAAATGAAAATGATATTTGTTAACTTATTTACACCATAATTTGTTATTTATTAGAGAAAGATCGGGTAAACATGTGTTCCACATATTATTAAGATTATAATCTTGAGGTATAAAGTTTTATTTTAAAAAACAATGATAGATAAAGAAAACGAAGAAGAAATCAGGATTTTATTAGTCGAAAATATTTGTTCATTTTGATACCTAGAATCAGAAAATGAAAGACCCGGTACCATTTTTTGATACATCCTATACGTAGATAGAATCTATTTCATATCAACTATTTGTTTTGGCTAAATTGAAAACTTGCCAATTCACTCAATTTAGCAAAACAAATAAATGATATGAAATAATTTCTATATACCTATATTGAATTTCTGTAATTTGTCCTCATCTGTTTTATAATTTGCAGAATTTGGACGTTTAATGCGAAATACAATATTAAATAAATAAAAAAACTTTATTTTTGTTAAGCTACAAATACTTAACCCTTTTTACTGAATTTTTATTATTTTCTTCTACAAACCAACATCCCATTTTTTAAACCAGGTAACCTTCTTAAACTATGGGTCGCGAAACTGAATTTTGGTATAGCTAAACATAGGGCAACAATGACTTCTCAATCAAAATGGGGTCACCAATTAAAAGAGTTTAAGAAGCGCTGGTCTAAACTAACACCTTGATAGTTTACTAACATGGATGGGTGAACTAAACCTTCAAAATCAATAATAAGAAAATATTTTTCTAATTAGATATAAGTAAAGAGATTACGCAAACAAATAGGACCGCAACACTTATTCGATCGCCTTTAGGTGCTTACTTATACATTTATGTTCTTTTCCTTTTCACTATTTCTGTTTTCTCTACAAACAGTTATATAATTATTTTGTATAATTATTAGATAAAAATAATTCGAATATATTTAAAGCTCCAGCATCCAGAAAATATCTGAAGCAAGATTTTCCATTTTACATATATGAAGCATCCCATCATTGAACTTATTTTCTACTTTATATCTAGAGAGAAATGAAAGAGATTTTTATTCTTCCCATTCTTTACATTTCAAATGTGGGTGTTATAGGGGTGGTGCGGCCCTATATGCTTTTGTCTGAAAAGCAGCTGCAACTTTACTTGCAGTTGCCAATAGACAAACATCTATCAATGAAGAATCCAGGGAAAGGTACCTTCCAACTAGAAACAATGTTAGCTTAATTCATGAAGTTAAATGCTTAGAACGAAATATTTCGTCCTAACATTTATTAAATCTATTACTTTCTAGCAATCATTTTCTCTCAAACCGTAGTATTAAGATTGTAATTGATGGAATATCACCCTCTTACTTCTTTACTAAAGCTGGAGTTTCTTAGGGATCTGTCATCATCCCACTCTCTTTTCTATATCAACGACCTTCTAAATTTTCCCCCCAATCCTATTTATTGTTACTAAATGATAGCACCCTCCATAGCACCCCAACATTGCAAAAAAAACCGCGTAGACATTACTTCCTCAATAAATTTAGATTTATGAAGATTTAAAAATTTGGAATGGCCTATTCAAGACTGCTGTTGAAGCTAATGTGTGCAAGCTTGGTTTTATACTCAGCTCCAGACACCTAACCAACTTCTTACTCTATAAGACTCAAATTCGCCTCTGACTCGAATAAGCATCACATCTGTGGAGTGGAGACTCCAAGCATTGGATAAGAACCGAACCAGCGCTTTCGACAAGTCGTTTATCCCTATTACCTCCAGAAAATGGAACTCCCTTCCTGCCACCATCTTCCCCGAGACCTATATATAACCTTCAGCTGCTTAAGATCCGCTTCCACAGATACCTTCGACTCCTGTCAAGGCAACGAAATCTCTTCTTCTTTTCACGACGGAGAAGCCAATCCAGACCTTTAGGGGCTGCACCTTCTTCTTAGTCTCACCCCCTTCCCTCATCAATATTATTAAAAAATTTAGAATAATCGATGATTGTTGCGAACAACCGGAAACATAAAACAACGCTAAAACACTAATTGCGAGTATGTGAACTCACTTTCAGTCCCGTGAAAAAATAACATAAGGGAAATCTCCGAATGAATTAAAAGCGAACGTAAGCCCCGATCGTGTGCTCGGTATACTTGGATCACGCGCGTTCCGTTTTCCACACAGTATTAAAAAATTAACTAATTGATTACAGCTTAAAATAAGCTTTTAGCTATTATTTGGAACCGATTATGCGAAGTATTGCTGTATAATATGTGGCCCGTGGAGAGCTGTTACGGGCTCCGGGGCAAAATCAAACCAGCGTGCCCCTCAATGCTGGGACCAATAAAAGTATTCTTCACTTTGTAAAATATTTTATTATTTAACAAATAAATAGATCCACTATGATTTGTTACTTAATTTTGCTATTTTATATTTTTATTTTTAATAAGTAATAGATTTTTTAGTAGTACAAAAATTTATATAACAGTGGTAGTGCCGGGCCCCTTTTGGGCCCGGGGTAGCTACCCAGCCTACCCCCCACCCGTTGGGCCTGTAGAAGGGATCACATGTCCTACAATCTACATCCACTTGTATGAATATAAACAATTTATTGAAATATATGTTATCTTGTAAAAAAATATAATAAATGAATGTTTTTTTATTTTAACTATATCCATGATACCATACCTGATGTGATTGTGATTTTGTTTAGGTCACCAGTCCAAACCACGTGGCTGCTTTAAACCCAGACGCCGATTCATTTGAAGCAAGCAAATCCCCTGAGGAAACAGCTGATGCCACTACAAATTGGGATTCTGTTTCAGAGCCTGAATATCCTCCAGTTGAAGGTAGTTATAATTATCAAATGCATACAATTATAACTTTGTTAATGGAGATTTGATTGAGAGTCAGCCCAAGAATATTAAAAAAAAAAAATCGAGTAATTTATTGAGACGTCATTTTCAGCATTTTAAAACCCGACATTTCGGAGGTCTTCCCTCCTTCTTCAGGAGTTAAAAGATTCAATGAAAGAAACTTAGACCCCCTCCTTTTTGTCCCTTTAACAGTAAATTTTTGATATTATAGTTTGCTCTTAACATCAAAAGAATATTGTTTAATGGCAAACTATAACACCATATTTAAAGTCAAAGTTAAAGGAGACAAGAAGAAGGTGGTTACTTGCTTTCTTTCTTCATTGAGGTTAAAAACCCTGAAGCAGGACGGAAGCTCTCCGAAATTTTGGTGGTTAAAAACATGAAAATGAATAAATTCAAATCAATTATTTTATTCTAAATTTTACCTCTCCATCAAATCACTAGTGATATCTATCGAGCAGTCCCTCTCCAAGGAAATTTGTACATCTAATTAAATAAATTTATAAAGATTTAGGTACTTAAAATAATTGTTCTAACTTTTAGGGTTCTGACTGGTTTGAGAGTTTTTTCCGGTGGGTGAAATTGCAAAATTAATTTAAACAGAGAGATTTTTGTGTTCCAATTGTTATCTTCGAGTTATGATATAATATGATATAAAACCAGGATGAAATCAACTTAGTCATCAATCTGTTATGATTATTAATCTTATTTTTAAATTCTAGAGTTTCCTATTCAAAAAAATGAAAATATTTTAAATTGAAATTATCCTAAATAAGCTGTTTTTAATCTTTTTACAATGACCCACTTAAACTTTTCTGCTCATAAACAACTCAATCTCCCGTTCTTCAATACTTATATTTTAATTTTTACCATATATTTTTTTACTTTAATTATCCAGAAAAATACACAACATACAATATGTCGTGTCCTATAGAGTTGACAAGTCAACTGTACATAGGACCGGATTAAAATCTTATCTATCTTATATATCTTATATTATATAGCTTATATATCTATCTTATATATAAAAATTAATAATTATTTAATTTTACAAAGAATTACAATAAATGAAATATGGTGTACATTGATAAACATTAGTTCACATTAGAGATTTACATACATATCACAGGGTGAAATCACAACGATCCGATCCATTTAACCAATTTTTTTCTCAATATTTTCTTGTCACACGACAGATTTTTTAGATCATTTGGGAGTTTATTAAAATATTTAATTTCCACAAAATAGGCATTTTTTGGGTAATTGACTTATTAATCTTTGGCAGGACAATTGATCTATGTCTAGTTCTTCCACATGTTCATTATACATCATCTTATACACACATCATAATAATAAACAACTGAGTTAACAATAAAAGATTCATCAATACCCAGGACAGATTGTACCTTAATTTTTTAAATAAATCTAGTCAGTATAGTGATAAGTAGTTTCGTTGCATTATCATATAACCCCCCCCCCTCTTACAGCGTAATTATACCATAGTTAATTATACTCTCATATAATTTATATTAAATATTAAAAATTATCTATATTTACAGAAATAAAATTGTAGGGGTTTTACAAATATATGAATTGAATAAAATCCTTCCGTGTTCTTAAATAGTTGAAAATTTTTTGAAAATTTCAGGACATAAAGAGGATGGTCCCCTACATTTTAGAAAAATATAAAATCTTGAAAAATTTCTTAGGGGGCAAAGTTATGACGGGGGGGTTCTAAAATGGTACATGGCTAGTTGAAGCACTTTTTAAACACCGTAGAAAGTTAAAATTAATGTTAAGGTTCTCTCATAACATCAAGAAAAAATCGCAAATTTTATATTTTTTGTAGAGTTCCAATTTATGGGCATGATTTAATAAAGAAGCACTTCCTGTCATCGTAGAAACTTTTTTTTTAAGGAATAATCAATTTCGGACAACTAATAATCTTATCACGAGACGCTGCCCACCAGGGCCACCTGCTTGGAGGGCCGAGCTGTAAAGACGTGCCGTAAAGACTGTAAAGATCAGCTCGTTTATTAATAAAAGAGAAACACATTTTTTTAAACTAAAAAAATACTTTTTCTTTTATAATTAAGATTTGTTTTTAGCAAAACATAGATGTCAGGTTTGACTTTCACATCATAGAAAAAATATGATGTGGAAGGTTGGAGTAGAAAAGTACCTATTGAGGTGGGTCCTGTCGAGTTGAAGAGTCATTCCCCGCAAAGGGAAGAATTCCAGTCTAATAAGATAGAGGAATGGATGAATGACTTGTTCAATTTGAATCTAATTTAACCGAAAAAGGATGTTGCATGTATTTGCAATTATTCTCTCGACACTTGTGCACACCACATTATTTTCCCTTTACCACCACGTAAATAACAAACAAACATAAAAATATAATTAATATTTAAAAGAAATCTAGAAATTAATAAAATTAAAAATACAATTTATTATTATTATTTTTTTTTTGGGTGGGGGGGGGGGGGATTAATCACAAGGGTGTCTTCGATGAATTCGAGTTGTTATTAGATAATTGTGTTACATTATTTTGTAACACTAATAAAGAAAATATTCGAAAAACCTACACTTTCTCTCATTCAATCCCTAAAATAAAGAGGTGAAGGCAGTAGGTTAAATTTTCATCTATTAAATATGTAATGATCCTAAAATTAGGCATATAATCACAAAAACTTTACTACTTTTACTCTCTAAAATGAAAATTTAAATTTATAGAATAAATCCCCCCCCCCCAATAAATAAATAAGTAATTAAAAATAAAAACAACATATTAGCTTATAAGAGGAGAGAAATCCCACCTACCTTAAAAAAGGGGCAAACTTCGAAAATGTAGTGAAATCCCTATATTGCTGCCAAGCTAAATTTGGCAAGAATAATTAAGTTAGAATATAGTAAACGATCTAGATTTATTGATTATAAATTTTTAATTTAAATTATTTATTTGAAACTTAACAGTTCTCGAATTTAATTAACTTCCCTAATGACATAATGGTCCAAAATCAACAAAAATATGCACTTTTTAATATTTGAACATTGTTATTAATGATTAAAATAGTAGTACCTGGGGTCCGACCTTTATTTTTCTAAATTTTTCCATACAATCTTATATAACGGCACGTAGGTATAGATTTTTTATGGGGGGTGGAGGTTCGGGAACTATGATAGAGGAAGTTTGGCGACTTGGCAACTGATTTCTTCAGGTATTTTATTCCTCACACCCCGCCCGGCTTAGGCGCATAAGTAAAACAAAGTTGAAATGCTATTTTAATATACACAATTCAGACACAAGCTATCTATATAGTGATAGGAGAGTGAAAAGAAAAATTTAAGTTACATGGGGGGGGGGGGGGGATCTTTGGTTACCTATGTCCCTGCTCCTCTCCCATAGTAATATGATGTTTATAATATTAACGAGCTGCTTCAGGCGTGCCTTCGGCACGACCTCTACAGCTTGGCCCTGGTGGCCCTGGCGGGCGGCGTCTCGACATTTGATTATTAGGTCTGTAATATATATTTGTAATATTTTGCCCCCTCTTTCGCCCCCACGCACTCATTTTGGCTATTGGTTTTTACAGCATACATTTTATATAATCTTAAAAACAAACATTACAAAATTTGATCTATATCGTAGGGAGTATTAATTTTTTGCCTTCAATCACGTTTTAGGAGGTTGAAATTATTTTTTAGATATTTGCAAAAAAATAACTCTCAGTTTTCTAAAGAGTAAATGTACAAAAAGCTAAAAATTTCTATATTTTGCCCCCCCCCCTCTTCGCCCCCATACAGTCAATTTTGATAGTTGATTTTTGCAGGAATAGTTTCTTAAAGTAGTAATGAATAATCTCTACAAAATTTGATCAAGATCGGAGAGAGTTTTAATTTTTGCCCCCACTCACATTTTGCATAGTTGAGGGGGTGGGGGGGTTGACATACAAAAATCTTGAAATTATTTTTTAGATATTTGCAAATAAATAATCCACGGTTTTCTAAAGAGTAAATGTACTAAAAAGCATAAAAATTTTCTAGAATTTGCCCCCCCCCCTCCTCTTCGTCCCCATACAGTCAATTTTGATATTTGATTTTTACAGAAATAGATTCTTAAAGTAATCAAGAATAACTCTACAAAATATGATTAAGATAGGAGAGAGTTTTAATTTTTGCCCCACTCACATTTTGGATAGTTGGGAATCGAATTTCAAAAAATCCTGAAATTACTTTTTAGATATTTGTATTTAGAATTTTATTAAGTAAAAATCAAGTAGATATCTTATCGTTCTTAATTGAAAATGCATAATTAGTATAAACACATTGCAAAGATATTTTGCTCCTTTTGACCCCTTTAGGGGTCGAATTTCAAAAATCCTGAAATTTGTTTTTAGATATTTTAATTTAGTATTTTTATAAGTAAAAGACAAGTAGATATTTTATCGTCCTTAAGAGATATCGCATAATCAGTGAAAACACACTTTGACCTTTTTGACCCCCTTTAGGGCTCGGAATTTCAAAAAATCCTTTCTTAGTAAGCCCCTATGTCATAAATGTAATATCCTCTCCAAATTTCATGTTTCTATGTCCATTGGTTATGGCTGTTTTGATGATGATGATGAGTGAGTGAGTGAATGAGTGAGTGTATCGGGCAAAGAATTTTATATATATAGATATAGATAGATATCAAAGAACATGACCGATCAGTGGCGTAGCCAGAAAATTCTCATGGAGGTGGGCCAATCAGCAAAGCTAAAATATTTAGTGAAATTTTTTTTATTAAAACAAATAGTCCAGTTAAATTGTGTTTTTACCCGGAAAGTTTTGGACTAGTTGTAATTTCTTCGACCCTTTATGTTTTTAAAAGAGGAACCGAATCTGAGGTTTGCAAACAAAATTTCCTGACCGAATGTTGTAAAAATGCAAAAAAGTTAAAACATTTTTTACCTTTTTTTTGCTTATAACTCGAAAACTATCAACTTTGCGTAAATAACCCTCCTATTCAAAATGAAAGTTCATAAGATTTCCTACAAATTTAATTATTTAGGTGTTTTCTCTGAGCAACCGTTCGGGCTCAAGCGCTGGTTGAAAATTGGCGTATATTTTCTCTTTCCTCAAATCCCAAAAACTCGCACTTTTTTCGATTTTTTCTCATTTTGACCATGAAAGAGCACGTTTTCGACAAAGGCTACTCTATACATTTTTAAACTAGATTAAATTTGATACAATTCAAACAAAGTTTTATCTTAATTGGATAATGGTAACCCGTACCGCGATATGGTTGAAGTTTTGAAAAACTGCATTTTTTTGCAAAAAATCCCAGTTTTTCCTTCATCATCATCATCATTGAGTATACGGTATTAATATGTCATTCATCATCATCATCATCATCATCATCATCATCATTGAGTATTCAGTCCTAAGACTGGTTTGATGCAACAATCCGTCTCCACTCGACTCTGTCCCCCGCCAGCTGTTTGACCCCTCTAAATGTCTGGCATCCCATATCCCCAATTATTTGGTTGAAATATTCTAATCTGGGTCTTCCCCTTCCCCTTTTCTTTCCCACCTCCCCCTCCAAGATATCCCTAAGCAGTCCCCCATGTCTCAGTGTGTGCCCCATCATCTGACCTCTTCTCTTCTTCAGACTCTTCCACAAAGGTTCTTCTTTCTCCAATTCTTCCAAGAACTTCTTCATTTGTAATTTTATCCATCCATTTGATATTCATCATTCTTCTGTAGCACCACATTTCGAAAGCCTCTAATCTCTTTCTCTCCGCTTTTCTAATTGTCCAGGTTTCACACCCGTACATGGCTATGCTCCATACATATGTCTTCAATAGCAACTTCCTGTTTGCTAAGCTGATTGAGGAGGAGCATAGTAGTTTTTGTTTTGAATTAAACCCCATTTTTGCTTGGGCAATTCTTGATTTAATTTCGTTTTCGCTTCTCCCATCCCATGTTATTTTACTTCCTAGGTAGCGGAATTCCTTAACTCCTTCTAGGTTTTCTTGGTTAATTTTGATGCATTCCTGTCTCGTTTGTTCTTTTTTGTACATACTAGGACCTTGGTTTTATTCTTGTTTATTTTCATTTTGATTTCTTCTATTAGGATTTGGTTAATTCCATTCATAGGCGTCCTCTAATTCTTTTTTATTGCTTCCTAGAAGGGCAATGTCATCGGCAAATCTTAACATAGCGATCTTTTGACCTTGGATTTCTGATACCTGTATCAATTTTGTCTTTGAATTCTTTAATCGCTTCTTCTATGTATAAGTTGAAAATCATGGGTGACAGCACACATCCTTGTCTTTACACCTTTTTTTATTTTTACTTCTCTTGCTCATTTCCTTCATAAATGAAAAACCACTCATTCTAGAAACTGATTTCTGTCTCATTCTCTCGGAAATTTTGTTGACTTGATCGTTTACTTGGACCCACTTTTTGATAAACTCTTAGATTTATAGATACAAATCTGCTTTTGAGTGTAAAAAAATGCTTACATGATTTGCATAATCTTTTTCTTTTAGACAACAATTATAAAATTTTGGATTCAAAATGTTCGACTGTTTAAAATGGTAAGCAATTTGAAATTCCTGTTACTTTGGAGATAATATTGTGGGAAATTTTGTTGGTGATTAAGTTCTTCCATGGACTTTAACGTTTTTTTCGAAACAATATTTTCCGCTGATGGATTTAGCCTAATCAAACCTTAAAATATTTTTTCACAACAATCATTCCTGTTATGTTTAAATGCTGATACTCTATAAATCCATGAGTTTTAACAAAAAGAAGTCCAAGTAAATGTTCAAGTCAACAAAATTTCCTAGAGAATGAGATAGAAATCAGGTTTCTAGGATGTGTGGTTTTAATTTTATGAAGGAAAAACTGCGATATTCTGAAACTATGGATCATCCTGTCATGGAAATGCTGAATATCTATAACTCAAGCGATTTTTGCATTAAATTGCAGTTTTTCAAACTTCAACTCTCATCAACGATTAACCATTATCCCAATTAAGATAAACTTTTGTTTGAATTTGGTAGCAAATTTAATCTAGCTTAAAATGCATAGGAGTGTGTCTTTGGCTCGCAAACGTGCTCTCTATCGTGGTCAAAATGAGAAAATCTGAAAAATGCTAGTTTTTGAGATTATGCGGAAACGCCAATTTTCACAACTAGCAGCTTGTGCGGCTGCTTACCGAGTGAAAAACCGAACGATTAAATTTAGGAGAATTGAGCAACTTTCATTTTGAAATGGAAAGTTATTTACGAGTGCTGATAGTTTTCGAATTATAAGCAAAAAACCACCCAAAAAATGAGAGATTGCCTTACCTTTTTTGTTATTGTTGACCAATGCTCCGTCATCGAAAATGTTGTTAGCAAACTCAGATTCGATTCAGCACACCTGAAACATAGTCATGTCGATGACAACACAATCCATCCAAAACTTTTCCCGCCAGAGGCCCTTGAGAGAACAAATTTAACTGGAGCACAAAAAGGTAACTACGAAGAAATTTAAAAAGAATTCAATCTTCTGAATTGAAACATATGAAATATATTTAATTTTTTTTTTTTTTTTTTTTTTTAATGATTACTGATGAGATGAGTTACGCACTGTGGCAGCAACCCCCTAGGCACTTTCCTGGGTTGGTCTCCATCCATCGTGAAAAAGAAGAAGAAGCAATTTTGCGGGTTGGCGGGAGGGTCGGAAGGCGATCTCGTGGATACGGGTTCCATGAGTTAAGCGTCATAAGTCGCGGGTAAGATAGCAAGGTGGAGCGAGTTCCTAGGCCCTTGAGGTACACAGAATAAAAGAGCTAGGCGAAAGCGCTTGTCTGACTTTTTTTATCCAGGTTCTTGGACAGCGAAGGGGTGCTGGAGCGTTAGAAAACTCGCGTGTTTCTGGTGTGAGGGTGTCATTAGGGGGGATAAGCAGATTTGCAGCCTGACTGCACTAGACAACTGTGATAGTATCTATGGTAGTATTGCGGGAAAGGCAGAAACGGCTCCTCGGCATTGTGTGAGCCAGAAGCGGGTGAGGTTGGCTAGAGCCGGGTCTCCTGCCAGTTGAATGTGCTCGCTTCTGAACTGCATCCGAGGTAGACAAGAGGAATGCTTTGGACGCACCCTCCACAGATGAGAGCCTCGTACTCGAGACAGGGATCGAACTTGAGCCTCGCGTTACACGGAAGGTTGACTGGGAGCGGCGGCCATGTCTTGGACTCCAAATAGGAGGACCAAGCCTGCAGCTGCCAGGCTTCAGCAGTGGTTGAGATATGGTCATTCACATGCACGGTCAGACCCTAGAGTTACGCCTAGCATTGAAATTTTATCCCTGCATTCTGAGTGAGTCTGAGCCCGAATTGACATGTTTTGGAGTGCTTTGTCGGACGCGCCTGTGGAAATAAGGCAACACTGAGTTTTCCCTGCATTGAAGTTAACCAAGTTTTGGGATCCCCAGCTACGGTTAGTTTGCCAAAGTTTTATCGTTGCCGTTACTCATTTAAATTTCCCACCTTAATTCTGTAAACAACAAAACTAATATTTTTTGCAGACACTTACCCTCTAGCCATAAGAACTATTTTATTTGTTTTTTTACTATTCAAAAATTAAAAGCCCAGTTAAGATATTTTGTTGACCCCCAACTAGTAAATTAAAAGCCCAATTGATCTTAGTGAAATTAACTTCAAAAGGTAGGTGCATTTTGGCAGGATCCATTTCAATATATCTACTTATTCTATATAGAGATACTTATAATAAAAAGAAACATAATGACTATAATTATATTTAGCAATTTCTTCTTGATTGTTTTTACAAGTTCCTTTTTCGTGGCACTTCTTTAATGATGACACGCTGTAAGACGTTTTAACTTTAAATTTCCCACCTTTTTATTAACTAATAGTTGAATAATTTTACATATTATAAAACAAACGATAGTTTAAAAAGTATAAAATGATTCTAACAGTTAACTAAAAAGTGTGGGCGCAGAAACATATACTTTTAATTAATTTCGATAAGTGCTCCACGCTTTTTGATTGCACACATTATTTTTACTTTTTAAGAGTTTTTATTGTTTTTTTTTTTTAATATAATCTATTTTACTTTTTAGTCTTAATTATTTTTATAGAGAAAAGTTTGTGGAATCTAACAGAATGAAATGTATTTATTTTTATTATTTTTATATAATTTCATTTAAATTGAGTAGGTAAACAATTATTTTTATAGAGAAATGCTTCCGGAATTTAATAGAACAAAGTCAAATTGATAGATATATATATACAGGCGAAGCTAATATGAAGCATGTAAAAATTATTTTTTTATGATATATTTATATAAAAATATTTATTAATTACATATTTTGTTATTTTTATATATATGTGTTTGAGTGTGTACATTTATAAATTATTTACATTACATATATTATCATACATATTTCAAATCCACATTTTTTTTATTTTTTTGTTTTTTTACTTTATTTATTTTATATTTGGTTTGATTAATATTATTTGGAAAATTCTGATAGCTTTTATCAATATTTCAAAGTCACAAATGGATAGTTTCCTTGTGAGCCGCTAGATGGCTTCGCAAGCGGAGCTTCATTTCTCTGCATGGAATGATCCATCTATGTGTGCCTTCGTGGACGGCCATTTTGCACGTTTCAGTGAGAAATTGTGTCGAGTTTTAACATTCTATATAACGGTGCCAAGAAAATAACTTATTTTATAATTTTTAAGATTTTCTTAATAAATCAGAAATTTTTCTATAATATAATTTTTAATATTACTTTTCTCACCTTGGACTAACTCTAGTATTAACTGATTGGTGGTATGTCTTACATCTATCCCATAACTCATAAGAAGAGTTCGATAAAAGAAGCTTAATGATAAGGCACATGGTTTCCGGGTTATTCATGTCGAATTTTCTTCTAACTTTATAATATAAATCTCTTTTATTATGTATTAATGAAATCATAATATTTCCTGAAGCTATTTATAGACTCATTACGTTTGAAAATGTCCTGATTAGAAAAAAAAAAGTATTAAATATTAGAAATGGCTCCTTGCTACAATCATGGTGGAATGAATCATGCTGTATTTTACTAAAACGATTAACTTTTATTTTTTTTTATTCTCGCAAATTACATATATTTATTTATTTATATTGTTTTATTCTCAAATAATTAATAAAGATAATTTTATAATAATTGAACCCTTAATATGTATGATTATGTAATAATAGCTCTTTATTTTTATAATTTTTATTATGTTGAAATTCTTTCCAATATTTTTTTTTTAATTGATTTTTGATTTATATTAATCGTACTTTTTTCCACAGAATCACACTCACCTCATGTATGTATAGAAATATACATGTATGTATTATATGTTTTTTATATTTATGAATCTCATAATTTGTATTCTTTATAAGAAATAGGCAGTATTCTTCTTAATTATCTGCCTATTAAATGAAAGCAAATATTGTTTCAGGTTACGTGTAACATGAATGGGGACATTGGGAAGCTCCGGATCAGTGGGCGGTGTAACCCAGCCACCCCTGATTCCCTGGCCTCGGCTGCGTCACACCAGCTCAAGATTATGGGTATTTATTTTCTTAAAATATTTATCATAATTTTTTATACATTTTTCTTACCAATTTGTAGTGTATAATCAATTTCAATGCCAATGAATAATCTTTGCTTATTTTGAAAATTAAAAGGGCTTTGTTTTACGAGAGTACCAAATTTGTAATTTATTACGAATAAATCAAAGAGCTTACTTGTGCAAAAGTATATATGTATATATATATATATATATATACTTTTAGTTGCAAATATATATATGTATATTGTATATATATATAATTACATATATGTAAATATATTAAGTTTGGGCATTTAGTTCCTGTTAATGCTTTTATCTTAATCTACTCTAAATATTTCACTTCAATTTATTTTTAATTATTTTGATTATTCATGTCCATCGATTAAATTAATAAGTTGTGAGGGAAATAAGACAATAAGCTTATGCAAGTATTTTTTATTTTATGCCAACGTTTCGTCAACTTTGTTGACTTCCTCAAAGCTCAAACAAATTAATTTCTTTTGCATATTTGTCATTTTATTAATATTCATTCTTAGCAAACACATATAGGCACAGATTGAAAATATTTCCCAAATTAATTTTGTTTGGAGCCCTGAGGAAGTCAACAAAGTTGTTGAAACGTTGGCATAAAATAAAAATACTTGCATAAGCTATTGTCCTTATTTCCCTACAACAACTTATTCATTTTTAATGTTGTATCATAATAAATTTGTAACAGGAATAGCAGGGAATTGGACAAAAATTAAAATTGCAGGATACAACAATGGCGCTCGGCCAGTCAATTTATTATGACTCTCCGGTGGCCCATTTAATCACATTTGTCAAAAAACAATTTCACTATTAACAAAAACATCATTAATCTTTTTTTAAATACATTCCTGGCTCCAATTAATCCACAATCTTAGACTTTTCTTTAACAATTGAAAAATTATTTTTTGTTGTTTTTAGACAGAGATGGCATTTGTAAATTAAAATTGAAAATCAAAAAAATGATTAAATGGGCCACTGAGTGAGTCAAAATAAATTGACCAAACTACTGGCCCGTTTAATAAAAACCTTGTGTTTTTAATTTTTGTCCATTTTCCTGCTATTCCTGTTACAGATTATATTTTTAGGTTAGAAATTGCATCAACTTTATGAGGTATATAGAAAGCAGTGGCGGGCAGTCCCTAAAATTTCACAACATTTAAGAGTATTTTCATACCGTGTCATAAAAAATAATATTAAATGTGAAAAATAACGAAAAAACTATTATGAAGCCCATACGTATTAGATGAGATTTGCAAAAAAGAAGCGAAGAATAAAATAAAATAAAATAAAAAATGAAGGTTACTTTTTTGGACAACATTCCCTGGTTGAAAAGTCACAGCTCTCCACTGATAGAAAGTATCTAATTTCCGTTGATCACATGAAGTCAATAAAATTTAAAAAAAAACGTCTTTTAAAGCGAGTTATTTATAGTAGATAGATGATAAAACTAGTCTCATATTAATAAAATATTTAAATATGTGCCTTTGATTACAAAAGCTTCAAGATATTTAAACTTTTTTAAATTTACAATACTTATATTTAATAAACTATTAACTATAACGGTTCAATCTCACAAAACTCACTTAACATCGTTGCTTACTTAAATGTAATCAACAGAAATATGAAATAAAAACTTCTTTTTTTTCAATTTTAATTAGATCACTTGGATAATTAATTATCTCCACACATGTTGTAATCTGGAAATTCACTCTGGACACCCATAGAGAAATAAGTAAATTTGTCATGATTTTCAAGTTTAGTCACGACGTTCCAGTTTCTTTTTCTGAAGGCATTTTCAAATGATATTCATGATAATCAACTCAACTTAGCCTTTTTTACTTATGGAAAGTGGTGTAGGTTTTAGGTGAAACATGATGTTAGTTAATAGAGGGTGTGTAGTTTCATTGCACGAAATAAAATCAAAAGAGGTTTATACAAACTCAATATATTTCGGATTATTAGTCCATCATCGAGTTACAATACAATACTATTGTCTTTAAACTCCTGATGATGGACTAATAATCCGAAATATATTGAGTTTGTATAAATCCCTCTTTGAGTTTTATTTCATTCACTGTGAAACTACACACCCTTTACTCTATTAATCAACTTAGCCTGTTTGTTAGAATTGATAGAGCTAATATTGCTATCTCACTCAGTCGATTTTAACAGATCACTGTAGCTGAGTGAACTCGATATACATTACTTAAAAATGACTTCAACGTAACGTGGTGAATAAAATAAAATTTTATAATTTCACCATGACTGTTGCAATTCCAGAGATTTCTGTTCCAACCTGCGAACAATCAATCAACAAACAGTTTTCATATTTGTAAAATTTTATTTTAAGTATCATCATTTATATAATAGAGAAGAATAGAAGACAAACTCTTTAATTTATTTATTTATATAATCTTATTTTTATAAACTAATAATATTTATAATTAACTACTTTATCTATTTTGTAAAAACAAAAGTATTGAAAATCAATTAAGGTCAATTAAGGTAGTTGCCAAATGGGTTTTCTTAGGATTTTTTTGAAATTTATACAGATTATTATTTAAATACTTCTGCATCGATTGGTAGCAAAACGAAATTTATGAACAATTCCGTTCCGGAGATATTAAATTTCAAAAATCGAGTTTTTCAGGCTCTTTAACATTGCACTATACGCGATATCGGAAAATTTACATACTTATTTAATTATAATTAAAAAACCCTTCTTACCATTTATATAAAAAACTAAACCAACATTAAACAATAACCAATACATAATTTAAGACAATTTTGATTCATAGTTACAACACAGTTTCTGAGATAATAAGAAATAAATAATGAAAAATGATATAAAAAAAATTTAGACTAAAAACAATTTGGCAACAACGCATTTATTTAACACCATGGGCTAGATTTTTTCAAAATTATAATTTTCATAAGGTGTAACGCAGGCGTTGATTATATTTGTTAATAAATAACAAAACGATTTTTATAGAAATTTGAAATCTATTTTTTTTTTTTTTTTATAATATTGATACAAGAAGAAGTTGCACCAAGAAGGTACAACCTCTGAAGTCCTTGGTGGACCCTTGTAACGTGAAGATAAGGGGAGATTTAGGGATTGGGTAGCAGTCGAAGGTATCTGTGGATGCTGGTCTTGAAAGATTGAAGGTTATAAGTAGCTGGAAAGACGGTCGGGGGAAGAGAGTTCCATATAATTTAAATAAAGGTGGTTGAGTGTTTCGAATTTTGAAGAAATTCAAAATTCGAAGAAGCAATGGAATGACTTTTCCTAATTTAATATGAAAGATATTAATTTGCCGATGGTAATAGATTCAAATTTACTAGAAAATCATAGATCAAAGATGGTGTCATCTATTAAATCCGATGGAGTGGAATATTTTTAATTATATGTCAGAGGGGTTGTTTTTCACCCCCTCGGCAGGTGAGCCAGGTGGCCCGGATTGCTGTTACTGGCACTCGGGTTCGATTCCCGAGGGGTGAAAAACAACCCCTCTGACATATAATTAAAAATATTCCACTCCATCGGATTTAATAGATGACACCATCTTTGATCTATGATTTTCTAGATTTTATTTCGTCAGAACAAAAGCCATGGTAATATCTATAAAAAAGGGAAAGGGCGGAGACAGATCTACGATGGGCTAGGGAGTCGAGAGTGTCAGTTAATGTAGGATCGCCTATCAGTCTGATAGCTCGCCTCTGAATTGCATCTAAGGTATTAAGAGAATACTTCTTCTTTAGAGGCTCCTCTCCACAATTGCAAGCAATATTCAAGACAGGGGCGAATTTGAGCCTTGTATAATATAAGGAGTTGAGTGGGGGTGAAAAATCGTTTGGTTCGGAAAAGAAAGCCAAGCTTACATGCTGCAGCTTTTGCTACTGAGATAATATGGTCATTCCAAGAGAGGTCAGAACCTAAGGTGACACCTAACATTGATATTTTATTACGGAATTCCAATGAGCTCGAATCAAAGGAAATGTCCGGAAGGTTCCTATCTGCGCGCCTAGAAATTAGGCAGCATTGTGTTTTGCTAGCATTAAAGTTTACCAAATTGTGAGATCCCCATTTTTTAAGCATGCTTAAATCTGAATTTATTGAGGAGGCTATGTTTGCGCGATTGTCTAGTAAGGATTGAGCGTTGTGGAGGGTGCTATCGTCAGCGTAACAATGTATTGGATTGGAGGGCAGATTTAATAGGTCATTAATATAGATAATAAAGAGCGTGGGAGAGATGACTGAGCCCTGAGGAACTCCAGCATTAGTATTAAAGGACGAGGATGATATTCCGTCAACCTCGACTTTAATAGAGCGGTTTGAGAGAAAGCTCTCAAGCAACTTGCAGAGGCTCGGGGGGAGGCCAAATGCAGGTAATTTGGCAAGAAGATTTTTGTGCCAGACTTGATCGAAGGCCTTTGAAATGTCTAATTTTATTTGTCATTTTGACATAAAAATATTCAATCTCTTACAATGGTGCCAAATGAGCTAGAATTTGTACATAAACAGCAAAAAGTTTTGGGCTTATGAACTATGAATCCTTGTTGTCTGTTCTATATACTCTAGCATTAACTTTTTGCTAGTATTGTCGCGAAACAACTACCTTAGGTAGTTTATTTTTTAGTAATTTACATTCTTTCATTTTTATATTTTTACCATTAAACAATAGTTAGATTTTAAAAAGAAAAATGATGAGGCTAAGTAAAAATGTGCCATTGTTTTTTTCAGATCTCTAAATGGAGTAGCCGGTGGTGAACAGCTGGAGGTGTACGCGCAACCAGTATCCCCGCCAGGGGAGACCGCCGGCCGAACCTCAACCTGGAGGCAACGCCGGCATCCCCCTGGACCAGCTTAAGATTTTGCTCTCTACTCAACTCGAATATTACTTTTCGAGGTAAATAGAAATATTTTTATTTAATGTTCTAATTGATTTTAGCTTTATATCTTGTTCATCAAAATAGAGACTCAAATACAATGACCAAACTAAATCTGAGGCTTTACATTTATGGATTCACTACAAAACTATACATTATTATGTTTTTAAGCTCTTGTTTAGGATGAAAAAGCAGACTAATATTAGAAAATTCTGTTACTGGTCTTTATTAAAAAAAATTAATCATTCAACTTTAAAACAAATCTAGATATTGTATATGATTAAAATACGAAATATATAAATCATTCTGCTACAGCGGCAAAAACAATCAAAAAATTCAAGGCATAGATAGATGATGATAAAAAATTCAGCTCAAAACTAAACTTAAGTCCTTTGACATCAGATAACTGCTTTGCAACGGTTAGCTTTTTGTTTGCGCCCAATGTTCAAATTTGATGTTTGTTATCTTGTTTGAAAAATATTTATGCGCAGATAATTGTCCAAATTGCACATATTTTAGAACGCTGCTGAGTTCATCCAACTCTTATTGCTGTGCTGCTTAAATATTTACTTTATAAAATGTTTAATGCAAAAATATATTAGGTTTTACACATTTAGAAGTGGTTCTTTTTAAGAAAGAAGATGTGCCATAGGTTTGTGTAAGGTGGTTGCGTCAAACTTGTATTACTACTTAAATATGTGATGTGGTGGCTGGTATCTCATGACAAGCATGTCCCCCTATAAAGTAACTGTACAAAATTTGGTCCAATCGTGCAAAGGGCTCAAATTTTTAACCTCATGTAATTTTTTATTCACTTTCAACCAAATTCTAATCACCTCGTAATCTCAATATAAAAACACTAAATATAAACTGTTTTTATATAATACCTTCATTGGTTTTTAAGCTAGAGCCTATATTTGCTGACATACACATCCACCCACTAACAGTCATTTCGACAAAATAATTAACATCTAAAAATATAATTTTTTTGATGCTCACACTACAAGCTTTTATTTTTGTCCTAAAGGCCGTCAATTCCCTCGTTTTTTTTTTTTTTTATTAAACTAGTTTGTCTTTTTTTAATATATTTCAGAAATATAAATAAAAAACACTTTTTTTCATGTATGATTACAATACTTCACCATACGGTCGAATGGTGAACTAGAAATCGCATATATGTAAATATATTTGATAAATTTGAGACCATTATTTTAAAGCCTTTTCCCATATTTAATATATTCAGTCTAATACAAATATTTCACTCAATCGTCTCAAATAAATAAACTATTTGATTATATATGTATATATATTATATACTCTCAGCATTTAGGAGGGCCAGCTGATTAGCCACCACAAGGTTTCAATTTTGGTAATCCGAAAAGAGATCAACTAACTTTAGTAGAATTGTCAAATTTTGGAAGTAACGAAATAATTTAATGATAAATATATAAGTGATGCCACGTAATAATGGAGTTTCGAATTTTCAAAGGGTCCACCCCCCCCCCCTAACTACGCCCATGGGCGAGGTGAAGAGCTCGCAACTAATACTGTTAATATGATTTTTTTTGAGCTGTTTTGCTCCCTTGATAACAATAATAGAAATAGGCATCGAAACTTCAAGTAATAATATACTATTTTTATAAGGAAAACAAATTTTTTTCTTAAAAATCAATAATCATTTAACTTATTAATAAAAATGTCCCAAATTAGTTATTTGAACTTAGAGTTATTAAGAAAATTGGTCCAAACGTTATAAAATGTACATATTCATTTACGAAAAAAAACATATTGAAATGCTTCAAATTTTACATTATATTTCTTTATTTTCGAGAGAAAACCTTGCAAATGATACATATTTGCTATCCCAAATGGATAATGATCAATATGTACCAATTTGGACTGTGGCAAATTTTAATCAAGTCAAAAGATTAACTAAAGATATAAAATTGATAACAGAAGTATTAAGAGGTGAGCTATTTCTTTTTAAAATATATTTAAATAATAAAACACATTTAATATATATTAATAATATATTGTCTTTATTTTTAATTTTTTTTATATAAGAGAATCGCCAAATGTCCAGGTTGACGAAGATGGTCAAAAAGTAAGACCAAACCATAAAAGGTGCATTGTAATCCTTAGAGAAATTCCCGATAATACTCCAGTAGAAGAAGTGAAGGTAATTATTTAAATTCATCTTCTTTTTTTCCTTTGTATCATAAACCATTAAATATTTATTTATCATAATTATTATTATGAAACTGAGTTATTAATATTTATTTATTTTTTATTTAGGCTCTATTTTATGGTGAAGGCTGTCCTAAATCAATCTCTTGTGAATTTGCGCACAATAATTCTTGGTATGTCACTTTTGAATCTGATGAAGATGCTCAGAAGGCCTATAGATTTTTAAGAGAAGAAGTCCGGGAATTTCAGGTATTTATTTTTCATTAATAATTTATACATGCCTTTATGGCACCTAATAGCTTACATAACTTATTCAATTATTCACCTATAAGTTATTAGAAAAAATTAAAATAGTGCTTATCGATAATGGTTTATAAATAATGTTTTGAACGAGCTTCGTAATCTCAAGGCTTGGTACTATAAATTTATTCGAACACAGTAGTTTGTCTCTTTATTACTCAGCTGAATTTTCTTTTCTTCTGAGCGAGTCACGAGGCATATAATAATTTCTCAATAATATGAAAATTGTGAATTAATTACATATTTACATCGATTATTATTCAGATACAAATGTAATTAAATTAAAATATATTATTCTTATAATTCATAATCAGTAATATAGAAATTTTTTTGAAATATTTTTATCTTGACACGTGTGCTTTTAGGTTTAATGTGCCCATAATTATGAAAATGGTCTAAGTCATTGATTGTTAGTTTCAAGATATTTGAAGTTTTATAAAATAAACAAGATTCAAATTCTGTATAATGAGACAACTAGAAATCCACTTAACGGTTCAATTTTATGCCATTTTTCAAAACCGGCATCTTATTATTGTACTTTTTAAATGGATGGAACATAAAATATGAAAAAACTAATTTTTTGACTTAGTTCACTTTCAAAATTATGGGCACAAATGTTATATGAATAATAAACAATTTTTCATTTAACAATATTGAGAATTTATACCCCCCTTAATGGTACCTAATAGCTTACATAGCTTATTCAATTATTCACCTATAAGTTAATAGAAAAAATTAAAATAGTGCTTATCGATAATGGTTTATAAATAATGTTTTGAACGAGCTTCGTAATCTCAAGGCTTGGTACTATAAATTTATCCGAACACGGTAGTTCGTCTCTTTATTACTCAGCTGAATTTTCTTTTCTTCTGAGCGAGTCACGAGACGTACAATAATTTCTCAATAATATGAAAATTGTGAATTAATTACATATTTACATCGATTATTATTCAGATACAAATGTAATTAAAACCTTATTAAATTAAAATATATTATTCTTATAATTCATAATCAGTAATATAGGAAAATTTTTAAAATATTTTCATTTTGACACTTGTGCTTTTAGGTTAAATGTTATATGAATAATAATTATTTTAATTTAGATTTCATTTTATTTTTAAGTTGATAAATTATGTATATTAGACCAAGAAACATTTATGATTTAATTATTTCTTTCTCATAATGACATTTATTCTCTGCTTTGTAACTTAATATTTCAATGAAAAGCTACAGTAAGTCATTAATATCCAAGGTTTTTGTCAGAATCAAACGTTATGAAAAAATGAAAGTTACGGCAAAGATAGAAGTAGGGTCAAGATTTCTGTATGTAGACCTATTAGGGCCAGTTACATGTCGGTTGGTAAACTCTTTTTAAACGTTGGTAAAAGGTCTAAGGCTTAACCCTTTGCCAACGTTTAAAGAGTTTACCAACCGACATATCAACTGGCCCTAGGGATAACTGAAATGAGCGAGCTCATCTATTTAGTTAAAATTTACAAATAAATTGGATCTTTTGCATTTAAAAAATAGAAACATATATACCAGAAGTTTTTTTAATCCGATTGAGTGGAAATACGGTTTAGAAAACACAGCCCTTATTGATCTCGAAAGATCCTTGCATTATCGAAGAGGAGAAAAGGGTCAAGCCAGAGGGTAGAGGCGTACATGTCTGTGCAGCCGGGTCTTGAAGATTATTAAGATTTAGGAAAGACAGAGCCGTGAGCGAGTTCCAGTTTCTTGTCGTCACGGGAACAAAAGTATTGGCGAAAGAAGTGAGAGGTTCGGCACTTTCACAATTTTTTCGCGAAGCGATGTTGGGAGTTGGCGAATCAATTAATCATCAATCAGTTGGCGATTTCAATTATTTTAAAGAGAACGGAGATGATAGCAATAGGTCTTTATTGATCATTTTAGAGGGGTCACATTTTTTAGGGATAGGTGTAACTTTGGGTATTTTCAAACTTATTTGAAAATATACCCGAATTGGAGAACTGAAATAGCTTGGATAGGATATGGGCAAATTAGGGGTCTCATTTTTTGATAAGGATCGGTGGGATGTGGGAAAATTTATTTGGTCATGAGATTTTTTTGCGGGGGAAGATGGTTAGTTAAGCTCTTTGTTATTTAAAGTGGATTTGGTTTCAAAAAAGGAGACGAATGATAGTTTTTTCCATAGAGTTGTTACTCTTATGGCTTTTTCAGGGGCTGTCGTGCCGTAGGGTGAAGGGGCTGAGCCTAAACGAGAAAAACGCGCAATTTCATTGGACAAAATGCAATACGGTCGACCACTCTCTAATCGAACTATCTTTTTTTCTCAACTTTATTACAAACACTTCGTGAAATGCAAGAAAGACATTTTTGAAAGGCTTTATTTTTTTCACTTTTCCAATCAAGGAATTTTTTAAGGCAATTTTATTGGTGAAAACAGAAAACTGGACATCGTTATTATTATTATGATTTTTTTTTCTTAGAAAACTGTTTGACATTCGTTTCTGTATAAAAAGTTCTAATGAATCATTACAAAAAATATAGAAATAAAAAACTTTGAGATATTATAGTACCATATGAAACAATAGTCCTTCAAAATTCCACTCTCACTGTTATTATGAATACTGTTAGTAGACATTTTTATTGTTTCGTATGTAATCTCCAAATCTTAAAAACTTTTTTTTTCTAAATTTTTCATTATGATGTATTATATTAAGACTTTGTTCAAATCCAATTGTCTTATGCACAAAACATACAAAGGGTTTCATTAAAAAAAAGTATGCTTTTGAAAATAATTTAAAAAATTGAATAAATTTCTACTCTCACCACTGCAATTGCTTTAAAAAATTATACTAGTTTGCCTATTTAATCGACTTATTATAAAAATGAACACCGAATGTTTTTCATCGAAATAAACGTTTTTACATTTAATATTTTTTAGAATTTCAAATAAGTTTTCTAATTGCTTTATTTGATAATATTTATTTCAATCTATCTAGGGTAAACCAATTATGGCAAGAATAAAAGCTAAACCTATGAATCGACTACCAATGCACCCGGCAGCAGTTGCCCCGTCCATAGGAGCTCAGCTCAAAAATGGTTTTCGCACTCCTCCTGCGCCTGCAATTTATGATCCTAATGCTTACCAGGCAGGTCAACATCCTGGAAGATTTCTTTATACTAATGGAACTTCTCTTCCACCCACAGTGAATTATGGAAATCAAGTTCATGTATATGTAAGTATATGAAATTATTATTTCTATTTAATTGAATTACTTATTTCACACTTGGTTTTTACTAAATTTAGAAATCAATTTGTTCTTCTATCAATTTATAGGTAACTTTATTTATCAATATCTTATTTTCCCTTCACATTTCATTAATTTGATTTGATTATGTTTCTATTGAAAATTAACTATTACAAAATTATTTATAATAATATTTTTTTTTAATTTCGTCATTTAATAAATAGAAAAAATTCCTTATTTTCCTCAAGTTTGCTCGTTACCTTCATTTTTAATTCTTGAGTGAAAATAAATAAACTTTCATTTTAAACTTTTAAGGAAAGGGTGAAACCTACTTGGTAATTTTACCTAATTTCTTATTTCATTTTGATTTAGATTTTAAATACCGTTATTCATTTAAATTAATTAATAGAATGAGTATAAATACAAGAAGAATAATTTACTATATTACTATTTATATCCTTATAATAAATAATTGGTCCATAAAATATGATTCTCATACACTCTGGCATATGTTACTTCTTAATTTTTAAGAGTTGATACATTTAATTGATTCAATAATACGTTGATACGAAACAGATTCTATTTGTTTGGAAGGACCTACCACATTTTTAACATTTTCCGTCAAAACGGAAAAGTCGGAATATTCTTAACTTTTATTCGATGATCTCTGTTTTTTAATCTCACTTTTTGTCACTTTCTCATCGTTATTATTTATTTTTGATCTCACTCATGACTATCACTAGTAATTATGATTTAATAAAAATAAATTATAAAAAAATTAAATTTGACAGATTTTGACCCCCTATTATTGCTAACTTTTACATTAAAAACATTCAACTAGAATTTCCTCGAAAAAAATAAAATTCTATCCTATACATGTGAATGCCTGTTGACCCACCCTTAATCGCGACCAATTTGATCTCATGACGCTTGTCCATAAGTGGATCGGTGTGGTCATTTGATATGGTGGGATTAGAGGGCATTTCTATTTCATAACCACTAGTACAGAAATTGGATTCTTTTTAAAATAATTTATATGAATGTCAAAACAGGCTGAAAAATTAGGGATTTTTATATCTGTTTTAAGCTTCACAGTTGAGTTTTATCATAATCCGGTCTATTCTCTAAAAACTGACGTTAAAATTTAACATCTTAAATTGGGTGTTAAAAAGTAAAGTAATAACTCTAGCGTTAAAAAATGTTATTCTCTAAACCAAGTTTTAACAGCAACGTTAACATTTTACTTTTAAACACTAGGTGTTAACGATCCATTATGAAGATAGCCACGTTTTCTGCTTCTTCCAGTTTTTATCATGTTTTTACACTCCTTGATATCGCGCGATAGTTTGATTTGTTATTCTTAATCTAGTATCTCAGCTAATTTTAATAAAAAAAAGAACAGCTAAAAAAAGAAAAATCACCAAAAATATTCACATAGCTAGTCTAGACAGCAATTCAATTTTTTTTTTGGGCGCATCTAATGATAATTCTGTTTTTTCTATCTATTATTTTTAAATATTTAAATATATTTTGTATAATAAAAAACTTTTATATATGTTATATATTTTATCCAAACAAATATATTTTATAAACCATAAATAAAATAAAAATAATATATATTTATATAATAAAACTTTATTTATCATTGTGTGGTATTAATGTTTCTTTCACAGATCAATATGTATTGCTTTTAACTCAAAGCTGTCAAAAACATATGCGTTTTGGCTTAAATACGCCATGTTTTTTCATTAAGTATGGCGTTAAAATGTTAAATGAACCCTATGATATGGCTTTTATTTTTAACACTTTTGGCTAAATATTAACGCTTTGGAGTTTAAGTTTTTCCTTACAGAATAGCAATTTTAGGCAAGGAGGTGTTAAAATGAATTAACGCTGAATTCGGATGTTGAAAGTTAACGTTTTTGCTTAGAGAATAGACCTGAATGAGCTTTTTTCGTGAATTTATAAAAAAAAAAGTTATGTATCGACTTTTAAAAATGTTATCTATCCCTAAAACGAAAATTGCAAAGTTATGGCAAATTTGTTACAAGGGCTCAGTCGCATGTTATGATGGTTCATACAAAGTCGCCACCGCACTGAGTACTCCCTCTATTTTACAACCCTTGATTTAATAATCTGCGAAAATTAAAGTAGCGGTGTGAGTACTTTAAATGATTTTAAAGTATCTTGTTTAAATGATTTTAAAGTATTTTGTTTAAATAATTTTAAAGTATTTTGTTTAAATAATTTTAAAGTATTTTGTTACTATAAATTAGTGATGAAAAAATGTATTTTTATTTTGAAATAGTTTCATTCCCTATTCAATATATACATTTTTTTATTATATATATTTATAAAGCATTTTTCTCTATTCGAGATTTTACTATTTTTTTTTTCCTTAATTCAATTTATCTATTTTTTTTGCCTCAGTGTTGCTGGTTAATTTTTGATAATTTACTAGTGTCAAAGTAGGCAAATAGTAAATTCCAAATTTAAACTTAATGTTAATTTATATTAACATGTGTTAAAATTTGAATACACTTACAATTAAAAAAATAAAAAATTTTAAATTCATTTAATATTATTTTTCCTCCTCATTTTAAGCCTCAGTGTTGCTGGTTAGTTTTTGATAATTTACTAGTGTCAAAGTAGGCAAATAGTAAATTTCAAATTTAAACTTAATGTTAATTTATATTAACATGTGTTAAAATTTGAATACACTTACAATTAAAAATATAAAAAATTTTAAATTCATTTAATATTATTTTTCCTTCTCATTTTAAGCCTCAGTGTTGCTGGTTAGTTTTTGATAATTTACTAGTGTCAAAGTAGGCAAATAGTAAATTCCAAATTTAAACTTAATGTTAATTTATATTAACATGTGTTAAAATTTGAATACACTTACAATTAAAAATATAATTTTTTAATTTCATTTAATATTAATATTATTTTAAGCCTCAGTGTTGCTGGTTAGTTTTTGATAATTTACTAGTGTCAAAGTAGGCAAATAGTAAATTCCAAATTTAAACTTAATGTTAATTTATATTAACATGTGTTAAAATTTGAATACACTTACAATTAAAAAATAATTTTTTAATTTCATTTAATATTAATAATATTATTTTAAGCCTCAGTGTTGCTGGTTAGTTTTTGATAATTTACTAGTGTCAAAGTAGGCAAATAGTAAATTCCAAATTTAAACTTAATGTTAATTTATATTAACATGTGTTAAAATTTGAATACACTTACAATTGAAAAATAATTTTTTTAATTTCATTTAATATTAATAATATTATTTTAAGCCTCAGTGTTGCTGGTTAGTTTTTGATAATTTACTAGTGTCAAAGTAGGCAAATAATAAATTCCAAATTTGAACTTAATGTTAATTTATATTAACATGTGTTAAAATTTGAATACACTTACAATTGAAAAATAATTTTTTAATTTCATTTAATATTAATAATATTATTTTAAGCCTCAGTGTTGCTGGTTAGTTTTTGATAATTTACTAGTGTCAAAGTAGGCAAATAGTAAATTTCAAATTTAAACTTAATGTTAATTTATATTAACATGTGTTAAAATTTGAATACACTTGCAATTAAAAATATAATTTTTTAATTTCACTTAATACTATTGGTTAATATTAATATAATGATGCTTAACTATTGGTTAAGCACACTAACCAAGTACTCTTGTGGTGGTGCCTATAGAATTCGCTATTAAAAATTATCTAATTGAAATTTTTTATTATAGTTTATTTGCATGAAATTTTCTCTGGAGAGAGACGGACTGGTAGAACTTTTAATTGAAACTAATGGAAGGCAGCCCAGCGGTAGTGAGGAAAAAAAAATTAACACATACCCAATTAAGGTGTAATTTATTGGATTCCTTCCTCCTTTTTCTTGAAACGGACGTTTCGGAGGATTCCTCCTATGTGTTAATTTTTTCTTTCCTCACTATCCCTGGGCTGCCTTCCATTACTTTCAAATTTATTATAGTCTTTTTGTTCTTCATTTAATGCCTCTGTGTTGCTTATTAAATTTTGATAATTTTCGAGTGTCAAAGTATTCAAATAATAAATTTCAAATTTAAACTCGGTAAAATTTTATTAACATTTGTTAAAATTTGAAAACATCCACAATCAAAAATGATCATTTTTTTAATTTCATTTGTTGTATAATAAATCTAATCGTTAGTTCTGTGAGCAACTGGGGTTTTACCCTAGCAGGGAGCTAACCTCACTGGGAACCCTCCTCTTTTTTCAAAACGGGCTTGGGACCGGCTTATGCAGAGTATATAATTCTCAAGAAATTTTTAACGAATAAACCAGCAGGCAAGAGAAGCAGGGGTCGACCTAAAAAACCCTGACGCTACGAGTTAGAATAAACAGACCATAGGTCTATTAAGAAGAAGTATAAATCCTATGATTTGCACATAGTGCAATCATCAAAACCGAAAAAGATTTATGCTACTGTATCAAGGCCTTTTCAAAATTTTATTTCATCACCCCCATTTGTGTACTATAAGTCTCAAGAAAAATCCTCTTCGCACTAATTCTCAATTTTTTATTTATTTATTACCAATTAATTGAAGTAGAAGTAGTAGTGTGAGTTAAAACAATAATTATTTTGGTTGCTATAAAATAAATATATAGTTTAAATGACACGAGAAAAAATACAAACCTACATTATACTAATCTACTATTCACTCAAGCCACTTTTCTTCATTTAATGTCCCGTGAATTTTTGATAATCAGACTATCCAAATAATAAATTTCAAATTTAAACTTGATTTTAATATTCAACTTTTGTTATAATTCGATTACATCTACAATTAAAATTTATAATTTAGTTACTGCTCAAGACATTATATTATTATATTCAATATGGTAAATATGTACCCGCTTTCTATTTTTGATAACATATCTTTAATTTTTGTCAGCGCAGAAAATTCGCACTCGAGGGCAAAGTGCTTTGTGCTTTGTAATGCTAGCTTCTTAGTCTATCATTTACTAGTCATTTAATTTATTCTTTTTTAATTTAGATGTAAGAAAATTCAACACCTATTATTCTTGAATACAAGAAAGAAGATTATGGAACATACTTGTTGAATAGAAAAAATAGATTATAAGAAATTGAAAATAATTTGTATTAAAATTCTAATATTTGAAAGCTCATGTCCATTTCTATTTCATCTTATGATAAAAAGCTAATAACTTAAGAAATTAATTTAATATAAGATAATATAGTTTAGGCTATATTTTTTAGAGTATTTAATTTCTTCAATTATGTCTCAGTGTTGCTTGTTAATTTTTGATAATGTACGAGTAGGCATATATTAAATTTCAAATTTGAACTTTATTCTAATACATATCAACATATTATGTTAAAATTTGAATTAATTAAATTAGAAAACAAAGAAAATATTTTTTATTATAGACAAGAGGATCAGCTGGGGGTTCGAACCCTGAATCTTCGCATGTCCGGTGCGATTCTTTCATCTTATCGCCTTATCCTCTTAGTCACTGATCCCCAAACTCAAGCTAATTCCTAATGTCTATATGAATTTGGAATTTCATTTTTATTTAATCTTGAATCTCCTCTTCGTTCATTTTCGCTTCGCGGCTCTGTAGTGACCTAACTCAATTATCTTTATCTTAATACACATAAAAAGAGAAGGTGATGTTTCATCTATCAACCCACAGCCTAAACCGCTTGACCTAGAAAGATGAAATTTGGTGTGTATATTCTTTCAACGATTTATGGGTGTGCTAAGAATGGAAAATCCCTTCTTGAAATTCGAACCCTAAAGGGATAGGGCCTCGAAATGTGTGTTTAGAGTTTTTCAAGATCTCTTAATCTAGAAAAGATATCGATCGGTTTTAGTTTAGAAAGGTGAAGCATTTAAATACAAAAAACATATTTGAGTATTTTGCTCTATTTGTCCTCGAAAGGGAGATATAGTCATTTTGGACTAAATTTTTGAAATATTTAAAGTGCTCTATCTCCTCGAGTTTTTAAGTTTTAGCATTCAAATTTGGTACATAGTTTATTAATGCTAAAAGGGTTTTTTATTTTTTTGAAATTTGACCTCTGAACTGAAAAATGGGGGATTTTTGATTTTGTGGTCTAAACACAAAAGGCTTCGTATCTTTCTTGCCCTTTGGACCAAACTCAACCAAATTTTGTATACATAATCTGTGGGCCACTAAAAGGCTAGAAATGCAAGAACTGGGTGCGGGGGTGGGGTGCAGGGAGCCCGGGAGTGTGAACACTTGGTTGATATAAAAAACAAATATATATAACTAAACTTCTTGAGGATACAAATTCTCATTTAAATAGAAAAGAATAAAACCAACACCTATTTAAATGAGAATTTGTATCCTCAAGAAGTTTAGTTATATTTAGTTATATATTAAAATAAAAAATTCTCAAAAACTAATCAAGAAATTAAAAAAAAAAATAGTTTAAAAATGACGGAAAAACTCCGTTCACGGCTCTACTCTATTTGTTTTTTCTTTCATTTAATGCCTCAGTGTTGCTTGTTAATTTTTGATAATTTACAAGTGTCTAAGCAGGCAAATATTAAATTTCAAATTTAAATTTAATGTTAATTAATATTAACATGTGTTAGAATTTGAATACAGCCACAATTAAAAATTAAAATATTGTTACGACCAAAGGATTTATATATTCTATATTATTTTGATGCTTTTAATTTATTATTGTCAGTGATTTGTTGAATTGATCGAATGACTGAATGCTGAGTGATTGAGCGTCAATTTTAAGCTACTATATTTTTCGGCGTCTCAAAGCCAAATCATTAAACAAAATGTCTTGAACGGATTCTTAGTCGATGAAGAGTACTTTGAAGGACACAATATCGATTTTGATTAATAAATTTGTATTTTTGATTTTCTTTATAAATTCCTGAAACTTTTTGATCAAGGGGTATTTCATTCGGGCTGACAGCCCGAAATATATCGAAATCTTACTCAGTTTTTTTTTTTTTATGTGAAACCCACCTCGCAATTCTACCTAAATTTTTTACTATTAAATTGAAAGTTTTTGCCGAGAGTAGCAGAATTTTTATATATTGAAGGAGACAATAAAGAGTGTGTCTTCTGCTGGAATTATAAATTTTATTTATTTATAACGAAACTATAGTCCCGTTATAAATAAATAAAATTTATAATTCCAGCAGAAGACACACTTTTTATTGTCTCCTTCAATAAATTTTTTACATTATTCACCTAGAACCAACACCTATCTCCTTAAAAGTTTTTTTTTTTAAATTTGTTTTTAGAAAATATTTCTTATTAGTGAGAAAGTAAAAAGTAAGAAGATCAAAAAACAAAAATAAAATAAAAAAGTTATTGTGATAAAATAGGATTTTCGTTACTCTGTAAACTTGCTGTAACAAGATTAACGTTGTAAGGTGGTTATGATCATCGCACACACGTGCTCTAGCATCCGGAGATAAGCTTATCCTCCGAATATTTTGACTTGGTATAATGATTTTTTTTCAGTTTTTTCAAAATTGTCATTTTTGACTTTTTCCGGGATTTGATGGAAAAAATAACATAGAGCAACGTTTCTAAAACTTTTTTCATTCGCGATCCTATATTACAGTTATATAGAACAAACAACATTTTTACTAGTAAATCATAATGAAATTTATTTCACAGCAAAACGTTGTATACCTACCCCTACCAGGCCATTTGAAAAGTTCGTGGAGTAGAAATGAAAAAAGTAAAATTATTGGATAAAAAATGTTTCACCAAGTACCAACACCAAATTCCTTAAAAACTAATGAAAAAAGTATAAAGATAGTACTGTAAATGACGTTATTTTTCAGTATATACTCCTTTAAACTCAATATATTTTTTCCAGCCACTTTCCAATGCATTTATCCCATCCCTGAAGTGATCTTCCGGAAGACCTTCAAAATACTTCTCTATAGTTGCTATCACTGCTTCATTGGATGAAAAAAACATGGCAAGTAGAAATTTTTAGAGGGTTCGAAACAGATGGAAATCAAGGGAGCCAGATTTGGTGAATAAGGTGGATGTTCAAACAATTGGTAGTGTAACTCCTTCAATTTGGCCATTGTCAAAAAACCTTTGGGAGGCGGTGCATTGTCTTGATGAAAGATATTTTTTTCTTCTGCAAACCAGGACTTTTTTTTCGGATTTTTGAATCAATCTGATCCAAAAGATTGCAATAATTAATACTCTCCTGTTATTGTTTTACCAGTTTGAAGGCAATCAATTAATAAACAAAATAGCCTTTTTGATCTCAAAAAACTGATGCCATAACCTTTTTGGACGATTTTGACCACTTTAGCTGCTTCGGAACTGAACAACTAGCTTCAATCCACTCTGTGGTTTGTTGTCGCAGTTTAGGATCATAGTGGTAAACCCAAGTCTCATCATACATAGCATATACCTCATGACAGCGCTTGATCCAATACTCAAAACATTTTTTATATACGGTTTTTGGTTTGGTCATCAGAGCCGTCTTTGGATTTTTTTCGTTATCTCCACTTGGCTGCTAAAACGAGTTCCCCGGAGCGATTTTTTGAGTCGACTGAACAGGAAGAAGTCGCAGGGAGCCAAATCAGTCGAATTCGGTGGTTGTTGGATAGTATTCGTTTCGTTCTTGGTCAAAAAGTTGCAGATAACGATGGCATTGTTCGACAACGCCTTACGTCATTCCCACAAATCTGGTATTTTTCGGCGTCTCAAA
Organism: Forficula auricularia; assembly: GCA_024734495.1. Taxonomy (NCBI): domain Eukaryota; kingdom Metazoa; phylum Arthropoda; class Insecta; order Dermaptera; family Forficulidae; genus Forficula; species Forficula auricularia. The sequence goes on along the minus strand of JALMQS010000153.1, from coordinate 11,420,306 downwards.
GCCAAATCATTAAACAAAATGTCTTGAACGGATTCATAAGCGATGTTCAAGTTCGGTGCCATCTCTCCAATGTCAATTTACAGTTTTCGCCCATCATTTCTTTGATTTTATCGACGTTTTCATGGGTTTTTAATGTCATCCTCGACAGACTCGAAAACTTGGGTCACACATAAAAGTTTGTTTTCGATAAAATAACACTTCTTCAACATTTTCCCACCGTTTTTAACTCAAAATTTAATACAAACTCGTTGATTCAAAGACGATTTCATTTTTATAATCGTAAAAATCGAAAATGTCTCTGATAGTCCATACCGAAAACCGAGTATAAAAAATGTTTCGAGGATTGGATCAAGCGCTGGCATAAGTGTGCTGCAGTCGATGGGGAGTACTTTGAATGGGACAATATCGATTTTGATGAATAAATTTGTATTTTTGATTTTCTGAATAAATTCCTAAAACTTTTTTATCAAGGTAGTATATTGAAATCTAAACTCATTTTTGTTTTGTTTCATTTTATGTGAAACCCACCTCGCAATTTTACCTAATTTTTTTATTATTAGATTAAAAAAGAAAAAAAAACATAATCCGGAGAAAACAATAAAAGGAAAGGTTTGGGCCCTCGATTCAAAATTGAGGCTTTGTTTGGTGAAAAATAACTCATAATGGACGATTAAAACCGATTTGGACTAAATTCTTAAGGATTTCTGAAAAACTACTACCACTCAAGTGCAAAAATATAATATGTGGCCATTTCATGACTTTAACTCCCCCCACCCCCATGGGTCTTAAATAGTAACTGTAAATTTGGTCCAAATCGGACGAAGGACTCAAATTTTTAAAACCTCTATTTTTTTGTCTTATTTTAACTATAATCTAATTAAGGTAGATTGTGCTATTAATAACATACACCCGAGGGGTGAACCGCGATTGGAATTAGGTGTACACGTCTTTGGAATTATGTGGAATTATTTTGGAATTCATTAGATAATGCCCCTTCATCTATTGTCTTCAACTTGGAAATGAAAGTGGAAGTAGGTGTACACGATATTAGGCCACGGTATACCCCTCGCATACACTTAAGGTAGATACTCTCAGAAACATGAGAAAATTTTCTTTTAGTAAGGCAAATTTATTGTCATACATACATTTTACTTAGTCATCAATAGGTGTCTCTACCTTAGTTCTTAATCTGATAAAATTTCCTCTTGATGCCTTCATTGGTTTTTGAGCTAGAGCGTACCCAAAATTTGTTAACACATACACTAAGTGAAATATCGACAAAATAATTAATATCTCTTGAAATATAAGTGTTGCGATGCTCACTACACAAGCTTTTATTGTAGACACAAACGCTGCTCATTTTTTAACCGACTTCAAAAAAGGAGGAGGTTCTCTATTCGACTGAATTTTTTTTTTTTTGTTACCTCATATCTCCGCCAATTGTGAACCGATTTTGAAAAAAAATTGCATTGGGTTCAGTCTACCTTCCGATTGGTCCCATTTTTTTTCATAGGTATTAGACCTTTTTTGTTAGGTTTGTTCAGGCCTAACTTCTTTGTTTATGAACCGATTTCGATGATTCTTTTTTTATTGGAAAGGGGGTATCTTAGGGATGGTGCCATATTAATTTGGTCAAGTTCTGATGATATGATCACTATTAATAACATCACTAAAAAGCGAAAAATAAAAATAATTTTTAAGAAAAAAATAAAACCGACTTCAAAAAATTAAATGCAACAAATTAAATACACTAAAAGGTATAAAATAATTATTATCTTATTTAGTTATAACTAATCGACGAAATATTAACATGAAATTACTTTTTGAAGTCGGTGCCAAACATATACCTTTTATGAATCGCACTCGATGAATCTTACTTAGTACCGACTTCAAAAAGTAATTTCATGTTAATATTTAGTCGATTAGTTGTAACTAAATAAGATAATAATTATTTTATACCTTTTGAGTGTATTTTATTTGTTGCATTTAATTTTTTTGAAGTCGGTTTTTTTATTTTTTCTTAAAAATTATCTTCTTATCCATAGTTATAGTCATTTTTGAGATTTCGAAAAAAATCTACTTTTTCATTCAAGATTACAAATACTTCTCCATACCCCGTATATTTTTGTAAAGTAAGACTGATGGACGAAAAGATCACAATTTAACCTTTTTTTTTTTTATGCATTAAGCAAATGTTTGTACCGATGCAGCACCTTGACATGACCGAAAAGAACAAGAAAGATGTCTGTGCCGTCAGCTTTTGGACGATTGATGATTATAAGTCTCTGGAAAGAAGGATACAGGGGTAGTAGTCAGAGTTCCTACAAGCCATGAAGATGTATTGTCAATATATTGGTGAATGAACTGCTCAGCATTTCTTAGATTTAACCATGAATGTTTTGTGTCGACGAATCGCGTCCTATGCGTGAAGCAAGCTTTCTGGAGAATTAATAATTTTATCTCATCGGAGCACACATACCTTGATAGTATCTATAAAATAGGGTAAGAGTGACGTTTCTTCGATTGAACTGTCGTGGCGCAGTAAGGTCGTCTCTTTGTCTATTACTCTGATGGTCCATTTCTAAATTTTTAAATCTTCTATCTCTTTTTAATCAATCTAATTCAATTTACTAACAAAATCCACTAATACAATATATTTTTCAATTATTAATACATGATTTACCTATTCTTTGTTATATACATTTCAACAGCAGCCATCATTTTATCCTCCTAGTATGATTGCTCCTTGGGGACCTCCAAGTCCTGCATATTTCGATATTGGCAGCGTATTTTCAGTCAACGGCCTGACCCCTCAAGGATTTACCAAACCGCCCAACTCTAGGTTTATACCTCGAAATCGGTAATATTAATCAATTAATTTATTTTGTATTGCATTTTATTTATTTTTATTATATAAATTTTCTACTGTTGATAGTAATTTTTTAAGAAATACATTCATTTAAATAGTTTACAATTTTTCACATATGTATTATATTTAATAGAGGAAATTTTCTTAAACTGCGTATCACTTCTATATTGAATTTGTAAACTGTCCCGGAAATCCAGCCAAATCGACCTTATTTTAGTACAAAATTGTTTAATTTAATCATTTAATAGTAGAAAGGTAAATAAGCATTTATTATTTATTTGTCGATTCATTGAAGTATCTACTCTTAGAGATGCTGAACAAAATATTTATTATTTACTTTAAAACTTGGTTCTTGAAACTTTATGTAGAAAATAAAATAATCGTTTAAATATTTTTCTTAAATTTAATAAAAAAATTTCCGTGATATGCGTTTAAAATAATTTTCCACTTAAATAGATGTGTTACTTTGATCTTTATAAACAAATTATCAATGGTATTTTTGCGATTGTATTAGTGAATTGGTTGAGAAAATTTCATAAAGGGGCAATACAAGAGATAAAAAACACTCAAGATTAAATATATAGCATTATTCCCTACTTTGGATAAAAATGTCCCCCTTAACCAGTGTAAATTCAAAAAAATTAAGGGAATATTAAACTTATAATAATCAAATATACTTTCATGAACTATGCATCCACTATCTTATATTTTGTTGCTAGGCATTACCTTCCTTCTCGCCTTGTAATAAAGATGTATAACATTTAGAGTTACACTTTATTCGAAAGTAGAGATGAAAGATTTTAATATGCATTTACTTTAAATTTTTACTTTATTTTAAATAGTTTTGTTATTTAATGTTTTAGAAAACGAAATCCAGTTGGAACTGATCGTCAAAGCCTACCAGATACTTCTTCTATGTCTCGACAGCACGCTTACCATTATACCGCCTCAAATAATTCTGGAAATAATACTACTGCTTCAGGAATTTCAAAATCTATTCCTTCTTCTATCTCTGCTACTTCAAGTGCTTCTTCAGGAACCAAACCCCCGCCCGCGCCATCTTCGACAGTATCTAGTGCTGAATCTGCTCATTTATTGTCAAATCATCATTCCAAACCAGGTGGAATAAGTGGCGCCTCTGGTCCCATATTAAGTAGTAATACTACAGGAGGAAATAATGGAAATGTAACTGGTGCAGTAACAGGAGCAAATGCAGCTGGAATAAGTGGTTCTCAACCAGGCCTAATTACAGAAGGAGTTGAATCTTCATCGAGTCAAATCCAATCTAGTTCTGCTCGAGTTGAAAGCGATGAAAGCCTTTACCGAACTCGTGATACTGCGAATAAAGATCCATTAACACAGAGGTATGTTAAAAATTGCAGATTGTAAATTCATAAGTTTAATTCACGAAATAAATAATTTTTTTGCCCATAAATTATATATTTCACATTAAACAATTTATTAGATTAATATGACCACAAGCAAATTATAATTTTGTTGACCTATAATTCTTATTAACAAATGAAGCCGCATAAATACTAATTATTAATTTTGTTTTATCAGTTTATTATTATTTTTAAAGAAATTATTGAAAACTTTGAACAAAATCATAATTTTCAATTATCCTGATATAGCACAAGAAATTATTGAATTTTTATAATAATTTCTTTTTATTTAATCAGGAATATTAATTTAGAAATTCTATACCTGAACCATATATAAATTTGAATCAGGCTTTCCATTTTCTAAAACAGTAATTTAATATATTCTAGAAACTTTAAAAAAATTGTTCAAATTTAACTACTCTCAGGTTTTTTATTTTTTCCTTGTCGACTAGTCTTGTTTAGGGGAATTTAAAAATATACTATTAAATGATGGAAACAAAATAAATTCATCTTCTGAAAAATTAATCCAACAAATCTTTATAACTTCAAATTTGATTATTTAAATTTACTTATTATTTCTACAAAAACACAAAATATTCAACATATAAAATTTTAACTATATGTTTTAACTATTATTTGTTTTTTATTTTTTCTTACTGTGAAACACCACTATTCTCAAACTCATTATAAATTTAACAGAGTGTCTCACTACCAGTGGTGTAGCCAGAAAATTTCCATGAGGGGGGGGGGGTCAATCTTCAAAGCAAAATATTTAGTGGGAATTTTTTTTTATTAAAACAAATAGGTACTTGAAGAAATTAAAAAAGAACATAATTCATGATTAAACATATTAGCCCAGTATATAGCGGGGTTTCAGCTTACATTAATTGCGGAAAAATATTTTTTTTTCTAGGGTCGTTTGGTATGGTGTGGATATGCCAAATCTATGTTTGGGGCACAACTTTTGGTGGCCGAAAAACATCGAAATTTTCTGACTTTTTCCAGTTTTTCGCTTATTACTCAAAAACGGTCCATATTTTGTAAATAACCGTCCTTTAGTAAATTCAAGAGGACAAAATTTCGCGTCGATTAAAAAAAATGCAAATGTTCACTTTTGAATATCCCGAAAACTCGTACTTTTTTCTAAAAATCTTATATTTATAGATATCCAGCATTTTCCATGAGAGGAAATGATCCATTTTTTTCAAAAAATCAGTTTTTCTTTCATAAAATGAAAACCAATAATCCTAGAAACTTGATTCCTATCTCTCATTCTCTAGGGAATTTTATTAACATAAACTTGTACTTGGACCACTTTTAGATTTATAGATATTCGGCGTTTTCCATGACACTTGAGGATTCGGATCATATCCTGCCTGGAAAATGGTGGATATTTATCAATCTAAGAGTTTTATCAAAAAGTTGTCCAAGTAAACGTTCAAGTCAACAAAATCTCCTTGAGAATGAGACAGATATCAAGTTTCTAGTATGAGTGATTTTCATTTTATAAAAGAAAAACTGCGATTTTTTGAAAAAATGGATCATTCATGTCATGGAAAATGCTTGATATTCATAAATCTAAGAATTATAACAAAAAAGTAGTTCAAGTAAATAAAATATCCTAGAGAATGAGTGGTTTTCATTTTATGAAGGAAAAACTCTGATTTTTTTAAAAAAAATTGCAGTTTTTCAAAACTTCAACCCCATTGCGGCACGGGTTACTATTATCCAATTAAGATGAAACTTTGTTTAAATTATAGCAAATGTAATCTTGATTTAAAAATGTGTAGAGTGGTCTTTGTCGAAAACGTGCTCCTTCATGGACAAAATGGGAAAAAATCGAAAAAAGTGAGAGTTTTTGCGAGTCAGGGGCTATTTTTTGGATCCCCATAAAAAATCGAACTACTTTTGCATTTTTTTAATCGACGCGAAATTTTGTCCGCTTTAATATAGGATGGTTATTTATAAAATATGGACCGCTTTCGAGTTATGAGCGAAAAACTGGAAAAAGTCCGAAAATTTCGAGGTTTTTCGGCCACCAAAAGTTGTCCCCACACTTTCGAGGTCGCAAACTTAGATTTGGCATACCCACACCATACCAAACGATCATAGAAAAAAAATATTTTCCCGCAATTAATCTAATCTGAACCACTTTTTGGATCCTCTATATACTGGGCTATATGAAATATAATTAAATTGAAAGCTTTTGTGCCGAGGGTAGCAGAATTTTTATATATTGAAGAAGACAATAAGGGAGTGTGTCTTCTGCTGGAATTATAAATTTTATTTATAACGATCGAAATTTAATAAAACTTAAATTCCAGCAGAAGACACTCTTTTATTGTCTCCTTCAATATATGAAATATATTTAATTTTTCCAAATCGGCATTTTCCTTGGACATTATCTTCGTTGTTAGAATTACTTTTGGTAGTGTTGTGACCACTTTACCCTTGAACCTTGATGTGACCGTCCGAGTGATGATATACTACAGGAAACCATGGTTGGCTAGGCGACGGCGAAAAGACGACGAGCAACTGACCAGCTCCCGGGCTAGTGGCAACAATAGCGCAGTTAGCGGCAGTACTGGTGCTTCGAGCAAATTGTCTGGCGTCGGCGTACCTGGTGCAGAGTCTGGCGGTTCGCCGGCCGGCGGTGGTAGCGGCAGCGGCGGAGGCACTTCCGCATCCGCTGTGGGCCAATTTGACCTCGAGGCTTCCGCTTTCCCGCCGCTGCCGGGCCTCGAGCAGCCGGCAACCGCCACCTCTAAGCACCATCATCACCACCACCATTACCCGCACCATCACCATCATCACGCTTCTGGTTCGGGAGGATCAACAAACACCTCCACTGCGACAACTACCACTGGGTCTAATGCCCAAGCCGACGCTGTTACGGACCAGCCGACTCCGGGCTCCCACTGGGGAGAAAATAGGTATTTGCATTTTTTTTGTTTTATTTTCTTTTATACTTATCAGGTTATCTATTTAAATAAAAATGTACTGTTACGCTTAAGTGATACCTTGAAGGATCTCCGAAAGTTCTTCACCTATTTCTTTGAAATTTTCACACAACATTTCATTCAAATACACGAGTGTTTTTATAGATAGCTCACCTGTGGCATGTAAAAAAATACTTTTTTCGAGGAAATAACACCAGCGCCTCTGGGGGTAAAAGCAAACAAACAAGATGGCCGATAATAGCTTTTTGGAAATCTTTCAACTGTCAATATTATTTTTGGTTAAGGGAACAATTTTGACAAGTAATACTATATAATATATTAACCATAAAACGAGGCGCTCCTCTCCTGGGGCCGAAGGCCCGGGCGTCAGCTAGTTATTTCTATATAATCGAAATCTTCTTCTTTAAGGAGAGTTATTTTTAAATTTGCAAGTGAATTTTTAGAATATGCTTTTTTAACGACAAAGTGATGGATTATGATTGATAGACCAAATAAGAATTATGCAAATCGTAATCATTTTCTAACTAAAGACTACATGGATAAAAAACAAAACTGGATATATTTTTGAGAATAAAGGATTATTAGGAGATTTGAAGCGGCTCAACAGAAAGATGAAATGAAAATGATCATTCATTTAAAATACGTAAACAATATAAAGTTTATATAGGAGTGGGTGTCCAAATAAAACCGAAATTGGTTCTTCCAGGCCAAACAGTCAACCAGGAGTAATAAAATGTTTAAGAAAAGCTTTGTTCTATTTGCATTTTTACGCCATTTGATGAGATTCAGCGCCGCCTGGTTTGAAGTAGAGTATGTCATTCAAATAGTACAGTGTGAATAGCAGGTTGCATCGCTAGGCGCAAAATATTTTAGCCTTTCGTTTTCAATATCAATATAACTGCTATAGGTATATATGTAATATGTATATTACTATATTAAGGTGGCCTATTTTAATCGATTATTTTTATTTTTTCAGACTCGCATGAAAAAATGTGTTAGAATTTCATGTTTAAAAAATTCTCTACAAATTTTAGCTCGATAAAAATTATTTAGAGGTCGTTCAAAAATTTTGAAAATCTCAAAAATATAAAAAAATAAACTGCATTTTGTTCTTTTTATATTTTCTTTTATGCGTAAAAAAAACCTGAAAATTTCATCTCAAAATATGAATTTTTAAATATCGTTCAAGAAAGATTTTTTAGTGATTCATCATATCTGAAGTTTTCGAGCGACTTTAATTAATATTAATATTAAGACTTGATTTTTTGTTTTTTTTTACTTTCTGAATAGAAAATAAAAATTTTAGAAAAACTTGATTTTTTTTACATTTTTGAAATTTTAAAAAATTTTTGATCAACCAATAAAAAATTTTGTATCGAGTTTAAATAATTCGGAGAGGATTCTTATATAATTAAATACTAACAAATTTTAATCCCTGACTCAACAAAGAAAATCGGCTCTATAAATTGAGTCAAAAATTAATAATAATTTTAATCCCATAATTTTAGGATTTTTTAATTAGAAACATTTAGAGAAAAAACAAGTTTATTTGATTAGGTTGAAAAGTTTTTTTTTTGACGAGAGTAGTAAGAGTTGTTGATTCACAATGAGAAACAAAGCATCAAGCAGAGGACAACCTCTTTGTTTCGCTTTGTGTATTTGATTAGGGACTATTATATAATATATATTGAAGGAAATTATGCTAACTTTTTTAGAATTCCAAAGTTAAGTTATTTATTTTGGTAATTTGGAAATATCTTGGTGAGCAAACTGTTTGAGGTAAAAATCTGAAATTACACAGAAATGCGTAGTTTATTAATGAGAACTTTTCTATTTTTTGAAAAAATTTTGGTATATTTTCCAATTTGTCCGAGTTTTAGAAAAAAAATGTTATCAGGCCATATATACGTTTTAATACAAAACTCATTGTTGTAAAAGTCGATAATTGAAATTTCGGACCACATTCATTCGAGTGTTGGGTCGCGGGCTGGACAGCCCTGTTCTATACAGTATCTTTTTCTTCAAATGCCATAGTTCATTCCGAGATTTGGTATTACACTGGAGAGATCCTTTCCATTCTATACACCAGCGCTTCTTAAACTATATTTATTTGCGACCCCATTTTAACTGAAACTTTTTTCGCGTCCCCATATTATAGGGAATTATAGATATATGATATAGGTAAACCATAATTTTTACTACCAAATCATAAATAAATTTATTTTAAAGTATATCTTTAATAAACATATACATATTATAATAACTTTATAACTTATTAAAACTACATAATTACAATTACTAAATCCAAATTGTATTAATGAGATGAATCTACTTGTTTTATATCAAATAAAGAATCAAACAGGACTGGAGAGTATCTTCAAAAATTTTCAAATTTGATCTGTATTTTGATTTCATAATCGCTAATACCGAGAACGTCGCTTCGTATAAATATCTATTGGGTGCGTGCGAAAGTTCGTGCTTAGTTTGTAGTAAAAGTCACACAGCGATTAGGCAAACAAAAATATTTATTTAATCACTGATAAATCCTCCATCGTTTTCTATAATCTTTTTCCAACGTTCTGGCAGCAGTCGGATGCCTCGATCATAAAAAACTGCGCGGTTTAGATTCAAAGAACGAAGACACGCCGTTTTTAAGGCCCCAAAGAGTCAAAGTTTCTTCCATTTAAATAATTTTGCAATGACCGGAACAAGTGATAGTCAGATGGTGTGATATCAGAGATCGGTGAATACGTTAGGACATCCCATTTCAGGCTCTTCAGCTTGCACAGCGTCTTTTTCGAAACGTGTGGTCTGGCGTTGTCCTGATGAAAAATGACTCCCTTGCGACTTGGCAAAATCGGACGTTTCTCTTTGATTTCTCCATTCAAATTGGTTAATTGGCGACAGTACTTGTCCGAATCAATCGTTTCGCTAGCAGGGAGAAGCTCAAAATAGATTATGCCCTTGCAATCCCAGCAAACTGAGAGCATCACCTTCATCGTCTTCAAGGTTAAATTATCCGCGCCGAAATTTAGCAAACCATTTTTTCACAGTTCGTTTAGCTGGTGCTTGATCCTGATAAACATCTTGAATGTTTTTCACGGCTGCGGCAACGTTTTATTCCCTTCCGAAACTCGTAAAGCATAACATGCCGTAAATGCACTTTATCGATATTCATTTTTAAAATGATATTTATCGAAGCAGTTTGTATGAAAACAAATGATTTTTTTTTTAAATGAAAGCTGAAGACGTCACCTTTCCAAGGATATATAATATGTAGGAGTAGGCATTAATGACAACACGTTACGACGCTCATAACTCCATCTATTGAAACTCCGCACGAACTTTTGCACGCACCTATTATAATACAAAAAGGCCATTTCACAAAATATTGGAAATTCAATGAGAGATATTCCTAGAATTCACTACCTATACATTCATTTTTTAAATTAATTTTTGGCCGCCGCACGATTATAATTTTTTTAATTGTTCATTGCTTAAATGCAGCTGTTCCCAATCTTTTTTTGACCAGGGACCACTTTGATTTCGTTATTATTAGCAGGGACCACAATGTTAAAAAATAAACTGTATCAATCTAAAAATTATCTTTAACCGAAACGTTTAACATAAGTAATCATAAAATTCAAAAGTAACATTAATTAACAGTGTTATAGTTATTGAAAACATAATTTTTAGTAAATAATTCAGTTTGCATCAATTGGATTTTTGAGCATGCATAAGGGTGATATATTTTCTCAAAGCTACACCCATATCATCACTTACTTTCAATCGATTCCTAGACTTGTTTTTAATTATCAGTAAAGAAGAAAATCCTTGTTCGTAGAAATAAGTTGTTGAGAAAAGCATAAGATAACGCAAAGAGATTTCTCGAGTGTATGAAATTGCTTTTTTACACCAAAACTGCTCCAAAGAATCAGATTCTTACAGTTCATATTCTTGGATTTCTCTTTATAATTGATCGGCGCGTGTTCATTCAAAGTTTGAAATCTTTCGCGGATCTTATTTTAGTTCTTACGGACCACTGGTTGGGAACTACTGCTTTAATGTCATTGTTACCCTATGTTTCGCGACCCCAAACTTCAGTTATCTCGACCCAAAAATGAGGTCGCGACCCATAGTTTAAGTAGCACTGCTATATACTATAGTAATGATATATTATAATGTCTAAAATCGAAGTATAATAAATAAAACATCGATTTTATTCTTTTCTTTCCTCCGGATTATTACTGAACCTGCCATATTCGGTGAAGATTTTGGCATCAGACCCCGACGCTATAAATTCACAAACGCCTTAAAAACTCTTAAGCCGTATCGTTTGGGCCAATAAATCAGTAAAATTATGTCGCCATACAATGATAACAAAGCTGTATAATAAATCATCGTTTATATATATATAATAACGACAACTCCCTTTTTATTACTTTTTTTATTTTAACTCTAGTTTGCAATTATCTAAGCTCGAATTGACTGCCAAGTTTATGATCAAGACAAACGTTTCATTAGCGAAGTATCTTTTGTTTTATTTTTGTTTTTGGCTAATATCAAAAGCAGGTCATTCAGAACAGAAAGAATGAACAATTGTAAGTGAGAAGAAGAGGAAATCGTAGAAGAACAATTCCACCGATACGGACTATTTAAAAACTCCCTCCCACTTCGCCTTTTATTTTCCACTCTTTGTGTGAAATGATTAAAAGGGTATAGTTAAAGAATCCTTAAGATATGACGTTATTTCGAGAGGAAATTAATGGGAAAAGTAAAAAAAAATATATTACGTGTCTTTTCCGTTCTATATTTGGTAGAGCCAAAAACTAAAAGATATACTTTTTTTATTTCTTTTTAATTCTAAACATAGAAATTACTATTTTTCAACCGTGAATTGTCTTTTGATAAGTCTCATTTAAGAGAAATGATACAATGATGAAGCTGTTGAAGCTTGTATTTTTGTGATATTTTTTGATTTAGAGTTGAAATTTTATTAAAATCATACATAATTAATTATAATTATTTATTGAACACGAATAAATAATACAATATAACTACGACGTTTCGATCGACTTAATCTGCGATCGGAGGGGGCGCTATGAGAATATCGCAGAATAAGTCGATCGAAACGTCGTAGTTAAATTGTATTATTTATTCGTGTTCAATAAATAATTATAATTAATTAGAAATGTTACAATAAAATGAGAACAAATTTAAAATTGATAAAATTTTGTTTGGCGTGAGTATTAGAGTTGTTAATTCATAAAGAGAAATAAATGAGGTTCTCCTTCTCTGCGCCCTTTCTCACCTCCAGAGCTGCGGAATCGGTAAAACATTCAATTTCAGCTCCAGTTTCACTTTTTACCCCAATTTGTATTAAAAAAGGAAAATTTATTTTATAAAGAAATTATTCAAAATCTGAGTCGAAATTTGTTATTTTGATAAAATTTTAACATCAACTCGGAGTCTTGAGTCAGTACTTTTTTCCCAAATCTGACTCCGATTGACAAAAGTTATTTAAAATATTTTATTTTATTTAACCATCTATTACACTTATTCCATTTCTACCCCCAAAGGGTGGCACTTATAAAAAACAATTATTTGCCTGATACATCTCTTCAACTCGGCCAAGTTTTGTTTTGTACAAGTACACTTCAGGACTGTAAATCGATTCCTTTGCAATCGTTTGAATCGGATTTGGAAATTAAATTTGAAAATTTCACATAAAATTTGGTTGATTTGAAATAAAAGAAGAGATATTAAATCAGGAGAGCTTTTTAATGGTGAAGGAATTCAGCTCAGATATTTCTATTTAACAAAGTTAAAAGTCAATAATCCAGCAACTCTGTGAGCTGAGCATACTGAATAAAAATGTGCTTGATAAGAACAGTTTGATGGAAATAAAGATATAACTAATATAATATTTTATATATTGTGTACACCGTGAGGGTCTTTATTAAACTTATGTACATTAAATTAATAAATAAATATAAATATGTATAATATAATTTATTTTTAGAGACTCTAGATTTGAAGCTTTTACCTTCATCATCAGTCTTTTAAATTATAATATTCTATTACTTTACCATACAGGGTATGGTCAAGTATTGTAATCGTGCATGAAAAAGTGTTTTTTTCCTTCTTTTTTCAAAATATCTCAAAAACGGCTGAAACTATTTAGATTTAAAAAATTGAGCGAAACCATGGCATTTCGGTCTACAAAAAAGCTCTAATAAGTGAACATCGAAAAAATTATATATTTTTGAGATAATAATTGTTTTGTCAAAATGTCTGTTAGTTAGTTAGTCTGTGCGTTACCAAATTTGTGGACGAGCTAGCTCAAAAACTAGTGTGAATATCGAAACCAAATTTCACACGTAGTTTTGATCCATTGAGATTAAGAGCTGATTAGATTTTGGTGCATATCGACCCAAAATTAAGGGGGTCGAGGGGGGGGGTTAAAAATTAAAAATCTAAGTCGTTTGAGCAAACTCAACCAAATTTTGTATACATAATCGGTGGACACCCGGAAGTCTAAAAATGCAAAATCTAACCGCCCAAAATGGGGGGGGGGTCAAAAAATGAAAATCTTGGCCATTTACCAAATTCAACCAAATTTTGTATACATAATCAGTGGGTCCCCATAAGTCTAAAAATGCAAAAACTAACCGCCCGAAATGGGGGGGGGCGGGCGTAGGGTCAAAAAATGAAAATCTTGGCCATTTACCAAACTAAACCAAATTTTGTATACACAATCAGTGGGTCCCAAGAAGTCTAAAAATGTAAAAACTAACCGCCCGAAATGGGGGGGAGGGGCGGAGGGTCCAAAAATGAAAATCTTTGCCATTTACCAAACTCAACCAAATTTTGTATACATAATCAGTGGGTCCCAGGAGTCTAAAAATGAAAAATTAACCCCCCGCCCCCTACATGATTATAAATAATTTTATTAAATATTAAATATAAGTGAGGGGCCAGGTTGTATGGTAAAGTCAAGTGGATGGCCACATCAAAACACGTCAGCTTTTTGTTATTTATGATGAGTCGAAATATCCGATTCTCTAGGAAGGTACATAAATTAAAGATCGATATGTTCTCAAGTGACTATCTTATTCTTACAACAAAAGAATTTATCAATATTCAATCGGCTATTTGAACCCATGAGAAATAAAAGAATATTTCTAGTTAAAAATTCTGATGATTGAGATAAAACCATATATATTTATTTGCATCCATCTGAAGAGAAGCGCCTTATAATACACAACGTTTCGATCACTATCTTTGCTATCACGTGAGCTCATTCGCAACTCATTAGAAATAGTTAAAAAAACAAATTTATATTTTCGTTTTTTATTCTTTAAGCCTTTTCGAATAAAAAAATTAAATTAAATAGTCTAATGTTAGCTTGGTAATATGTTTATAATGACAACGAATAGGCTTGAAAGAAAATTTTGTGACCATTAACAATTAATAGTAATATCTCCTTTTAATTATGAGACTATTTATTAGAAATATCAGCTTCCTTTGATTTTTTTTAAAATATATTTTTTCGATGTTCACTTATTAGGGCTTTTTTGTAGGCCAAAACTCTATGGTTTAGTTTAATTTTTTTAATCAAAATAGTTTCAGTCATTTTTTAGATATTTCAAAAAACTAAGCAAATAAATGACTTTTTTCATCCACAATTACAATACTTGACCATACCCAGTATGATAATATAAAAATAATACAGTTTTATAATTTTGTTATTTCACATTTACGATTGTTACTTTATCCAATACGAAGCATGGGAGAAAGTATTGGAATCGCTCTCGCGGCAAGCGCAACTTCAAAGGGTCCTCAGGTAAAGACTACGGAACCCATAGACTCAATTAAGGTCACAAATTGAAGTATTCAATGAGATTGAATTTTAGCACGTGACGGTTTTGCCAAAAATTACCTGGAATCTCGTCGAGAGGCCAAAAAGTGCCATTTTTTTTGGAAGTGCGTGCGGATGGATGGATGGATGGATGTGTGTGTGTTATCGTTTTTTTCGTCCACGATTTTTTCCGCACCGTTGCACCGATTGAAATGAAATTGAAAACCTACCATTAGTTTAACAAAATGAAGCGCTGAATAGTTTTTGGTACATATCGGTCCACAAACATTAGTACTTTTTTACTTATGGAAAGTGGTGTAGGTTCATTAGTACTTTATTTCAGTACTTTTTTAGTTTTTTCTAAATATCTTGAAAATGACTTAACCAATTTTGATGAAATTTAATATCCTAATTAAGTACCTTGGGGACCACAAAAAAGGTTAAATAAAGTTTTTAGTAAAATTATATTTTAAAGTACTTTACTCAAGAACATATTAATATTTCAAATGAATTTGGATAAAGTTTAGCAACGATCCGTTGCAGTTTATTTTTTTTTTTTTAGTTTGATTAGTGTTGTTTTGATACATAGGCGTTGTATTGCAAGGATTTATTAACCGCGTGGGATTGTTGTATCTCTCGTCTCAGTTCATTTCGTTAATGATGTCAAACAAAGGGTTTCGATTTCCATTGAGTAAAGTAAATCGCTAACTAAATATAAGACGAGAGCTAATGTTATCGAAGAAGATAATCTTGCAAGGTAAAAGCTAGCGAGAAAGAAAACCATTTCAAATACCTAAAGTAAATGAGAAATTGGATCACTTCCTTTTTTATTATCACGAATGATATCATTAAATAAATTCAGAAGAGAGAAAAAATGAGCAGACGAACCCCCCCCCCTCACTCTTGGGAAAATGACAAGAAAAATCCGAAAAGACGCAGCTTATTTTTGAAATTGAATAAAAGCTTTCTCTCTGGCACTCGGCCTCTATGCTATCTGCCTCTATTTAATGATTTAGCCAAGCAAATGAGTTCAAAACTTTATACATTATTCTATTTTGTGTGTAAACATTTATAAGCTGAAGTTAATTGATTTTCTTAAGTTAAGAAAAATTCCTCTAATCCCCTTATAAAGATAATAAGAAGTAAGCGAAAGTTAGTTTAGTTAGTCGTTAACGATATTTAAGAAGTGTTATGTCAAGATTAATCAAATCATTTTAAATGGCGAAGAAGGGATTGTCTCGTAAAATATTCTGACACTATTTAAGATTGTTTTTATGAAGATACCAACGTTTAACAAAAAGTGTCTTATTATATTAGAAAGTCATTTCTTTTGGAGACAGACTGCTGGGGAACTTAATTTTTTCGAGTGGATTTTGATAAGACAGTCCAAAATTCAAAAGAGAATAGAGTTAATTTATTTAAACTATCTTTTTTTATTCAAAAACCGACGTTTCGGACGTTTATTCCCTTCCTCTTCAAATTGAGTGGATTTTGATGAGGCAGTCCAAAATTCAAAAAAAGAGAGCTAATTTAAACTATCTTTTTTTTTTAAATTAAATTAGGTTGGAGTTGGTGGTGTTTCAAAAGGAGAAAAATTAAAATACAAAGATTTTTTTAGTTACTCTATATATTTCAGAGCTCTAACTCATCGTCAGGAGAACATTGACTAAAGATAACATAAAATATTGAACAGAATTTATTTTAATTTTAATATGATGGACCGTTATTTATGACTTAGTGTAAATATGAAAGAATTATCAGTGGATGGGATGGCCTTAGAGCCGAAAAAACAGATGTAGCAGGCAAAGGGCTGGAATAAAGAAAAGATATTTATACTTGGAAGTTGCCGAAATTTATGTATGTGCTATAAAGGAGGGCAATAAACTATGGAATGCAATGAGGGTAGATAGTGAAAATTCAATCTCTTATTTTCTATTTAAAAAAATAAAAAATAAAAATTAAAAAAAAAAAAACCACCATACACTCTCATCTCCCTCCAATTCAAATTAAATATCATTGATTAAGATGTCAATTATTGGTGAAGTTTTGAAGTCTGTTTGATTGTTCAAGATGTTTTGATTAAGGTGTATGGCCTTTTTAATTTCAGCTGACTCAAAATAATCTTTTTTATTAAAATACCGACGTTTCTAAGGTTTATTCTCGTCCTTCTTTAGGGTTTTGAAAGATCAGTGATGGAACACAGCCTCCGCAACGGCGATTTTTGAATAAAAATAGATATTGAAGGAGACAATAAAATAAATTTTTAATTGATTTTTAACGAGACGATAGTTTCGAGCCTCCTTTATCAGTCTATTTTCTATTACAATTGATACACATGATGTATACATTATTAATGATTAATTAAATATACATTAATTCATGTGAATCAATTGTAATAGACTGATGAAGAGAACAAAGCTCTCGAAACATATGATGTATCCTTATAAATAAATTAAAAAATTATAATTCCGGCAGAAAACACACTCTTTTATTCTCCTTTAATTTATAAAAATTTTGTAACTCTTGGCAAAAAGAAACTTTCAATTTTAAAAAGAATTTTTTTTTCTTTTTTTCTTTTTTAATTTTGGACTGCCTCATCAAAATCCACTCAATTTGAAGAAAGAGGGAATTAACCTCAGAAACGTAGATTTTTGAATAATAAATGATAGTTTTAATTATCTCTCTTTTTTTCTTAATTTTGGACTGCCTCGTCAAAATCCACTCAAATCACTTATCAGTCCGTCTCCAAAAACTACTTCAATCTTATTATTATTATTATTTATAATGATATTGATACAATAAGAATTTGCGCCAGAAAGTTACAACCTCTGAAGTCCGCAGTAGTCCCTTGTATCGTGAAAATAAGAAGAGATTTAGGGATTGGGTCGGAGTCGAAGGTATCTGTGGATGCGGGTTTTGAAAGATTGAAGGTTATAATTTGCTGGGAAGACGAACAGGGGAAGATAGTTCCAGTCTCTAGAAGCCATAGTGATAAACTTAATGTGGAATTGATGAAAAAAATGTGTTAGTATTTCGTGTTTTAAGAATTTTCTACAAATTTTAGCTCAATAAAAATGGTTTCAATGTTTGCTCAAAAATTTTGGAAATCTAAAAAATGTTCTTTTCTTATTTCCTATACGGAAATTGCTATTATATGTAAAAAAACACCTCAAAATATGAATTTTTAAATATCGCTCATGAAAGATTTTATGTGATTTATCATATTTGACGTTTTCGAGTGACTTTAATTAATATCTAAGATTTTTTTTTACTTTCACTATAGAAAATAAAAATTATTGAGCCACCACTAAAAATTATATACCTACCCGCAGTCTTTTTTTACACACTCTTCTTTTGTCCGGATTCATTATAAAGCGATTTGTTAAGATGGCATAAATTCTTTTTTTACGAAATTTTTCCACAATAACGTGATTTTATTCTTGAAAATTTCAATTTCAATTTAATTTTAAATCAATCAAAGACGAATTCAATAATATATTGTTCAAACTGAAAGCCATTTACAGGAACAATTGCTAACACTGACTGGGATTTAATTGCATACTTTGACCATTTTATTTACCGTTACTTTAGTTACTTTAAATAAACAATTTTTTTAAAAATGGTTGAGGAAATTTTGGTTATTGTTGGGGATAGGGATGGAATTTCAAAAAAATCTTTCTTAGCGGTTATCCATTTCATTATAGGAATGCATTTTCAAAATTTCAGTCCTTTAGGTCCAGCGGTTTAGTCTGGGAGTTGTCTGTCACTATGTCGGGGAACTGTTTTATATACAGGGTGTTTTAGGAGGAATAGTTAATATTTCAGGAGGTGGTATTATGGACGAATTGCAATAAAAAATGTCCAAAATGTCCCGAGGGCCGTAAAAAAAATGAAATAATTAACAAAGAATCTCAAAAATAATTTGTAAAAATTTGATTGTAATTGTGAATATTTTATGTGTACAAGCATTTTTCTGAATTATATTCAGGTTAGTATGTCTACGGTCAGTTAAAATTGATTTATACTATGAAAAGGAGCGCTCCATATCCTCAGGCGTAATGGGGGCAAATTTAAATTAAGTTAAAACCCCAATCATTTTCCTCTATAGTCAAATCAAAGCACAACTGAATAAAAAGAAAAATCAGTGGGTTGTTGTTTTGTAGCTACGTTAACATCCTTTGTAATTACTTCCTTTTCGTAATCCAACACTCTTGTCGTTGAGGCCTATTTCAGTTTTCTTCGAATTTAAATTAGTGTCCTCCTGTTTGATTTCTTAATTTTTTTCATTCTTTCTCCGAAAAGTTACTTTTAAAACATCTGTATTTGTCGCGAAATGAGCAATATTTGCAAAAAAATTATTAAAATATGCAATTTATGAAATATTTTCAAATATGCAATTTTATGCAATATTACTCAAATATGCAAAAATATGCAGTATAAAATTTAACCCACAGTATCCTAGATGCATGATTCGAATAACAATTGATCCCTGGGTCGTATGTGGCGGCAAACAAAATATGCAATTGCATAAGAATCCGGTCTCTACTTATAACATGTGTCCAATTTTTATTGAGTAGAGAGATACAGCTGAGTTCAATGCATTTTCGTTTCGTGTCTTGGTACATCGGTTGTTATTGGTTACTATGGGCGTATTTATCAAATGTCAGCAGTTTACATTGAAGTTTTCATTGTGATTTGTTGACCAAGTCTATTGTACTATAGCGTGTAAACATGCTGCATATTTTTACACATGCTGAGTATGACGATATTGGGTTACATACTAACAGCTGTATCTCTGTACTCAATAAAAATTGGACAAATGTTATATGCCATTTTTTATTGCAATTCGTCTATACTACCAACTCCTAAAATGTTTACCTTTTCTCCTGAAACACCCTGTATATTGATAGATACATATAGATAGTATAAATACATATAAATGGAGGAAGTTTATGATATATCTCGTATGATTGAATGATGAAAAATGGTTCGATAAAAGAGCCATTCTGATTTTTTTCCGATTGTAGATAACGATTTCATTTCGTTAGAGAGACATGAATGACATCCCTGTGTCAATTATAATGATAACCTTTGTTTTATCTGTTACCATCATGGAGAGATAGATAAGCAATTAACCATCATCGAAATGATATTCGAAAAAGTAAGTTTCAATTAGAGAATATTGTTAGATATACGTCTACAATGTCCTGTTCGTAACAAATTTATCAATTTATTCTCGATATTAAATTATATTCTCATTTGAACTTTAGAGTTGAAATAAAAATATTAATTTAGTCAAGATTCTGATGATATGATCAATGACAAAATAACGGAAATCTCCAATTCTTATGAGCAAATATTCGAAATTATTGAAGGAGACATAAAAAGTATTTTGCTGGAATTATAAATTTTATTTATCTATAACGACACTTATAGTTTCGAGGGCTTGCCTCTTCATCAGTCTATTACAATTGATTCATAAATTAATTCCTGTGAATCAATTATAATAGACTGATGAAGAACAAGCCCTAACTAGTGTCGTTATAGATAAATAAATTTATAATTCCACATGAATACACTCTTTTATTGTCTTCTTCAATATATGCATCTCTGCTACCTTCGGCAAAAAAAACTTTCAATTTAATCGAAATTATAATAAATACAATCTGTTATAAAAACAATCTTAAAACGCTCATTTAAGACCCGCTAACGTTTCGGGATAATTTTTATATTTGTGCAGATCGAATTTTATTATCAATTTGCTGATTCCTTCGGCCGAATCTTTCTCTTACGAGATGCATGCAAAGGCTGTTATCGCAAACGTCGCTATTCTT
This sequence comes from Forficula auricularia, assembly GCA_024734495.1. NCBI lineage: Eukaryota > Metazoa > Arthropoda > Insecta > Dermaptera > Forficulidae > Forficula > Forficula auricularia. The sequence goes on along the minus strand of JALMQS010000153.1, from coordinate 11,399,397 downwards.
AAAATTGACCACAAAAAGATGAAAAATAAAAATAATTTATAGAAAAAAAAACTTGAAATCAAATCGCAACAAATAAAATAGTAAAAACTCCAAAAATAAAATAAAATGCACTTAAAAGGTCAAAAATAGTTATCTGAATTTCAGTTACAACTAAACGATGAAATTATTCCAAGAAATCTCTCTTTTGAAGTCGGTGCCATAACAAACTATATAAGCAAGCTTCCGCAATGTTGCCTTCATTATCATCCAAACGTACTAAGTAAGATCCGTCGAGTGCGATTCATAAAATGTATCTTTTGGCACTGACTTCAAAAGAATGATTTCTTAGAAGCAATTTCATCGTTTAGTTGTAACTAAATTAGATAATTATTTTATACAGCTTTTAGTGCATTTTATTCTGATTTTTTGAGTTCTTATTATTTTATTTGTAGCATTTAATTTTTGAAGTCGACTTTTTTCTAAAAATTATTTTTATTTTTCTCTTTTTGGTTAATTTTAAGAATAGCGACTATGATAATACCTAGGCATACATCTCGTAAGAGGAAGATTCGAAGCGAAAGAATGTGAAATTGATACTAATATTCAATTCATAAATATAGAAATTATCTCTAAAAACTTGCAGGTTTTAAATTAACGTTTTAAGATTGTTTTTTTATTTTATAGCAGATTTTATTTATGTACAGATCTTAATGGAACTCTTCCTCCGGTTTAGATTAGAAAAGCGAAAACTGGTTCAGAAATTTTTCCAGGGATGGTTTTACGATATCTGAAATAATTTTTCAGTTCATCAACCTGTCAGCCTCTAGAAGCAATTCAGAATCGATCTATAGAGGTAATATTTAAAATAAGGAGGATTTTGTGACAGTTATATTGGACAGAAAAGTAGACATGTTAAGTTTTCTAAGAAAAGCTTTGGCTATTGGCCCCATCTACTTCGGTTCGCATGTCAAAACTCTATTTTTAGGGATTCTATTTTTCAAATATATTAAATTTAGAAAAATATATTAGCAAAATTACATTTTCCATTTGAAATGAAAAAGAATTAAATCTATTAGAGTTCAAAAATTGCCTAAGAAATAGACTTTGGATTTTCTAAAAAAATCTCCAAAAGTTGTCATCTATTAGATCAGAGATGGAATTCAATTATTTTTAATTATATGATCCTTCCAAAACTAGAGTGACTTATTTTTTAAATTATTTTTAAATTGAAAAGTTTTTTTAGTCACAAACTAATAAAAGACAATAATTTCAGTTAATTATTATTATTTATTTTATTGATTCACCAAACAGTTTCGGTCACCATCTGGTTGATCATCTTCAGATAGTACTAAAAATTGAAATCATATATAGCAATAATTCATGTGAAGATGGTCAACACAGTGAAGTACGAAACTGAAATATTAGAGTCTGAATCAATAAAATTCAAACTCAGTATCTAGATAACTGTAAAGTATTTGTGTTCAAAGTTGTACCGGAACTGTTTAAATGAATCAATAAATATTTTAAATAATAATAGTTACTGAAGTTATTTGGTTCAACCAGCGGTGACCGAAACTGTTTAGTGAATCAATAAAATAAATAATAATAATTAACTGAAATTATTGTCTTTTATTAGTTTGTGACTAAAAAAACCTTTCAATTTAAAAATAATTTTAATTATATGTCAGAAGTTTTGTTTTTACACGATCGATATATTTATCAAGAGTGTTCACTCACAGAGTAGCCAACTGGCTCGCATTGCAATTTTTGGCACTCGTGTTCGATTTCCATGGGGTTAAAAACAACTTTTCTGAAATATAATTAAATATAATTAATTCCATCTAGGATCTAATAGATCTCAATCTCTTGTGATTTTCTTAATAATTCAAGTTTACGATTGCTCAAAATTATATGAAATTTGAAATAAAATACATATAGTTTGTGTATCACACGACATTCACTTACAATCTTCCATTCTTCCAAATCATCTTACCAATGTTTCTTTTTCAAATTGATCCACTGGAAACCAAAATAAAAAAAGTAATTACTGAGGAATAATTGGAACAAGTTTTGGTGTATTTTTTCTAGTTAATATCTTACTGAAATTTAGACGTTTAACACATTTTCTGCACGGATTAAAATTTTTGCATATTATTGAATGATATCTATGAATGAGAAGTTTTAAAATTTTGAAGATCCCGATAGAATTTTGCAATAAATGCACTTATATAAATAAAATAGGTTATATATTAAAGGTCTATTTATCATTAAATAGAAAAATACTCTTGCCCCTGTAGACCGGGGCTAGAATAGGTCCATAGTATCCTCTGCTTGTCGTAAAAGGCGACTAAAATAGGTTGGACGTGTTATATATTACCAATCATTCGAAATAAACGAAAAAATCGACTCATCTCAAAATTGTTAGCCACTTCTAAATAATAATTATTCTCACTAATTGGATCGCCGCTACAATATTTCATCTAAGAATAGAGGTGTTGTGTTTCTTGTAAAAAAATGCAACATATTTCAAAGTATCATTTTTTTACAAGAAACTCCAACACCTCTTTCTTAGATGAAATATTGCAGCGGCTGTTCCAATCTAATGAGAAAATTATTATCAACTTGTGGATCACGTTCAAAATATATTCGCTGATGATGAAAATTCGATATTCGATCGCTTGGTGGTTAAATTTTTGAAGAATCAAAGAAAAATAAGGTACAAAGAAGAACTCTTACGTTGTATGTAGCTTCTAAAGTATTAAAGAAATAATCTTGAAATCGGTAATGTCTTTAGAATTTGATGATACGTAGATCTTGTTTTCAATAGGTACACACTTAGGGCCAGTTGTATGTCCGTTGGTAAACTCTTTTTAACCGTTGATCAAAGAGGTAAAACCTTATAATTCACCTTGTGGCCGGCGGGGTGGCCAATCAGCTGACAGGCACTTTCATCTGATAGGCAATCCCGTCCAGGCCCAAGGTGGAATTATATGGTTTACCCTTTGTAAACGGTTAAAAAGAGTTTATAACCGACATGCAACTGGCCCTTAGAGTTACCAGGTCAAATATTTAAGAATCCGGCCTGTCCGGCTTTTGTTAGGCTTTTTGACATGCCGATGCACATCTACAGAAGACTGAACATTTTTCAATATCATAGGTATCATAGAAGAAGCGATTAAAGAATTCAAAGACAAAATTGATACAGGTATCGAAATCCAAGATCAAAAGATCGCTATGTTAAGATTTGCCGATGACATTGCCCTTCTAGGAAGCAATAAAAAGAATTAGAGGACGCCCTGAATGGAATTAACCAAATCCTAATAGAAGAAATCAAAATGAAAATAAACAAGAATCAAACCAAGGTCCTAGTATGTACAAAAAAAGAACAAACGAGACAGGAATGCATCAAAATTAACTCAAGAAAACCTAGAAGGAGTTAAGTAATTCCGCTACCTAGGAAGTAAAATAACATGGGATGAGAGGAGCGAAAACGAAATTAAATCAAGAATTGCCCAAGCAAAAATGGGGTTTAATTCAAAACAAAAACTACTAGTGCTCCTCCTCAATCAGCTTAGAATACAACATTACATTACAAATGAAGAAAGTTCTTGGAAGAATCGGAGAAAGAAGAACCTTGTGGAAGAGTCTGAAGAAGAGAAGAGGTCAGATGATGGGGCACACACTGAGACATGGGGGACTGCTTAGGGATATCTTGGAGGGGGAGAAAAGGGAAGGGAAAGACCTAGATTCCAGATTATAATATTTCAACCAAATAATTGGGGATATGGGATGCCAGACATTTAGAGAGGTCAAACAACTGGCGGGGGACAGAGTCGAGTGGAGACGGATTGTTGCATCAAAACAGTCCTAGGACTGTATACTCAATGATGATGATGATATGTATAAATACCAATTGATGATAGGAAGGTATGACTGATTGTTGTGGTTAATTTTGTAACAAAACTGTGATTCATTATTAAATAATAATTAATAAATTTAATAGGAACCTAACTTAGTTTTTTTTTTTGTTATAAAAGTGATGCCCGGCTTTAAAAAGGTATTTTTGGCTATTAAAAAATATATGTCCGGCCTAATACAGCGCCGAGTCTAGCTTTTGTATTTTAGGGCCTGGAAACACTATACACGCTAGATCTTTTAAAAACTTATTGAACATATTATTTTAATATTTTTATTTTGAATTTGAAGTCACGCTCTCTATAAGCCTACAAGAACACCTCACAGTATTCCTTTGCCCTCATCTAACTTTTCGACTCTTTGATTCAAAAATAAATGAAATTCATAAAATTTGGTTAGTTTGAGTACTTTCTAAGAAAATTAAATTGGCTATTATAATATAATGCAATTGGATTGACGAAAAATGAATGGAATATTAACCTTATGACTAGTTTTTTCATCATAAAATAGGCCCTATTAGTCCTAAAATAAAGATGAAAGTTCCAATCTCTTTTCTGAATACCATACAAGGTTTCAAGATAATTCTCTTTTGGGGGCCCGTCTATAAATTCACCTCACACGAATTTCAAGATTTTTAGACCCTCCCCCTATGTCACATTCTGTCACATTTTCATTGAGCCCCACCCCCTGAATTGTGACGTCATACTATTACTTTTATATCCTATAATTTAATTATTGTAGAATTTTTCTATTAATTAAACTCAGCTACAAGGGATTTAATTTATTTTAAGTTTAACTTTTATTCATATCATTTAACACATTATTCTCTATTACTTATTACAATTTTATTATTAATAAAAAAATGTTATTTTTCATCACTCCATGTACAAGCTCACCAATCCTTTAAATCTTCAATTACTGGCATACCACATTCTTTATAATTATAATCTATATCATTTGGAATGAGACTACCCTATAATTTAATTATTGTAGACTCAATTTCTTTTTCATCGATCCCCAAAGCATTTTATTCTTCATTTAATAAACATAAAATTTCTTTGGCGCGTTTAGCTGCAATTCTTTGGGGAGGAAATTTTTTAATTTGACTTTTGTGACATTACAATTTTTAAGATCTCCGGACCCCCTTATTACATTTTGTCACAAATCTGATTTCTCCCCCTTATTGTGTGACGTAATTTATGGACGGCCTCTTATCCACAGGTGGAAAGTTCTTCGAGATTACATATTTGGGCCTTGAACGGATCTGCACAATACAAGCAATGAAGGATATTTTGTAATCCCTACCATTAGAATCTACAATCTTCTTCATTGTTAACTTAATCCTTCTTTTCGATAATTTTTAACACTACGTTTTTTTTATTGGGATTGTAGGTCGCCTTCGAGACTGTAACACCCACGAAGCCATCACCGAACTTTGCGACGATTATTCCCTCATTGACAACGAGTATTTCTTCGACCGACACCCAAAATCGTTTAGCTCCATATTGAACTTCTATCGGACCGGCAAACTTCACCTGGTTGACGAGATGTGCGTTCTTGCGTTTAGTGACGATCTCGAATACTGGGGAGTCGATGAGCTTTACCTGGAATCTTGCTGCCAGCACAAATACCATCAGAGGAAAGAACACGTCCACGAGGAAATGCGAAAAGAAGCTGAGTCGTTACGGCAAAGGGAAGAAGAGGAATTTGGCGAGGGCAAGTGCGCACAATATCAAAAGTTCCTCTGGGATCTCCTGGAGAAACCGACAACATCCATCGCAGCTAGGGTGAGTGCAATATTGCAAAACCCTTTTACACTTTCCTTCACCCAACTATAATACTCAATCCTCTCTCTTTTATCATTTACAATCATATTTTCATTCATTGGTATTCTAAGTATTTTTTTTATTTATTTCACCAAAAATTTGTAAATACTGTTTGGGAAATAAAATTTTCATTTCTTCGCTCTATCTAAAAACTTACAGACCAAAGTTAATTTCATTTATATAATGTTTAGGAAATAAATAATCTAAAAGTCTAGAAATTTTAATCAATATAATAGTTTTGGGATTCTACAGGATGGGGCATAAAGATCTACCTCATTTTGAAGAGGTGTAAAAAATGAAAAAATTTAACTAGAAAAGGACTGAATATATTTTTGAAAAGAACATAAAAATAATATCACCCAAAATGGGAGGAGGGTCAAAAATGAAAGTTCTAGCTTTTTTGACCAAACTCAACCAAATTTTGTATACATATTCTGTGGACCCCTAGAAGACTAAAAATCCAAAAACTAATCAAATTTTTATTTATTTATTTATTTATTTTAAACGCCAATATGCTTACTACATACAATTAGTAAAAAACAAAAACAAAAGACAACATATAAATTTTGTATACATAGTTTGGTCTACAGTGACTCTATAAAGACAGTGGCGACACGTAGGGTCAATTTATAGTCTTATTTTAAATTGAAGAATATTAGGAAATTTAAGAAAATTAATACTAAAACACATTCTTTACACATATTCAAAATTATTTAATTAAAAATAAAAGGTAATAATAATAATATTATCTTAAATTTCCAAATATTCTTCAATTTAAAATAAGACTAAAAATGGCGGATGACCCTACGTGTCGCCACTGTCCCTATAGAGTCACCGTAGTTTGGTCTAAAGGGCTAGAATTTTTATTTTTGACCCTCCCCTCATTTTGGGTGGTTAGTTTTTGCATTTCTAGTCTTTTTGGCGTCCAAAGAATATATATACAAAATCTGGTTGAGTTTGGTCGAAGGGGCTAGAATTTTCGTTTTTGACCCTGCCCCCTTTTTTTGTCTGATATAATGTTTAAAACACATTAAAAAAAAATATTTTATGTTCTTTTCAAAATATGTATTCAGTTTTTTTCTAGTTAAATTTTTCATTTTTTTGTACCTCTTCAAAATGTGGTGGATCTTTGTGCCCCAACCTGTATATCTCTGTGTTCGCCGATTTCCGAGTTAAAAGGCTCAAATGATAGAAATTTGAAACATATACTCCTGAGGGGTCAATTAAGAGGTGTGATTCATAAAAAGTGAACATTTAAGGCGCATTCACACTACGCTGACGTGTCGTGCTAACACGTCAGCAGACAAGTGAAAAAAAAATTAACCATTATTCTAAATAGGAGTGTGCACACTACGTGATTTAAGTATTTTTTTTTTCTATTTTTATTCCAAGTTCTAATGAGAAAACTCTGAATTTTTTTTTACAAATTTAAATTTAATATTTTTAAACCCACAAACAGTTTAATATAATACAATTTATAAAATTTATCCAGACGCCCTGGTGTCCATTTGGTGAGGCCAACATCTCCTATAGGAGATATAGAACTTGACGTCATCTGTAGGTAGGAGCACCCAGAAATAGCATGGCCACTATAGGAATTATTATACATTGAGATAAATTTATCGTAGTTTAGATTATTTATTTTGGATTCCAATAATCGCAAATTAATATTAAATTAATATACCAAAATATTATTCGAGAACGTGACGTCATCTGTAGGCGATGTTGGCCTCACTTCACTCCGTGTGGAGAGTAGCAGAGGGCTTGTCTATATATTTCATGGTCTAAGGCTGAAATGCATGTATGCATTTAAAAATATACTTTTAAAATATTACCTACTTCTAAATAAAATTCTACGAAATTCTATATTAATATGTGCGCGGGCTAAAGCTTGTTGTATATACAGCGGATCTAAACCTAGGGGTAGGCAGAATTTATATTAATAATGGCGAGAAACGACAAAAAAAAAATTTACATCCATACTTTGACCAGACACTATATTTCACTATTTAACGGTATATTAGCATTAAATTATATCCACGAAACTTCTCTATCGATAAACAACTCAACCACCAAATCATCAAATCTGCCAGGTTGATTTAAATGGGATAGTTCAAATATGATTAGTAAAATATAACAATTATTTTATTAATTATCATGATTTAAGTTTATCAGCATCTGGACCCTTTAAAAAATTGTTTACCGATATTCTGAGTACATTCACCTTTGGCCCTTTTAAGAAATGAATAAGCTTGTTAACTGTGTATACTTTGACGAGTTCGTCAATATGTTTGTGTTCGAAGACCAATAAGTGACTTGAATTCCGTTGCCAGATTGACTAGCAGTCTTTATCGTCACTTGAAGAGAGCTTCAAAATTAAGGGAATCCCGGTCTCAAAAAATTTACCCTTTTCTTTTATTTCAAAGAAAAAATTATTTATTGATTGTTTCATCATTAAAAAAATACAAATCTTTTAAAAAAACAATCTTTAAAACGTTTTTTTTTGCTTTTCGGCCTTTCCAGCCATAAGCCATTTACGATACTATTTATTTTATTTAAATTTGTCCCTACACCGGGGGTCAGATTTTGGCCGGATGCCTCGAGTCGGATTGGAACCCGGGTCCACTTGGTTAGCAGGATGACACGCTACCGCCTAGCCTATCTGACCCCCCTCTTTAAAACGCTTATTTTAAATCCAAACTTTTCGGCAGAATTTCAAATTTCAAGTCGACAAAGGATTCTTTATAACTATTTTTAAGGAATGTTTTTAACAATAATTCCTATATTAGCGATATGATTTTTTTTAATATACCTAAATTTCATGAATTTAATTTTATTGTTCAGAAAATAATAATCTAAATGAAATATTTTTGTTGTGAATTTAATTTCTTATATTCTTTTAATCTATTTTTTTTTCCAAAAAATATAATATAAATTCAATTTAATTCTAAAAATACTTTTATAAAAAACAATATTAAAACATTTATTTGAAAAACCAGGAGTTTCGGGAGAATTTTACCCTTTATTTTTAATTTTAAGAAATTAAAAAAAAAATTGCTTAAGAAATTAATAAAAAGCAACTATAAACAAATAAATATTTTAAAAATAATATATTATGACGAGATATACCTATATGTGGGACACATAAAACAATATTTATAATCTAGAATTTACGAACTATTCGTTATAATTCAATTAGATCAAAAAATTCCGAATGTACCATACCAGAGCTAGCCATCCAACTAACCAAAATTTTGACTTTTCGAATCCTAAAATTTTAAATAAAGAACGGAATTTGTAGAAAAGTTCAATTTTAAAAATAATTGAAATTTTAAACAACTAACATTCATTTTACAAAAGCTCACAGATACAATCCATTTTTCTAATAGTTATTAAAAAATTTTAAAGAAAAATAATTTTTCGTAGGTAAATATTTATATTTTGATTTTTTTTTTTAATTTCTCGGCTTTAACCATTTTTACGATACTATATTAATTATTTTTTTCTCAATTATGTAAGGATTAGAATAAAGTTGGTTTGCAGCGAGTCGGGCTTGAACCCGCGCTAGCTTGATGAATGTACTTTACCCACTCAACCAACCCGACCGCCATTTTGATTTTTAATCATGGTTATTTCAAATCCATGACAATATTATTGTCTATTTTCAAAATATTTATTTGTTTATTAGTTGGTTTTTATTCATACTTACTTTATTTAACTGTTTATTAGTTGGTTTTTATACATACTTCTTAAAATTCAATTAATAAAAGGAGAAATTCTCCCGTAACGTTTGGATTTTAAATAAACGTTTTAAGAGTAATTTTTATAAAAGTTTTATATTTATTTATATTTTTAAAACAATTAATAAAAATTTTTCAATATAATATAGATAGGTATGTGAAACTTTGATGAAATACTTCATTAGAAAAGATAAAACTTGAAGAGAGATAAAAAACGAATCCATGATTGCAATTATTGTGTTCGTTTGTCAATTGATGTTAGTTTATTAAAGTTGGCGACAGGGCCGTAAAAAGTTTGTTCGTTGAAACGACCAACCAACCCTACCTTCTTCACTCTTCAATGGAAACTGAATCAAACTTTTTAGTGATAAATATTGTAAAAAAACATGACATTTCCAAATAACAGTGGGGTGAATTTCGTAGAAGAGAAACTTTCAATTTTTTGATTCATCCAAGTTTTTTTATTTTTTTATAGTGTCAAAGTCGAAAGCGATATTACCACGTTTTCTGATGATATATGAGGCGAACTTATGTCTGAAATTATTTTATAAAACAGCGAGAAGATACTTTTTGATATATGAAGAAATAAAGAAGGCTTTAAAAAAAGGAATATAAACATTTCTATATTGTAATATTGAAAAGTATATACCTATCATCTTTTTAGAAAATAAATAAATAAATATAATATAATTTCGTATTTGGAAATAAATAATACACTGAATTAAAGAATTATGATAATATTGGTGATAATTCCGATTGGTGTGACATCTTTACAGATATACAGAATTAATTACTCGCAAAATTCAGCGAATTGACCTCTCCTGACATCTATAGGCACAATGATATAGAGAAAACAAAATCTATTCTCCCATAAGAATATCTGAGTGAACAATTTCCTCAGGACATTACTTTAGATAGAATATTCACGATTTCAAAAGAAGAAGAAAAAAAGATATAATATGAAAAGTAGGTCTAGAGGGTAGACAGCTATTCGGTTAAAAAAACAACACCACCATTTTTATGCTTTATTAAGAAATCGAAACGTCGATATTAAAAGCATAAATATTGGTCATAAAAATACCTGGCTGTTTTCTAGATCTCCTTTTCATATGTAATTAACATCACCATCAAACTTTATAAAAGAAGAAATAGATTTGATTGTAATTTAGAACAATTTTTAGAAATATTGAGGCGTTTATGGAAGCTAATTATTCATTGAATTTTTCATAGTTGATATTTAGAAAAAAAAATAATAATAATTCTCTATATGAAACCTATGTAAATTTAAATAAAAAATGGCGTGTTTTGTAACTTCTTCAAAAATTAATGAAAATTCTTCAGTTATAATTAGCAAATAAATTTTAGAGAATTGAAACAGTAAAAAGGTTAAAATAACCCATTAGCTGATCTTGTTAAGACCCAAACAAATTTATTCCTATTGGGAAACTGAGAATTTCGGATCGCTCTATCTGGTGGTCTAAATTGAAACTAGTCACTATGGGACAAAAAATTAAGCCATGCTCCTACAAAGGTTCCCTATTCGGAATTCTTTTACGCATCAATGATTCTGTTCCAAGATTTAAAGGGATGTTTGTTTCCCGAAGAAGAGTTATAAGGAAAAAATATATGGATACCAATTTGTGAACGGATAGAATAAATTATTTAACACTATATCATTAAAATATATTTTTAAGTAAAGAATTTACATATATTTTAGATAAAAAATAGTCAAGGACTGAAGTAAATCAAGGAAGAGAAAGGATTATAAATAAAAGGTGAAAAAAATTTTGTTTTTATTTAAGTAACTTAATAAAACGTCAGACTACTCAACTGAATGATTAATTGATGTTTTTTTTAATGAAATCAATTTATCAACGACCGGATTGAAGCTTCATGATGATGATACACTCGGATATATAAGAGCCCAATTGTCTCATCAAATTTCGTTTGCTGCCTCGATCCATATAATTTATGTAAATCAGGAAAACAAAACAAAAGGCAAGAAGCCAACTTTTTTTACTTAATGAATAACTTTAAAGAAATAACCACAAACAAAGAGAAAACAATTATTTTTATCTACACATTTGCGGGTGCGTGCTTCGACATGCACGATAGCATGATTAAGTTGGAAAGATAACCGAGAGATGGCACCTCAATCGTCTGTGTAAATAAACAAAGGTTAGAATTTATGTCCTCTACTTAATTCGCGAGCTTATAGTTAATTTTTTTGTACATGACTAATTCACCCTTTTGGTAAATAAATCCATTTGCCTCTTAAATTTTTTCGAAGTTTTTACTAGTGTTTTAATTAAAGTAGGTTCGAATTATTAAAATTCGATTGTAGAAAATTCCAAAACTTATTATTTTCTGATTATAAAATTCTATTCAAAGTATAGAAGTCTCTATTATCTTAATATTGGTAGAAATTTAAATTTTTTTCTTTTTATGGCATAATTATTATTTTATTTTTTCAAACTCGTAAATTTATATAAAATTCTAACACAATCCTTTACAAATTTAATTATTAATTTAATAATATTTCTTTTTCTGTTGGTTGTAGATAAGAATAGTTATTATAAAATTTGAAGAGTATATTAAATTCTCTACAAAAATATTTTATATTTTTAATGTAAAATAAAGAATTACTTTTTTTATAATTTCTCGTTTTCTATTTGTCATAGGTAAACATTATTAAGGTAATATTTGAAGATAATTAAATTCTCTAGAAAAATGTTTCTTTATATTTATTTGATAGGAGAAACCGTTTCGGGAAATAATTCAGTTTGGATTTTTAATGCCAAATCACGAACTATATAATTTTTTCATAATATCTCGTATTCTATTGGTCATAGATCAAAATAATTAAATTCAAATATGTAGAATATTAACTTCTCTACAAAAAAGTTCCTTTGCATTTTTTTGATAGGAGCAACCGTTTCGGAAATAATTGAGATTAAACATCTTTACTATAAAAAAATGAACTTTGTTATTGTTTTTGTTATTTGTTTATCTTAATTTCTGGGAAATATTGATAAACACCTTTCATCTTTAGGTCACTGTGCTAATTGATGATTTATTACCTTTAATTTATGCAGGATTTAAATTTAAAAGCCTAAAGGAATTTTTATGACGTCAATAAAACTATAAAAACACACACCCATACACACTCACACACATATAAAAAAAGCATTTTATAGTAAATCGCTTCATTCATTAAAAGAAAACAAATTGGCTGTGAATGGGAAAAAAATGATTTTTTATAAATTGAATAATTCGAAAAGTATTAGAGATATCAAAACGAGGTTTTTTCAATTGTATTTCTTACAATTAGAGGAAAATTAGTTTCAAGTATCGGTACGCTCTCTGTAAATTATTAAATATTGTTAAAGCTTTTTCCAATCTTCATCTGCCTTCTTCATCGATAAAATTGTAGTAGGTACATAATGGAAAATTTAAATAAATAACTCAGGATTGGGTGGAGGGCAGTCCAGAAATAAATAAGATAATTTTTTCAGTAAAAGAGTCGAAATGTTTTCTCTTTATAATATTTTGAAACCGAGGTTTCGGAGGATCTGCCCTTCTTCTTCAGAAAGCATATTATGGATTCCTCTTTGCTGTTTCTATACCAAATGTTTCCTTCATTGTCCCTGAAGTACGAATGAACATCGATAGTTAAAATATCTATGATCACCATCGATGTGTCTATCGATGTGACGATTATATCGACATGTAAACATTCATGTATATTATAAAATTTATGGATTCAGAAAAGAAGGCAAAATTCATAAATTAACTGAAATATTTCCATGAAAATTGTCCATGTAAAAAAAACGATGTTTTGTTGAAAGAAATATTTTGTTAATACCTTCTCAATATCCGACTCAGTAATTTATCAAATTTAATAAAAAAAAAAATACTGTACATATTTAAAAACATGGGCCATCGATGCTTATCCCTAGACTGAAGAAGGAGGGAGGATCCTCCGAAACGTCGGTTTCAAAATATTATAAAGGGGAATCATTTCCAATAAATGATCTTTTATTGGAAGTAGACTTATTTATTAATTTGAAGGTTTATAATGGGAAGGTGAGGACAAGTTTTTATGTGTGACTTTTTTGATTGTCAGCCAGCGTTTCGTCGACTTTGTCGACTTTTTCAAGGCTTCTTCATGACTATTTGAAGCCCTGAAGAGGTCGGCAGGGTCGACGAAACGTTGGCTGATAAATGAAAAGTTATACATAAAAACTTGTCCTTGTTTTCCTGTTATAAACTTTCAAATTAATACAAATTATGGACGGAAATGATAATAATAAAGACTTATTTATTTTTGCACTGACGTCCATCCAATCCTGATCTATAAATCTATCAGTCCACCAAAAAATACTTCTAACGTATTAACTAAATAAATAATAATAAATAATATTTTTTTATATTTAAGAAAAATTCATTACTAGTAGGGATTGTTGCCAGGACTTCTCACTCACTGAATAACAATAAGTGTTAACCTTCCGGCTACGGAATTGTTATTGAAATTGTCTGTTGATGATATACGGAAACATAAAAGCACAACTGCCCTTAACAAGTATTGTTGGCCGAGTTCATTCCTGTAAAATATGTAAATCGAGCGAAACGAAACAAGCCAAGAAGCAAACTTTTTTAATGAATGACTTTAAATAAAGGATCAAAAACAAAAAGAAGACAATATAATTTTTTTTTTTTGCTCTCAATTTCAACTTCAAAAGAAAACAAAGTAAAGAATCATGTACGCGAAAAGAGATCGAGAGAACACAGGACAAGAAAAACAAATAAACCAGTTTGTTCGAGGACTCGGTTTCATTCTTCTTTCTAAATGAATCCGGAAGAATTTAATTCCAGAACTATTAAAAGTTGACTGAGCAAACAAATCGAAATGAAAAAGCAAATAATGAAAAAGAAAACGAGTCTATTCAATGGAATGATCGCCAGAGGAGAATAAAAAATAAGAATAGAGAGGGCTTTTGTTGGATTTATTTATTTTTTGTTATTGATCAATAATCATGTCATTTTGAATTTGATATTTTTGTATTATATTACAAATGATTTATTTCATTTCATTTTATTCATCATCATCATTGAGTATACAGTCCTAAGACTGGTTCGATGCAACAATCCGTCTCCACTCGACTCTCTCCCCCGCCAGCTGTTTGACCTCTCTAAATGTTTGGCATCCCATATCCCCAATTATTTGGTTGAAATATTCTAATCTGGATCTTCCCCTTCCCTTTCCCCCCTCCCCCTCCAAGATATCCCTAAGCAGTCCCCCATGTCTCAGTGTGTGCTCCATCATCTGACCTCTTCTCTTCTTCAGACTCTTCCACAAGGTTCTTCTTTCTCCAATTCTTCCAAGAACTTCTTCATTTGTAATTTTATCCATCCATTTGATATTCATCATTCTTCTGTAGCACCACATTTCGAAAGCCTCTAATCTCTTTCTCTCCGCTTCTCTAATTGTCCAGGTTTCACACCCGTACATGGCTATGCTCCATACATATGTCTTCAATAGCAACTTCCTGTTTTCTAAGCTGATTGAGGAGGAGCATTTTATTATTATTTATTTTTCAATTAAATTTTAAAAAATGTGGACCCCAACAAGGGATGAATCTAAGATTCTGGTGATCCTGCTAAGTGAGACTGGATATGATCGGTAGTCTCATAACCGTGGGATTATTATTTATTTAGAAACAAAGATGATGCACCAAGCAGAGGACAACCTCTTTTTTAATCTTTATGATTCAACAACTCTGCTTCTCTTGGCAAAACAAAATATTTTCAATTTTTACTTTCTGTTTGGGATCTTATGCCCGGAATACTAGTTTCTCAAACTAGAAACTACGTGATAATCCTAACGTAGGGGCTTATTCCATGAATTCTTTCTCTGTGTCTCTTTGAATAAAATTTTCTGGAGACTAGACTAGATTTCCGTTTGAATCTTGAGGCTGCTCCATGAATTCTTTATCTGTGTCTTTTCGGGTAAAATTTTCTCTAGAAAAATTATCTTTCCATTCGAACTTCATGGCTACTTCATTGATACTTTCTATGTCTCTCTTCAGGTAAAATTCTCTGGAGATAAATTAGCTTCCTGTTCGGATCTTGGGGCTACTCCATGAATTCTTTCTCTGTGTCTCTTTTAGTAAAATTTTCTGTAGATAAAGTAGCCTCCCGAGGAGAGATCATCAAAAAGAGAAAATATGAGATTCTACGATTGTATATAGCATTGGAATGTTAGGATTGTTACGACGTTGATTCAGGAAGGTAGTGGAAGCGGGTGAGTGCGTCAAACCAGTTTAGACTAAAAACTCGATGCAGATAATTGTAAGGTGGGACCAATCGTTCTTCTTTTGTAAGCTCTGTCCCCCCCCGAAAAGTGTCCTTCTACATGTCCTCTTTTTCGATATTTTAAGACTAATCTGTAAATCTCCGTATTGGATCGAGATTATTTAAATTTTATAGATAAATTCAATATGATGACATATTCCTTGTTCTGATATTTCCAATATATTGTTAAGAGATGATGATACAATGACAAAAAATATTCATTCAATGGAAAAGTACTCATTTAAATAAAAATAAATAGCCATGTCAAAAATAAATAGGTACAATATAATAGTACAAATGTTTTTACTATTCATTTATCATATTGTAGTGTATTATTGTTGCAATGAAGATAATGTTTTTTTTCTTTAGGATATTTTTTTCTTCAATTAATTTGTGTTCTCCTTTTCATTCTAAATAAGCTGACGTGTTCTGATGTGGCCATCCACTTAAATTTACCATACAACATGACCCCTCTCTTATATTTAATAAAATTATTTATAATCATGTAGCGGAGGGGGTTAATTTTTCTATTTTTAGACTCCTGGGGCCCCAGTGATTATGTATACAAAATTTGCTTGAGTTTGATACAAGAGCCTATATTTTCATTGTTTGACCCCCCCCATCTTGGGCGGTTAGTTTTTGCATTTTTAGACTTCTGCAGTCCCACTGATTATGTATACAAAATTTGGTTGAGTTTGGTAAATTACCAAGATTTTCATTTTTTGACCCTAAATTTTTTTCATGTCCTATTACAATACTTGACCATACCCTGTATGGTAGTTGGTCACCTTAATATTAATTGGAAAGGTTCCTTAAAGTTTTCTACACGTGAATTAGAAACAGATCTTTAGGGTCTAATCTATTTCAAAATAATCAAATCACCACCATAACAAAATCCGCATGTCTTTCTTTTCAGATTTAGACTGTATTTTACGGATTTCAATTTCTTACATTATACAAGGCCCGAATCAGTATTTATCTCATTATCTCCAATACGAATTGAAACTAGGTCCTTCAAAATTTCTTATGCCCCACTCTAAGAAAAGTGCAATAATCTTAAAAGACGATTCAATCTTGGCTATCCCCTTTAATTCATTTACCGAAACGAAACCATTTGCATTCTAATTTCAAGTTAAAAAAAATCTGTAGCTTACCTCAAAATCATGTAACCGAATGTTTATCATCAAGTTCTTCGTTCCAGAATTTTAAACGTATAAAATCCATTCTCCTGAAATAAAATGATAAAGCTTAAAGGGGAACTTGTGACTTGAGATTCTAAATCTCCCAATTTATAAAGCTTTTTTAAATTTTATTTAGTGCATGGTTTATTAAACATCCCCTCACTTTTAAGAAAGATGTTTTCACTTTTAAAAAACTTTTTAATTTTTCATTAATTATTAATAAAAAAAAATATCAAGTCTTCGTTTGATTAATTACTAAAAAAAAGGAATCTTTTTTTTATTTTTATGTTCATAAAAATTCTCTTGTTTCCGGGCTGGGTATTGAAATTCGTCAAATAAAGCGTGCATTGTGCACAGAGTTTCGAGTGAGGATACCTCCGGATGACATTCGGTCCGATCTATCATCATCCTTCATAGTTAATGCCGCAGATGGAACATTTTTTTCGTCATTCTTTATACAAGCCAAAGCTTCGGGAAATTACCAAACAAATCACTTAAATAGCGTATTGAAAAATGAAAAAAATACATTGATTAGAACAATGAATAAAAACAAATTCATGAAAACAGAAGAAGACGTAAATGAGTGTTTTTTTACTTTCACATTTATATTCATATAATGTGGAAGTATTGCGATGGCTAGTCTGGGTCCTGACTCTTTGAGAGCTTGTATCTCGGAGATGAAAAATGTTAATTTCATTTTGTAACTTCTAGGCAGAAGAAATCGTTGCCCTTAATAGTTAGAAACCGGAGTTAGGGCATAAAATCGGAAATTGTGGTCCCCATAGGCCAAAGAAGGATCAAAAATCCATTGGTCAGTACGTACCCTCCTCCCCTTCGTTTCGCAACCATAAGTCCCAGTGCTACGGAATTCGAAACTTAAGCTCGATAAAGGCTAGAACGAGGGGTGATCCGTGACTGGAAGTAGGTGTACACCTCTTTGGAACTATTTTGGAAATACTTGCAAATATTTGGAAGTACTTGGAAATATTTGGAAGTACAAGTGGAAGTAGGTGTACAGCATATTAGGTCCTGGTTCACCCCTCGGGCTAGAAGGAGTATAGCAAGCTTTTGATTAAAAAATATTTTTCGTTTTTTTTTTGATTTTTTCAAAAACGGCTCTAACGATTTTTTTTAAAATTAGTACATTTATCAAATGTCATGAGTTGTTAGTTGTGTCAAATTTTTAATTCGATTAAAAAAGAGGAAGGGGTTGTAAATTAGGAGTGTCGTAAAATAAACACACCAGTTGATTTTTTTACTAGTTATAGTTGGATTTCGATAGTATTGTAATTAGGGAATGCAAGTTCGAGATCTCGCGGGACTAACGCGATGAAAACTTCTTACCTTGTTATGTGGTAAAGTAAGACACAACATTAATTTAAAAAAAAATGTTTATTCTTTATAATCATTTACTTATTATTACTAATGAACACAACAATTATCCGCTTTTTAATTTAATTTTTAGAAATTAACAAAAATAAAATAATAACTGAGAAGGCTTTTTTTTTATTTTGTCTTCGGGCCTAAGCCATTTAGCCATGCTCAACTATAAGATTACACTGTTTTTCTTCAAAAAATTAATTAATTATAATGTATAAATATATATAATAAAAACAATTCATAATAGATAAAGACAAAAAAATTCACAAAGAAAAAAAATGGCTCATAAAATCTAAATACAAATTAAAAAAATTTGAAAAATTAAAAATAAGAGAAAAAAAGCAGAAAAAATTTACAAAGAATATAAATCACTATGATATTTTACACTATAAATACACTATAAACACTTTTGCACTTATAAGTTGGCCCGTATTAAGTTGGCGATGTAGCACTTTATCAATTTCTTCTTGTTCTCTCGCTCAAACTCGTCAATCTCGCGAGATCTCGCCAATTTATGCTTCGGGATTGATCTCATAAAATAGATCGAGATCTAGATCGGGATTGCATTCCCTAATTGTAATCCTTTCAATCTCAAATTGAAAATATTCAATTCCAGGCTGTGTAAATAAATATAACTTTTTAATTTATATATATAACTAAATATAACTAAACTTCTTGAGGATACAAATTCTCATTTAAATAGGTGTTGGTTTTATTCTTTTTTGACTTAAAAAACATATTTTTATCATTTATTTTTCTTTATTTTATTTTATTGTTACCAGGAACGTTTTGACATTTTCTATTATGTCATCATCAGCCTAAAACATTTCATCATTACACAATTTTTATACAATGAAAATTTCTTATCACACAAACAACAAATTAAAAATAACAACATGTCATACCTTGGAACAATTTAAAGATGGTAAAAATTTTTTTCTCAAATTATTAGAATATATAACATTATATATAACATTATTCTTTTGTTCGAAATTATTAGAATATATAACATTATTCTTTTGTTCAACAATTATCTTATATATAAAAGCCCTTGTCAGACAGTACCCGTGGCGCTGTCAGGGGAACATGTGGGAGAAAAAGCAACTAATATTCAATGACAGTTGCTAGATTGTCAAATTTTTCAAATAAAACATCTCTATTCTCTATATATTATATCTAGAATATCTCTATATATTAATATATTCCTCTAATATAGCTTAGAATATTGGATTTACGGCGTGTCTCATTTGAAATTTTAGTAGAAAAATTTATTAATTTTAAAACATATATATTTAATTTTTTGGAAATAATTCATACCGCGAAAATTAATTTTTTTTTTTGAATTTAAGAAAAATATAAATTCTTGAAATTTTAGTAGACAAATTAATTTTTAAATATTTATATATATATATATTATATATATTATATATATTTAATTTATAATATAAGTTTTAATGAGATATTATTTAATGGGATAATGGGATTAATTCTTAATTTATTACTGCGCGGCTCATTTGAAATTTTGGTAGAAAAATTAATTTTAAAATTATTATATATATTTAATTTAGAACACTTTTTAGATAAATTTAAATAGTGAAATGTATTATTAAAAAAGTCGAAAAATATTAGTGGACAAATATATAAGTTATTTAAATTTTAGTATATAAATTAATTTCTTCTTCGAGAGAAATGGTTGCATGCTCTAATAAAGTATTTATAAAGGATTTACTGATATTTTTTCATCTTTCTTTGATCAATATTCATTATTCAAAAAATATTTTTTTCAAAACATATAATTACGGACAGCTAATAATCACATCTCGAGACGCTGCCCGCCAGGGCCACCAGCCCGGAGGGCCGAGCGGTGCTGGGCGTGCCGTAGGCACGCCGGGTACTGGTCGTTATTATATAAACATTGAAAGTTAAAAACTATTTCACAAACCGTCTGTCAGAATTCAAATTCTATTTGACAACTAAAATTATAAGAAAGAACTTAACTGAAATTGTGAATTATAAGGTAGACACGGAAAATAATAGTAAATATTATTCCGGAATTTTAAATAAAATTAAAAATAAATAAAGTTACTATAATTGTTTTTATTTTAAATTAATTATCTCAAATGAGGCTTTATGAAAAACACTCGGAAACTGTTGATCGTTTCCTTATGATCAGGAGAAGGTTAATTATTGAACAACTATCTTCTTTTTCATAATTTTTTATTGTTGTTTCACATGGAGACAGTTTCGGCGGATATTCTCTGCCATCTTCAGTCTAAAATACACAGCATATCAATTTGCAATACAAGAAACATTACAGCAGTATTTTCATCATATTTAAACCATCAATTACTTACCCCTAGTAAGACATAGCAACATTTTCAATATCAGTTAACACCTCATTCTCCTGTGGCATCTCACATTCAGAAAACACATATAACAGGCAAGCTGTAGATAACCTGAAGAGACAGAATTTTAATTCCCTTGTTCAAATAATATATAAATAAAATTATTTTTGGAAATTCTTTTAATAAAAATTTCTTGTCATTAAAATAAAAACATGGCTATTTCACAGCTTACCTTTACAATTCTTTTAATATAAGCAACTATCAATCGCAACCTTAAAAACAACAGGATACAACTATATGAATCTCCACTGAACAACACAATAAATTAAGAAATTAACAATCAATGCAGACAATCAAAAAATCATTCACTTCTACTCCAATTTCAAAATTATTTTTTTACTCTCAAATGACAAATTTACTTTCCATTGTCTTATTCTACTACCAACCTTGCAGGTTAATAAACACCAGCACCTCAGTTGAAAAAAAAAAAAACACTAGAATTCTCTCAAAGTACATTTAGAACCCTCTTACAAAAAAATATATAAAAAATTAAAAAAATTTATTTTCTCCCCTTTCTTCCTTTCACTTCCACCATTCAATTCAACATCAAACAGCCATTTTTGACAACAAATATACAACTCATATATGCCTTTAATATACATTTATAAAATGCTACACTGAAGAAACAATTTTCTTTTAATATCAATTCTACAAAACCACTACTTAAACCAAACAACAATGTGCTAGAGTATCATCTTATTAATTTATCAATTAGATTACTATAGTATTTTACATTATTTTCAGTATCAACTTTAAAATTGACCACACAGCTTCTATTTTTCAATATGTGCAAAGACTCTTTCATTTTTCTAATAAATATATCACTTTCTCTGCACACAATAGATACTTCATTAAAATTGAAACTATGGTCTAAATCTATAGAATGGATAGCCAATGCTGACACTAATTTTTGATTAATTACAGATTTATCATGTTCTATTAGTCTTGTTTTTAGTAATCTTCCAGTTTCACCAATATAGAACTTATCACAATTCATACAATTTACTCGATAAACAACATTGCACTCACTTTGGAAACACTTGATTTTTGGGCTCTTATACAATGTTAGAAGGGGTTTTACTGGACGCTTTGCCAACAATACACCCTTCCTCTTAAACATTTCAACAAGTAAATCAGTTAATCTTGGTATATACGTCATTGAACCCACAAATCTCAAACAATTATCTGGTTTTTTCTTTTCTTGAATTGATTTACATAGTATCTCCTACTCAATGTATCTACCAACTCCCTTGGATAACCATTTTCTTCACATTTTAGGGTGAAATTATTTAAATTTCTTTTTCGAAAAGTTTCATGTGATATTCGGTTTATTCTTGTCAACTCACCATATATAATCGACATTTTTTGATTCATGGGATGATATGAGTTGAAATCTATCATCCTATTCGATTTAGTTGGTTTTGTGTAAACATCTGTTATAATTTGTTGACCTTTCTTGATCATAATGGCATCTAAAAAAGGTAATTGGCCATTTTCTTCCATTTCAGCAGTGAACTTTATTTTTGCATCATAGCCATTCAACAAGTTTAATGCTACAGAAACATTCTCAGATCTTATTGCCGTTATTGAATCATCCACGTACATATAATAAAACGGCAAATTTAACGGAGCTATAATTTTTGAAAAAATGTCATCCATTACTACATTTGCAATTACCGGCGATAATATTGCGCCCATCGGTAAACCACTAACTTGAGTGTATATTAAGTTGTCATATGTAAAATAATTTTCTCTTAAACAAAGAGTCAATCCTTCCATAAATAATTCTTTATCCAAACACGTATGTATTTGTATGTCTCCCCATCTATCATTTAGGATACTTAGAGCCAGCTCAATGCTAATCGACCCGAACATGTCAATCACATCAAAAGAGACTAAAACTTCTTCATGTTCCAACTTTATCATTTTAGTTTTCGTTATTAGATCATAGGTGTTTAATATCCTATTGTTATTAGTAATAATGGCACTCAATATTCTTGAGTAAAACCTGCTTAAACCATTTATCGGAGAACCCACCGATGACACAATAATTCTCAAAGGCATTTCAGGTTTGTGGGCCTTTACTAATGCATATATATGACAAGGTTTTGAAACACTAGGTCTCATAAGATTATAGGTTCTTTTGTCTAAAATTTCTAAAGACAAAAATTGTCCAAGAATCTTAATAATTCTCTTCTGCAATGTAACCAGTGCTGTCAATCTAGCCTCTTGAAATTTTTCCTTATCCGATAATATTAGTTTAATTTTATTGTTGTATTCTGATCTGTCCATTACAACAGTTATATTTGATTTATCCGATAACAGCACTTGTATCTTATCTTTATTGTCTTGTATGAATTTTTTTGTCTCTCTTATATCTTTCGATAATTGTTTTTCCTCCAGCGTTGGTGAAAAATTATGTAAATAATTATTTAACAAGTTATTCATTTTAGATCGAGTTTGATTTCTATCTAATTCAGGTTGAATGTTCCTTAGGTGTTTTTCCATCTCACAAACCAGATCTAGAAATCTATTATTGGGCGATTTCACTTCACTTGAAACATATGAAAACTTGTCACCATAATTTAATATCCTACATACCACTGGAGGTAACTCCAACATAGATTTATTCATTACATTGTCTATATCATTGCAACTGTTTTCTCTAAGAACACTTGGTTTTTTTAAAACATTTAATTTCTTATTGACTCTTTGCATATCCTTTACATAATGTCTATTATAATACTTCTCAAAAAATGACTGTAAGGCATTATACAATTCAGGACTTGCACCATTCTTCACCTTCATCCATAGTTGACCCAATGATATATATAAATATTCTTCAACTGAATGTGCTTCGCTTATTTCCGAAAGCAATATGGTTCTTTTTAGTTTGTCTAACTGTGTCTTATAGGTTTGCGAAAATCTTCTACTTGTTATAGGTACCACTTCTTCCAGCTTCCTCATCTTATTTGTTATAAAGTTTGGGTAAAAACCACCTTTCTTGCACCGCAAAAGAATGTGTATTCTACTTTTTATTTTTGACACTTTGGAGTACATACTCTCCAAGGCTCTAAAGTCCTTATATATCTGTCCAGAGGACTTCAAAAGGGCAATAGAAAACCTGAAACTAGTATTGACCTCCATTATTTCATCATTACTCATGATGAATGACAACTTTTTACCTCAATTTTTAAATAAATAAAGTTACTATAATTGTTTTTATTTTAAATTAATTATCTCAAATGAGGCTTTATGAAAAACACTCGGAAACTGTTGATCGTTTCCTTATGATCAGGAGAAGGTTAATTATTGAACAACTATCTTCTTTTTCATAATTTTTTATTGTTGTTTCACATGGAGACAGTTTCGGCGGATATTCTCTGCCATCTTCAGTCTAAAATACACAGCATATCAATTTGCAATACAAGAAACATTACAGCAGTATTTTCATCATATTTAAACCATCAATTACTTACCCCTAGTAAGACATAGCAACATTTTCAATATCAGTTAACACCTCATTCTCCTGTGGCATCTCACATTCAGAAAACACATATAACAGGCAAGCTGTAGATAACCTGAAGAGACAGAATTTTAATTCCCTTGTTCAAATAATATATAAATAAAATTATTTTTGGAAATTCTTTTAATAAAAATTTCTTGTCATTAACATAAAAACATGGCTATTTCACAGCTTACCTTTACAATTCTTTTAATATAAGCAACTATCAATCGCAACCTTAAAAACAACAGGATACAACTATATGAATCTCCACTGAACAACACAATAAATTAAGAAATTAACAATCAATGCAGACAATCAAAAAATCATTTACTTCTACTCCAATTTCAAAATTATTTTTTTACTCTCAAATGACAAATTTACTTTCCATTGTCTTATTCTACTACCAACCTTGCAGGTTAATAAACACCAGCACCTCAGTTGAAAAAAAAAAAAACACTAGAATTCTCTCAAAGTACATTTAGAACCCTCTTACAAAAAAATATATAAAAAATTAAAAAAATTTATTTTCTCCCCTTTCTTCCTTTCACTTCCACCATTCAATTCAACATCAAACAGCCATTTTTGACAACAAATATACAACTCATATATGCCTTTAATATACATTTATAAAATGCTACACTGAAGAAACAATTTTCTTTTAATATCAATTCTACAAAACCACTACTTAAACCAAACAACAATGTGCTAGAGTATCATCTTATTAATTTATCAATTAGATTACTATAGTATTTTACATTATTTTCAGTATCAACTTTAAAATTGACCACACAGCTTCTATTTTTCAATATGTGCAAAGACTCTTTCATTTTTCTAATAAATATATCACTTTCTCTGCACACAATAGATACTTCATTAAAATTGAAACTATGGTCTAAATCTATAGAATGGATAGCCAATGCTGACACTAATTTTTGATTAATTACAGATTTATCATGTTCTATTAGTCTTGTTTTTAGTAATCTTCCAGTTTCACCAATATAGAACTTATCACAATTCATACAATTTACTCGATAAACAACATTGCACTCACTTTGGAAACACTTGATTTTTGGGCTCTTATACAATGTTAGAAGGGGTTTTACTGGACGCTTTGCCAACAATACACCCTTCCTCTTAAACATTTCAACAAGTAAATCAGTTAATCTTGGTATATACGTCATTGAACCCACAAATCTCAAACAATTATCTGGTTTTTTCTTTTCTTGAATTGATTTACATAGTATCTCCTACTCAATGTATCTACCAACTCCCTTGGATAACCATTTTCTTCACATTTTAGGGTGAAATTATTTAAATTTCTTTTTCGAAAAGTTTCATGTGATATTCGGTTTATTCTTGTCAACTCACCATATATAATCGACATTTTTTGATTCATGGGATGATATGAGTTGAAATCTATCATCCTATTCGATTTAGTTGGTTTTGTGTAAACATCTGTTATAATTTGTTGACCTTTCTTGATCATAATGGCATCTAAAAAAGGTAATTGGCCATTTTCTTCCATTTCAGCAGTGAACTTTATTTTTGCATCATAGCCATTCAACAAGTTTAATGCTACAGAAACATTCTCAGATCTTATTGCCGTTATTGAATCATCCACGTACATATAATAAAACGGCAAATTTAACGGAGCTATAATTTTTGAAAAAATGTCATCCATTACTACATTTGCAATTACCGGCGATAATATTGCGCCCATCGGTAAACCACTAACTTGAGTGTATATTAAGTTGTCATATGTAAAATAATTTTCTCTTAAACAAAGAGTCAATCCTTCCATAAATAATTCTTTATCCAAACACGTATGTATTTGTATGTCTCCCCATCTATCATTTAGGATACTTAGAGCCAGTTCAATGCTAATCGACCCGAACATGTCAATCACATCAAAAGAGACTAAAACCTCTTCATGTTCCAACTTTATCATTTTAGTTTTCGTTATTAGATCATAGGTGTTTAATATCCTATTGTTATTAGTAATAATGGCACTCAATATTCTTGAGTAAAACCTGCTTAAACCATTTATCGGAGAACCCACCGATGACACAATAATTCTCAAAGGCATTTCAGGTTTGTGGGCCTTTACTAATGCATATATATGACAAGGTTTTGAAACACTAGGTCTCATAAGATTATAGGTTCTTTTGTCTAAAATTTCTAAAGACAAAAATTGTCCAAGAATCTTAATAATTCTCTTCTGCAATGTAACCAGTGCTGTCAATCTAGCCTCTTGAAATTTTTCCTTATCCGATAATATTAGTTTAATTTTATTGTTGTATTCTGATCTGTCCATTACAACAGTTATATTTGATTTATCCGATAACAGCACTTGTATCTTATCTTTATTGTCTTGTATGAATTTTTTTGTCTCTCTTATATCTTTCGATAATTGTTTTTCCTCCAGCGTTGGTGAAAAATTATGTAAATAATTATTTAACAAGTTATTCATTTTAGATCGAGTTTGATTTCTATCTAATTCAGGTTGAATGTTCCTTAGGTGTTTTTCCATCTCACAAACCAGATCTAGAAATCTATTATTGGGCGATTTCACTTCACTTGAAACATATGAAAACTTGTCACCATAATTTAATATCCTACATACCACTGGAGGTAACTCCAACATAGATTTATTCATTACATTGTCTATATCATTGCAACTGTTTTCTCTAAGAACACTTGGTTTTTTTAAAACATTTAATTTCTTATTGACTCTTTGCATATCCTTTACATAATGTCTATTATAATACTTCTCAAAAAATGACTGTAAGGCATTATACAATTCAGGACTTGCACCATTCTTCACCTTCATCCATAGTTGACCCAATGATATATATAAATATTCTTCAACTGAATGTGCTTCGCTTATTTCCGAAAGCAATATGGTTCTTTTTAGTTTGTCCAACTGTGTCTTATAGGTTTGCGAAAATCTTCTACTTGTTATAGGTACCACTTCTTCCAGCTTCCTCATCTTATTTGTTATAAAGTTTGGGCAAAAACCACCTTTCTTGCACCGCAAAAGAATGTGTATTCTACTTTTTATTTTTGACACTTTGGAGTACATACTCTCCAAGGCTCTAAAGTCCTTATATATCTGTCCAGAGGACTTCAAAAGGGCAATAGAAAACCTGAAACTAGTATTGACCTCCATTATTTCATCATTACTCATGATGAATGACAACTTTTTACCTCAATTTTTAAATAAATAAAGTTACTATAATTGTTTTTATTTTAAATTAATTATCTCAAATGAGGCTTTATGAAAAACACTCGGAAACTGTTGATCGTTTCCTTATGATCAGGAGAAGGTTAATTATTGAACAACTATCTTCTTTTTCATAATTTTTTATTGTTGTTTCACATGGAGACAGTTTCGGCGGATATTCTCTGCCATCTTCAGTCTAAAATACACAGCATATCAATTTGCAATACAAGAAACATTACAGCAGTATTTTCATCATATTTAAACCATCAATTACTTACCCCTAGTAAGACATAGCAACATTTTCAATATCAGTTAACACCTCATTCTCCTGTGGCATCTCACATTCAGAAAACACATATAACAGGCAAGCTGTAGATAACCTGAAGAGACAGAATTTTAATTCCCTTGTTCAAATAATATATAAATAAAATTATTTTTGGAAATTCTTTTAATAAAAATTTCTTGTCATTAACATAAAAACATGGCTATTTCACAGCTTACCTTTACAATTCTTTTAATATAAGCAACTATCAATCGCAACCTTAAAAACAACAGGATACAACTATATGAATCTCCACTGAACAACACAATAAATTAAGAAATTAACAATCAATGCAGACAATCAAAAAATCATTTACTTCTACTCCAATTTCAAAATTATTTTTTTACTCTCAAATGACAAATTTACTTTCCATTGTCTTATTCTACTACCAACCTTGCAGGTTAATAAACACCAGCACCTCAGTTGAAAAAAAAAAAAAAAAACACTAGAATTCTCTCAAAGTACATTTAGAACCCTCTTACAAAAAAATATATAAAAAATTAAAAAAATTTATTTTCTCCCCTTTCTTCCTTTCACTTCCACCATTCAATTCAACATCAAACAGCCATTTTTGACAACAAATATACAACTCATATATGCCTTTAATATACATTTATAAAATGCTACACTGAAGAAACAATTTTCTTTTAATATCAATTCTACAAAACCACTACTTAAACCAAACAACAATGTGCTAGAGTATCATCTTATTAATTTATCAATTAGATTACTATAGTATTTTACATTATTTTCAGTATCAACTTTAAAATTGACCACACAGCTTCTATTTTTCAATATGTGCAAA
Source organism: Forficula auricularia (assembly GCA_024734495.1). NCBI lineage: Eukaryota > Metazoa > Arthropoda > Insecta > Dermaptera > Forficulidae > Forficula > Forficula auricularia. The sequence goes on along the minus strand of JALMQS010000153.1, from coordinate 11,370,759 downwards.
GACTCTTTCATTTTTCTAATAAATATATCACTTTCTCTGCACACAATAGATACTTCATTAAAATTGAAACTATGGTCTAAATCTATAGAATGGATAGCCAATGCTGACACTAATTTTTGATTAATTACAGATTTATCATGTTCTATTAGTCTTGTTTTTAGTAATCTTCCAGTTTCACCAATATAGAACTTATCACAATTCATACAATTTACTCGATAAACAACATTGCACTCACTTTGGAAACACTTGATTTTTGGGCTCTTATACAATGTTAGAAGGGGTTTTACTGGACGCTTTGCCAACAATACACCCTTCCTCTTAAACATTTCAACAAGTAAATCAGTTAATCTTGGTATATACGTCATTGAACCCACAAATCTCAAACAATTATCTGGTTTTTTTCTTTTCTTGAATTGATTTACATAGTATCTCCTACTCAATGTATCTACCAACTCCCTTGGATAACCATTTTCTTCACATTTTAGGGTGAAATTATTTAAATTTCTTTTTCGAAAAGTTTCATGTGATATTCGGTTTATTCTTGTCAACTCACCATATATAATCGACATTTTTTGATTCATGGGATGATATGAGTTGAAATCTATCATCCTATTCGATTTAGTTGGTTTTGTGTAAACATCTGTTATAATTTGTTGACCTTTCTTGATCATAATGGCATCTAAAAAAGGTAATTGGCCATTTTCTTCCATAGATACATTGAGTGGGAGATGCTATGTAGATCAATTCAAGAAAAGAAAAAACCAGATAATTGTTTGAGATTTGTGGGTTCAATGACGTATATACCAGGATTAACTGATTTACTTGTTGAAATGTTTAAGAGGAAGGGTGTATTGTTGGCAAAGCGTCCAGTAAAACCCCTTCTAACATTGTATAAGAGCCCAAAAATCAAGTGTTTCCAAAGTGAGTGCAATGTTGTTTATCGAGTAAATTGTATGAATTGTGATAAGTTCTATATTGGTGAAACTGGAAGATTACTAAAAACAAGACTAATAGAACATGATAAATCTGTAATTAATCAAAAATTAGTGTCAGCATTGGCTATCCATTCTATAGATTTAGACCATAGTTTCAATTTTAATGAAGTATCTATTGTGTGCAGAGAAAGTGATATATTTATTAGAAAAATGAAAGAGTCTTTGCACATATTGAAAAATAGAAGCTGTGTGGTCAATTTTAAAGTTGATACTGAAAATAATGTAAAATACTATAGTAATCTAATTGATAAATTAATAAGATGATACTCTAGCACATTGTTGTTTGGTTTAAGTAGTGGTTTTGTAGAATTGATATTAAAAGAAAATTGTTTCTTCAGTGTAGCATTTTATAAATGTATATTAAAGGCATATATGAGTTGTATATTTGTTGTCAAAAATGGCTGTTTGATGTTGAATTGAATGGTGGAAGTGAAAGGAAGAAAGGGGAGAAAATAAATTTTTTTAATTTTTTATATATTTTTTTGTAAGAGGGTTCTAAATGTACTTTGAGAGAATTCTAGTGTTTTTTTTTTTTTTTTCAACTGAGGTGCTGGTGTTTATTAACCTGCAAGGTTGGTAGTAGAATAAGACAATGGAAAGTAAATTTGTCATTTGAGAGTAAAAAAATAATTTTGAAATTGGAGTAGAAGTAAATGATTTTTTGATTGTCTGCATTGATTGTTAATTTCTTAATTTATTGTGTTGTTCAGTGGAGATTCATATAGTTGTATCCTGTTGTTTTTAAGGTTGCGATTGATAGTTGCTTATATTAAAAGAATTGTAAAGGTAAGCTGTGAAATAGCCATGTTTTTATGTTAATGACAAGAAATTTTTATTAAAAGAATTTCCAAAAATAATTTTATTTATATATTATTTGAACAAGGGAATTAAAATTCTGTCTCTTCAGGTTATCTACAGCTTGCCTGTTATATGTGTTTTCTGAATGTGAGATGCCACAGGAGAATGAGGTGTTAACTGATATTGAAAATGTTGCTATGTCTTACTAGGGGTAAGTAATTGATGGTTTAAATATGATGAAAATACTGCTGTAATGTTTCTTGTATTGCAAATTGATATGCTGTGTATTTTGGACTGAAGATGGCAGAGAATATCCGCCGAAACTGTCTCCATGTGAAACAACAATGAAAAATTATGAAAAAGAAGATGGTTGTTCAATAATTAACCTTCTCCTGATCATGAGGAGGCGATCAACAGTTTCCGAGTGTTTTTCATGGGGCCTCATTTGAGATAATTAATTTAAAATTAAAAATATTTAAGTAATTGAGATCTGTGTGGGGGATTTGGTGTCTGTAGTTGGCAATGGAGTTTAGTTGTATAAATAAAAAAATTTTATTCTGTGTCGTAGGACACCGGATAGGAACGAAGTTCCTTATTATAAAAATATTAATTTTAAGTTCTATTCTAGGTATAAAGAAAAATAATTATTCGGGTATACATTTTTTATTATGATTTTTTTATCGATAAAAAGCAAAGAAACTACTTTATAAAATTATCTTAACACCTTTATTTTATTTACAATGATTTATAAAAATATATAATATATAATAATAATAATATACAAAAAGAAACAGGTATTTATATGAATAATAATAATTAAGCCTAATTATGTTCTATCATAGAAACTATAGCTTTATGGTAACTAAAATAAGATATATATATTTGTGATTCGATTTTTGCCAAATATCTCGAGAAAACAGCATCGATAGTAGTATTGTCTCTCGTAGTGGATTCATCTTCATTATTGTTCATATTTAAATCAAATGTATTTTTCAGAAAAGTTTTGAATAAATAAATAATAAAATTCAATTAATTAAATAAATAAATAAATTATAGGAATTAGTTATGAAATCAATTAGGGATTCACGGGGATTTTACACATACACCCACGATTAATATATAACGCTTACCTTTAGTAGATTTTTTTTTAATTGATTATTTTCTTCTATTAGCTGGAAATATAATAAATAAATTAGTAGAATTATTGCAATAGATTTGAACTTTTTCATTTATTTATTAATTAAGTAAGCACACCTTTGTTATTTGTTGCTGAATAACGAAATGTTCTGAATGTTCTGTCTCTGAATTCGATGCCATTTTATTGAATTCTATTATTCTGTCTATTAAATTAATAAAATTTTTAAAGAGGATTATTTCGATAAATAGAAGCAGAGAGGTAGAGGAGGGTAATGAAATACTAACCTGTTGAATCGAAGGATGTTCGAGAAATGGAATTCACTGAAAGCTTCTCGCCGAGAGTAAAATTCTCAGGGATTCCCGACCACAGCACAAGCCAGAGGCCCCGCCTCCAGAGTGGCGACCTGAGTGGATGCGCGCGCATGAGCATTGGCACGCTTTTTTTTAACGTTACGGACGTTTTTCACCGGCTAGGGTACCCCTCCGAGGCGTCCCATAAGGAACTTCGTTCCAAAAATTCTCAAAAAACTAATCAAGAAATTAATAACTTTTTAAGTTAGTATTGTGATCGTCCTTGGTAATTTTTTTTTTATATGGTTGGTTCTTGGGAACTTGGACTTTGAAATAATTGGAAGTTAATTTTTAAAAGTTGCAAAATTTCTTCGTTTATTTTTTGACTTCTTCAGGCAATTTTTAAGGTTAGCCTCTTCGTAAGCAATATGTGGCTTATTAGACCATGTCACTCACAAATAAACACAAATACCAGGACAGAACAATGAGATCCTTATTTGACCGTTCCTTATATCATATTACAATCAACACACAATCCTCAACAAGGTTTAACTAATATAAGTTAATTAATTTTATAGCTTATATTGGTTGAACCTTAAGTGTTGACTGTAATATGATGTAGGAAACGGTCAAATGAGGATCTCATTGTACTGCCGTGGTAATTGTGATTGACATGGCCTAATGAGCTACACCTTAAAAATATCATGAAGAGCCCTAAGGCCTAAATAATAAGTAAAAAACAAATTTCAACTTAAATTTATGACTTTTTAAATTGAGGTTTTGGTCAGGTTTTTTGAGCGAATCCTTCTACTAGTAATACAAACATTATGACATCAGAACGATCTTTTTAAAAGATATCATACAGATACTTTTAAAAAAGTTAATCAAGTTAATAGAGGATATACTACTATTCTACTACTACTATGCTACTCGCCTTGCTAGCCTGGTTGTCTAAATACAGGCGTTCCTGTACAGTGCTGCCATCTTCTAATTTTTAAGCGGCTAGATTTATAACTAGATAGAGGTTTTTTTAAGCCAATGCAATACTTTCCATTTTGTTCATTAGCCCTTGTGTAGCTTAGCTAAATATTTATGATGGTGCAAGGGAAAAGGGCCCTTATCTTCACCGACCAGTATATTAAGGAAGGGGAAAAATGTGAATTATAATTGATAAATATTCAAAAATTCAATCAATTTTTGGAATTATTGGGAGAGATAAAAAACGTGTTGTTCAGTTGATTCTCTAGAAACAGGGATTCCCATTATCTCGATTTTGACCAGGGTGAAGATAAGGGCTCTTTTCCCATGCGCTATCACATTTATTGAAATCTCTCGATTTTTTTTCAAGAATGATTTTTTATGTGTAAAGTTAGAGCAAGAATTGAAAGTCATATAAAGTTTGTTCTGGTGCCAAAATGTTTGATTTTCCAATCCAGAAAATCAGAAAAATCATTTGTCATTTCGGAAGCTATCTCTTATAAGCTAATGAGCTGAAATTTAGCACATTAGTTTGTATTAATATTTTTGACCATTGTGCCAAGTTTCAATCCCTTTACTATAAACAAGTGTTCCTCCATTTCGCCTATTAAGTTTCTATATAAATAAGATAAGATAATTAAGATAATTAATTTTTTGTTTAAAGTCAGTTTGGCAATCGCATTATTTTATTAAGACTTATACCCATTCATTCAAAATATAGATCTTAAAATTTTCAGAAAAATGAAATTTCAAAAATTTTATTTAAAATTCATTCAAATTACTCGTTAACTATCAAGATCAGTCGGTTTACTCCCACAAAACGTCTCTTGAAAATCGGATTTTCGCAAATACTAATATTACAAAAATATTTTTTTTTCGTTTCGATGTAAGTAGTTGAAATTTATCAATTTTGATATTAGAAAAAGTTATTTTTTTTTACAATTAAGGAGGTCCTTTCGCCGCCAATGTTAAATAAAAAATATTAGATTATAACTATAACTTATATTAACTTAATTTTTTATAATAGTTTAATCTCTATCTATGCTTTGGTAAAGTTTCAATCACACATTACCGTGCAAATTTTTAAAAATAAAATTTTTTAAAATGTAAACATTTTCTCAGTCTTATGGAAAATTAAGATCTTGACACTTTCTCTTGAATTATACTACTATTAGTTGAATAGATAAAGTTAAAAAAACAACTAAAAATTAGCTTTTTGAAACATGCAGGTTTCTTTTTTTGGAATAAAATATATGAATTTAATTAGATATTTACTTATTTAAAATCACATACATGCTATGTTTGGATATAAGCATATACAGTATTAATACAGCGCATTGCCAAATCATACAAGACTTATTATCAGCTGATTTGAATAAATCAAACTAACTTTTGTATTTAATTATTTTTTTTATAATTGTTTTTATTTCAAACATTTACGGATTTCGTATTATTATTTTTCATTTGTATTTTATCTTATTTTATTAAATATTTAGATACTACACTTATTTTTAACCGACTTCAAAAAAGGGACTGATTTTTTTTTTTTTTTTTTGTGCCTATGTTACCTCAATATCTCCGCCAATTGTGAACCGATTTTGAAAAAAAAATTGCATTGGGTCCAGTCTACTTTCCGATTGGTCCCATTTTTTTTTCATAGGTATTAGACCTTTTTGTTAGGTTTGTTTAGGCCTAACTTCTTTGTTTATAAACCGATTTCGATGGTTCTTTTTTATTCGAAAGGGGTTATCTTAGGGATGGTGCCATATTAATTTGGTCAAGTTCTGATGATATGATCACTATTAATAACATCACTAAAAAGAGGAAAATAAAAATAATTTTTAAGAAAAAAATAAAAACCGACTTCAAAAAATTAAATGCAACAAATAAAATACACTAAAAGGTATAAAATAATTATTATCTTATTTAGTTACAACTAAACGACGAAATATTAACATGAAATTACTTTTTGATGTCGGTGCCAAACATATACCTTTTATGAATCGCACTCGACGGATCTTACTTAGTACGTTTGGAGGGTATGCTCGCTTATAGCGTATAGTTTGTTTAGTACCGACTTCAAAAAGTTTAATTTCATGTTAATATTTCGTCGTTTTAGTTGTAACTAAATAAGATAATAATTATTTTATACCTTTTGGTGTATTTTATTAGTTGCATTTAATTTTTTGAAGTCGGTTTTATTTTTTTCTTAAAAATTATTTTAATGACTCAACTGGATTGAAAGGACCTCCTTAAAGTTAAGATCATATTATATGATTAAGGATAATTTGATTAAATTAGTTAACCTACTTAAAGCTATTACATAGGATTATTTTCTCCTTGAGAAATTTATATATAGACTGGAGATTTAAATAAAACATGAAACAAAATGGAATATATAAGCGTTATCGATGAGATTCAAAAATATCATCTTAATAATTTCAAGAAAATATTCTTCTCTCATTCTAACAACTTACTTTTATGAAACAATATGCTTAATAGTTCAATTATACGATACTAAAACTTTACTTGCTTAATTCTTTTAATAAGAAAAAAATTTAGATACTTTGTCAAATTACAACCGAAAAAAAAAGTTAAAATAATTAATTTGTCAAATGAAATGGAGAAAAAAATTTCGTTTCCGCCTCTGTCATTTGATAACATTTAATTATCGTTATTACACGGGGGTTTGTTTTTTGTGACATGCGGTAGTTCCATTTATGAATGGCGATGCTGAACCAAAATGGCGGTTTTTAAAGCAGACAGGCTGGAATCGAATATCACTTGAAGATCAATAAAACATTCACCTCTCGTAATAGATATTGATTAGCAAGAGGAATAAATCGTAATTAACTTGGAACCAATTGTACGGGAGAAAAAATAATAACAAACGATTAGGAGGAAAATTATACGAGGGTTCTAGTAATCAAATTGATGTATTTTGAATGGGGGGGGGACAGAGGGGATAGCACAACAGCATTATGATGAAAATATATTTGATGGTCGTTTTTGGAATTGGTTCCCTAATACGCCTGTATATTAGTGGGAATTTATTGAGCTGAATGTCAAAAGCGAAGGCTTTATTCTTTTCTTCCGCTCATCCGCCCTCAAATTTGTGAAAATGGAAAACATGCAATAAACCAATCCACGCGATTAGAAAAAAAATTAACCTGATGTCTTTTATTATTATTTAAAATGAACATAGAACTCTTTTTTTTACTTTATCCAATGCAAAGCATCGGTCTCGTGGCAAGCGCGATTTCAAAGGGTGCGGTAAAGACTACGGAACCCATGGTCTCAATTAAAGTCGCAAATTGTAGTATTCATTTAGATTGAATTTTAGCACGTGACAGTTTTGCCAAAAATTACATTGGGTCTCGTCGAGAGGCCAAAAAGTGCGATTTTTTCAGGAAGTGCGTGCGGATGGATGTGTTATCGTTTTTTTCGTCCACGATTTTTTCCACATCGTTGAACCGATTGAAATGAAATTGAAAACCTATCATTATTTTAACAAAATGAAGCGCTGATTAGTTTTTGGTACATATCGGCCCACAAACATTACTACCTACTTTTTTGCAACGAAATTTTCTCTGGAGAGAGACGGACTGGTATAAATTTTAATTGAATGTAATGGAAGGCAGCCCAGAGGTAGTGAGAAAGAAAAATTAACACATATCAAATAAGGTGTAATTTATTGGAATCCTTCCTCATTTTCTTTCAAACCGACGAAGGAGGGAAAAATCCTCCGAAACGTCGGATTGAAAGGAAAGGAGGAAGGATTCAATAAATTGCACCTTATTTATATGTGTTAATTTTTTCTTTCCTCACTGCCTCTGGGCTGCCTTCCATTACATTCAATTACTACCTACTTTATTTCAATACTTTTTAGTCTTTTCTAAATATTTTTAAAATGACTAAACCAATTTTGATGAAATTTAATATTGTAATTAAGTACCGTGAGGACCACCAAAAAGGTCATATAAAGTTTTTTTGTAAAATTATATTTTAAAGTACTTTACTCTAGAATAAGAAAGTACATTGAATAAAGTTTAGCAACGATCCGTTGCAGTTTATTTTATAATCATATTGGTACACGAAGAAGTTGCACCTAATAGGTATAACCTCTGTACACATGGTGGACCCATGTTTCGTGAAAAGAACAAGGAATGGTTCGAAGTTGAAGGTATCTGTGGATGTGGGTCTTGAAAGGCTTAAGGTGATATACAGGGTGATTCATCGGTCTGTCCTCTCTTTATAACTCTTATAACTCTTTTATTTTGGGTCAGGGAGAAAAACTCTTCAAATATAATTTATATAATATATTATTGTCTATATACGTACTATATGCATTTGTATACAAGGATGCACCGATTAAGCTCAACAATATGTAACTTTATATTTCTTGATGGAACACCCTATATATATTTATTTATTTTGATAGTACATTAGATTCCTTTTAAAAAAGTATAAAGTAAAAGGAGTCTAAAATTATAAATTAAGATGTTATTTACGTTCATAAAAAATAGTAGTTCAGGGTGAAAAAACCCATAATTTGATACTTTTTTTACTAATTAACTTCTTAATTTATAATTTTAGACCCCTTATTACTTTATACTTTTTAAAAGGGAATCTGGTTTAATATCAAAATAAATAAATATATATAGGGTGTTTCATTGAGAAATATAAAGTTGCAGATTGTTGCGCTTAAACGGAGCACCCTGTATACAAGTGCATATAGTGCGTATATGGAGAATGATATATTGTATAAATTATATTTGAGGTGTTTTTCTCTCTGACTTGAAATAAAAGAGTTATAAGAGTTATAAAGAGAGGACAGAATGAATCACGCTGTATGTAGCTGAGAAAGAGGAAGAAAGTTCCAGTCTTTAGAAGTTATAGGGATAAACGAATTGGCGAATGCCATATTAGTATAATCAGGAAATAGATCACAAGCAAAAATATTTATTTCAATTATGGACAACATACGCTTTCTATTATAACAGTAAAACATGGAAACAAAGTAAAAGGAAATTAATATTTTTATACTAATAATCTACAAAATAAAGAAGAAACGAGACTTGGATTATAATACATTATTTTATAAAAAAATCAAGATTATAAAAAAAAATTAAAGTCATGTCTGATTTCCCTAATCAAAGCGTTTTATTATTATAATATGTATACGGGCTGGTTGGCGACTTTCTACCAAAAACTGCTTATTGTAAAAAAAGTATTGTACACCTAGACCCCTATGGACCGGGGGTAGAATAGGTCCATAGTATCCTCTGCTTGTCGTAAAAGGCGACTAAAAGGGGTTGGACGTGAGGCTAACAAGCTCACTCTGTAAAAAACCTCCCAGTCATGGAAGCAAGCATTTGCTTCCATTCAACAGGGAAAAGAATATTATAATAAGACACCTGTAAATAAAACAAAAATAATATATTAAGATTCTAAAAAAAAAAAAAAACTATTCATCTATGAGAAACTTATCATATAAGAATCCTGGATTCTTATATGTTTACTTAGCTGCTTCGCAGCCAAGTAAACATATATTAACTTTACACTCGAATCTGAGTGTAGCAAAACCGCCTGGTTTCCATTGGGAGTCGCCTCTCCCTAAGTAAGTTCTTTCACTTCTTAATAATACAAATTTGGAACTCATATATATATTTAATTCATGTATGGGATGCAAACCGCTCCTCTTAAGCAATTTTCAATCAGTTCATAAAAATTTATTCAGGAATTACATCATAAACCCAATCAGAATTTTACACAATAGAATTTTTGGCAGATTTTAAATAAAATAGATTCGGACTTGATTCTAAAATGAGAGAGAAAAAATTTTTTGATTAATTTCGTTGATCAATCATCAACTAATAAACATATCAATTAAACAATAGAATGTCAATTTAAAAGTTTAAATTGCAACAATGGACATGTTTGAATTCAATTTTATCATATTTTAGCAGAATTTTGAATGAAAAATTTCAATTAAATTACATATTGCCATTTGCTTGGTGTAATTCTTAATGACATTTGTTTAATGATTTCTTATCAAGGGATGCGTGCCCGAGCGCGTAGAGCTATCTCTCTATCATAGCACGACAAGGCCCTGGGAAACGACATTCATATAGGCTAATTTTCGGGCGCTGCCGGCGTCCCTTCCTTGGCTAATTGCATTAGGCCTCTTCTAGATCAATCAAAAAAGTTAAGCAATCTTAATCAGTTCAGAAACCAACTCCTAATCGGTTACCACTCACTGGAAAGTTTCGAAAAATATATATATATATTTTTTTATTATTATTTTTTATAAATAATTAATTAATCTTCAATTAATATTTAACATTTTTTTTAATATTTATTTCTAATATGCATAGCGTCCTATTTATTCTCATTTCAATGGTAGCCAAAAGTTAATTAATAACTTTATTTCCAATTGTCTATACGTTCGGAGTGTGTTAATATCAAAGATATTAATTTGCCGATGGTAATAGATTCAAATTTACTAGAAAATCATAAGATGGTGTCATCTATTAAGTCGATTCCCGAGGGGGTGAAAAACAACCCCTCTGACATATAATTAAAAATATTCCATTCCATCGGATTTAATAGATGACACCATCTTATGATTTTCTAGGTGTGTGTTAATTTATTTGATTTAAGAAATGAAGTTTGCCATTTTTTTGGGGAAAATTAAAATTGTATAATTATATATCTTTTAGATATGATAATTTTAAATTATGTTATTTAATTTTTTCCTATAAGTATAACATAAGTTATATAAGAAAAAATATTTGAATTTGATCATACAAAAAGGTTAGTAAAAAATGAATAAATAATTACACTTCTAGCTAAACAGGAATAAAAATAAATAAATAAATAAACATTTACGAATAGTTATTAACTAGTAATATATAAAAAAATATTTGAATAAGTTAATTAATAATTATTTCTATATCAATAGTATTCTTTCCAATCTCATTCTATTAGTAGGCAGGATTCTATTTTATTTATCATCATCATCATCATAGAATATACATTTCTAAGACTGGTTTGACGCAACCACCTCTACTTATCTTTCATACCAAATCTTCTCTAAAAGATGAAAATATATATGAAAATTTCGAGTAAAAGATAAACAAATGTGAAAGTCGTGTGGTGCCCACACCAGTTTATTTATATTACATCTTGGTTTTACTTCCACATAAGAATGAAAAGCAAGACCCTCCGAAATGTTGACTTTTAAAAAATTAAACACAGACATTCCTCTAATGTCTTTAATTTAAAAATTGGCTCTTTTCATTATTCTGAGTTGCCGCCCAAGAAAATTTCATTAAAAAATATATCTTTTCTTTAATATATGTTGGTTAAATTTATTATCTTCACAAATGAAGAATTAGGATATTAATTATTCCAAAACTTTATATTCTTTTTTAATTTCAAAGATTATTGGCATATGATTGAAATGAATTTTTATTGATTTATTTGTATTCACTAAACAGTTTCGGACACCAATGGTTGACCGTCTTCAGTAGTAAAACTTTGTTTTAGTCTTTGGAGATTTTCAATAAAAAAAATTAATTCTCCATTTGTTTTCATAGATTTTAAACTTAGACATATCGTAGATGATCTAGATGTCAGAAAATGAAATTATATATAAATCTCGAGCTATCAATTAAGTATATTTTTAATTTAAGCTAATTATGACTTTCTAGTTATACTAGAATCGACTAGTGGTAACAGAAACTGTTTATTGAAATCACATAAATAAATAAGATACATTTATCTACGTAGATTATTAAATTTATGTCAATTATGTGACAAATAACCTTGAAAGTAAAATGAATAGGTTATTAATTAAAACTTACAGGTATGATCTTGACATTTCCACCTTATTCTTGAATATATGTTTAATTTTTCTTGATAAATTCAGCTACTCTTGCGATCAAGATGATTTTCAGAGAATCCTGCTAATTAATTATCACTGACGTCATTGAAGCGCTTGAAATTTCAAGATTATTTTAAAAAAGTAGTATTTCATTCATAATAATCCATTGCACTTTTAGATTATTTCACGATTCATTAAAAAATATTAATTTTTTAGAAAACGTAATAGTACAAGATCCCGAATTGGGGCGACCTTCACCTATCGAGTTTCCTAATGAAATTAATGTTTTGATAATATAATGTATTAATAAACAAAACTTGATAGGGTCGACATCCAATTTCCCTCCATGGCTATTTTATCTAATTTATTAGATTTTTTTTTAAATCTACATTTTCATATAAAACAATAAAGGAAACTCCGAGGGGTGAACCGCGACCTAATATCATGTACACCTACTTCCACTTTCATTTCCAAGTAGAAGGATCAACAGATGTAGGGACATTATCTAATGAATTGCAAAATAATTCAATGTAATTTATAAAAGATTCACGGGTTTTTGAACACTTTTTTATTAATGTTAAATTAATTAACGTTTCGTCCTGTTCAGGACTATTTCAAGTAGAAGTTATTAATCTTAAATATCAATTTTCATAAGACGTTTCGTCCTTTTCAGAACTTTTTCAAGTAAATTGATATTTAACATTAATAAAAAAAAATGTCCAAAAATCCCTGAATCTTTTATTTATTATTAAAAGGGACATGAACCAACTAAAAAAAAATTCCATATAATTTCAAAGACGTGTACACCTAATTCCAATCGCCTCTCGGGAAACTCTATAACTACAAAATACTAATTCGAAATTAGCTGTTGATACCCTGTCTACCTGGACTTAAGCAGGGAAAAAAGATGGGGGACCCAACTTTGGCATTTTATATACATATTTTACTCTCGAATGGTAATATATTTATCCGGAAACTCGATAACTACATTTATGTAATACAATTAACAACTTTTAATTTTTTATTAAAAATAGCCATGCAGGGAAGTTGGATGTCGACCCTATCAAGTTTTGTTTATTAATACATTATAATTATCAAAATATTAATTTCATTGGGAGGCTCGATGGGTGAAGGTCGACCTAGGTCGGGATCTTAGACTATAAAAAATTTTCAGCTCTTCATTCCTATTACAAATAATAATCTTTTTCTTTTTGTCATTCAATTATTATTAGATGAATGAAATTGACTTTGGATCAAGAAAATTGAAATGGCCTGAAACTATTGTAATTCTCTCTCCTCTAAAATCATCCAATCATCATCTCCTCCACTCAAATGAAACTTTTTCCAGGGTGGGCCAAATCCAAATGAGCTCAAATATAGCTAGGCTGGGTCACAAGCACTTCTTGAGCTTTTTATAGGAGTGCTCTCAACTATTCTTTTTGTTTCTAATGCAATTAATTAATTGAAAGTATAGTACATATATAGAGAAAGGGCAACTGGCTGCGGTTGTCCCATTGCAATCAGTTTCGGGATTCAATTCGACTGCAAGAGTGACATTTTCACGCTCTGAATAGCCCAGATCCTACTCACGCATTCACTAGTTAATTAATTCTTTACTTAATGTCATTGTCTAAATTTGAAAAACCAACTCTCCATTTAAGGTACAAAACGTCATTCTTTTGTAAAATATTTCCTTAGATTTTTATTTAATAATTAGAGCACATTTCACTATCCGGAAGTTTTTCTAGTTACACTTTAGTTAAAAAACAAAAATAATCTCACCTTGTTCTGTTTATCACAAAATTTTATCCGGAAAATCAACATGTAAAATTGATAGATGAATACAAGAGATCAGAACCTGAAAGAAATTATTAGTATCATTCCACAAAGACAGTATTAAAAAGGTTTGATTACACTGTTCGACACAAAATTTTCTCCGTAAACCTAACCATGGTTTCCAGTTGAGGTTTATACGCTGATTTTTATGCAATATTCCGATTTTTTACAACACGTCAGAGTTTTGAGATATCATAGATCGAAATGACGGAAGAGACCATTTTTACCTATTTTCGAGTCCCATTAAATATTAAAGAGCATTATTTGAAATCAAAATATTTTGTTGGCGTAGTGGAGAACAGCTTCCTCTTTGATTTTCAAATTACCACTTGTTTCTGGCTCAATTGGAACTCGAGTTGTAATTAAAGAACTAAAACTACGTGATTATAAAGGATAATAAACATAATTAAAACATAAGGTCTTAGTTTTTTATTTATAACTCGAGTTCCAATTGAGCTAAAAACGAGTGGTAATTTGAAAATCAAAGAGAAACTGTTTTCTATTACGTCAATAGAATATTTTCTTTTCAAATATTTCTATTTAATACTTAATGGGACTCTAAAATAGGTCAAAATGGGCTTTTTCGTCATTTTGACAGATAATATCTCAAAATTCTGACGTGTTGTAAAAGATCGGGAAATTGCATGATAATCAGCGTATAAGAATTCTACTCGAATCCAATGTTAGGTTTGCGGGGGGAATTTTGTTTTAATTTTGTCGAGCAGTGTTATTATAGGTATCCTTTGAGTGCATGTACTTAGGAAAGAAGCCATCTTCCCTTCGGTAATCAAACCTAAGCATCTGATAATCAATTTATTAATCGAAGGTTGAAATTTTGTTTAAATCACACTTAATTAATTATAACTATTTATCGAACATAAACATCAAATAATACAAATAACTACGACATTTCGATCGGCTTATTCTGCTATCGTTCGCAAATATGAGCAATTGAGCATCAAGTCCAATTTCAAAACATGTAATCCGGTATACCAAGATGGCGCTGGGCTCACTAGTTTTCTGAGTTTTTGGCTGGACTGTACTCACAGCCTATATAGAACTGGACAATGACATGGTCAAATCAGTTAACTTAAATTCGAGGGAGTGCTCATATATAAGAACGATTTCAGAGTAGGCTGATCGAAATGTCATAGTTATATTTTGTATTATTTGTTGTTTGTGTTCAATAAATAGTTATAATTAATTATGTGGTATTTAAATACAATTTCAAACTTTACGGAATTTAATCACAAAAATATAAGCTTTAACAGCTCTGGGTATATAAAATTTATTAATTACTCGGCACGCTGAATCTGCAAAAGCCACCGGGGGGGGGGGGCATAATTAACTGATTCACTTAAAATGTTTAATTAATTTTTATGATTATTCGTGAGAATACCTGAAACGTGAAAAAAATACTTTTCAAGAATAATTTTTTCTATTTCGGTGTGTAGATTGTAGTACGAGATGTCGTAAAAAGTTCGTTTTGTGGCAAAATGTTGGCTATTCAAAACGAGCTATCTCACATTTCTGGTTTTCTAGTTTAAAAAGTTCGAACTAAAAACTTTCAAGAAATTTTTAACTCTTTCTTTTTGAACTAAAGCTGGAAAATGGTAGGATTTTCTGTACCTCGACATTTCTATCATAAAATGCTAAATTAAAATTTGTGATTTTGAAAATTTCTCTCTTGTATTCTTGTTTTTAATTCATTTGTCAAAAGCATAATTTTCCGGATAATATTCGTCTAGACACAAGGCTTATCACTAAATCATTTAAATTTAGATTAATCACTTAATTATTAAAAAATAAAATCCAGTTAACTAGCTAATTGAGGACTTGGCTAGTCTCTTTATGTGTGTTTTTAATTTTGCTAATACATAAACCTACCTAATATATAAAGTACTTATATATTTATAATCTAATTTATTATTATCTACTGACTTTCTTGTTATACTAGGATAGATCTTTCACACTTTCTATTTCTCTTCTCAGCTTTTGTAAATTGAAAAACAAATACTAAATCTTAAAATACAAGCGTGATGAATGGCTCTTGAGAGTTGCAATTGAATTTTTATAGACCGAAATTGAAATTCTATATATCTCGAGCTATTCATTAAGCATATTTTTAATTTAAGCTAATTTATTGTTTTATGTGTCTGTGTTTAAAAAAAAGATCAGCTGAGATATTCAAAAACTACATAATTAAAATAATCTATTATTCATTGTGTGGTCAGATATACTTTGAAATGGTCTTATTAAAAATAAATTTAACATTATAGATTAATCATTCAGTTGAGTTTGTAAAGTAGAAAATAAATAAATAAATACAAACACAATCATGCTACTTGCATTACAATAGAATGGATGACATTTTGATAGTCGGCGCGATGCCTTCTTCAAGCATCTTATGTTCTTGATTAAATTGCACATGTGCGATCCACATAAATCTTAACATAATTATTTATTATTCAGAAAGATTCTAGATTTCGGGTCAAAATTTCAAAGATTTTAGTAGAAATCATTTTATATTGCTTATCAGAGAGGGTTCATCCCCTCAGGAGTTAAACCTGAGAATCAACATGCTTTCCGGGCAGTTGATCTAACCCTTGAGACAAAAATCTCTCAGACTCGCAATATAAATATTGCATGTTGATTCTCAGGTTCGGCTCCTGAGGGGATGAACCTCCTCTGATAAGCAATATAAAATTATTTCTACTAAAATCTTTGAAATTTTGATCTTAAATTTGGAATCTTTTTTAATAATATATTTTGGTTTCAGCCATCTAGTTGATTTTTGTAAAAATCTACCATCTAATTTTCAAAAAAAGATACTTAATTCTTTCGACTTATTAAATAATTATTTATTATTTACTCATATTATGTAGAGATAGATTCGGTAGATAAACATAAATAATTATATAATTAATACAAACATTTTTGAGTGTTTTATTTTTGAAAAATAGATGAATTTTTTTTCAAAAATTAAAAAAAAAACTACTCACGAGCTTACAATGCCAATACCTATATTTCATAAATAATTATGTTCTGATTTATTTGGATCATACATAATGAAATTTAATAAAGAACATAAAAAGCTTGAAATAGTTATATATAGATTGTTGAAATGTCGCGAAAATTTAAGTAAATTTAATTATAAATTCTAGCTAGACTTGTTTTTGTAGTTACGAAATCAATACCTATTTCTTTAGGTTTCCTAAATTAAATTATTTCGCAAAATACATTTTCGTTTTTCATTAAGTTTTCTAAAAAAAAAATAATAATAATTAAATAAATAAAAAAATAAGTTTCTATAGTATTACAGAATAATAATAATTAATTTAAACATTTTTGTATCAGGAATAGCAGAGAACTGGACTAAATAATAAAAAACACAGAGTTATTATTAAATGGGCCGGACGTTTCGTCAATTTATCGACAAAACATCGAATAGTGAAGCTGTTTTTTGACAAAAAGTGATTGAATTGGCCACTGAGGAAGTCAAAATAAATTGACGAAACGTCTGGCCCATTTAATGGGAGCTCTGTGTTTTTTGTTATTTACTCCAGTTCCCTGCTATACCTGATACAAAAATATTTATTATGGATGCGAGTGAAACATTATTAATTTAAGCATTTCAAGCTAATTTACTATATATCTTTTAAAGTTGTAATAATATCCCGCGACTCTATGCATCAAAATGATATTTGAAGTCACGATTATACTCATGCGAATAGATATAGTAAAAGTATATATTTTAGACAATTTAATTCAAAAGTCTGGCTAGAAGGATCGTTCGACAGAAAGACTACAAAGATGACGTCACTTAAAATGTTTTTCTTACCCAAAGTAGCAGATAAAAAATTTATTAAATTTTTTTAACTCATTAATATGCATCTCACGTAAACAGAGAGTGCAAAAACATATCTAGGTACAATGATGAGATAATTTTAATTTGTTAATTTTAATTAAATTTCTCTCAGCTTATCTTCCAGCTAAATGTAACTAACATTGAACTTTCTCTAATTCTTATTAAACATCTTTCTCTGTTTCTCTTTTTTTTTTCTTTCCTTCGGAGACCGCTGCTGATTGATTCTTCGAGCGAACACAAGACACACACGATCATAACTCCTTGACTAATCCTTCAAAATATAAAACAAAACAAAAATGTTTTTCTGTCTCTAAGTGAGTGTAGATATTGGAAGGGGCAGTAGTGATATGACCAGTACGTCACGAAAATCAAAGGGGATGAATTCCGATACCCTTAACAAAGTTATCCCGACATTGCATTTGCCCCTGGTATTTTTTTTCATTTTTTTTAAGTTGATTTTTTGGTAACTCATTTTTATTTTCCTGGTTTTTGGTACTGGCAAATGCCCTGTTTGGAGTTGCACTGGGGCACTACCATTACTAAACCCGCCCTTTTTGTGTTTGTTGTGTCTTTATTTCACACATTTTTTGTTTGTTTATTTAGTTATTTATTTGGTATTAATTCTAACTACACTCATCTGTAATTTTTTGTTCCATTAATTAATACTTGTATGCCCTTGAAATTAGTATCCATTGTTGCATTTTGAGCCTTTTTTGAACCCTGACTCTCTCCCCACCAATATTGTTTCGTGTGTGTGTTTGTGTCGCATGCTGCACCTTCTCCCCAATCACTAATTTGCTCGAAACTCTCTTATCTTCTTCTCTCTATTATCTGTGATGTTGTTTTGTCTTTCCATACTGTTGTTTGTTATGTTACTGTGTCTTGTTGTGGTTGTTGTTGACATCCATTTGTTCGTCTTCCTTGTCTGTTACTTTATCTTCTACTACCGCTATCTCTTCTAAACATAATACATACATAATTGCCTGAAATCTAGTTCTTAATTACTTAATATTTGTACTACACACACCACTAGCACTATTTTGCATTCGTCATCACCCCACACACTATGTAATTAGAGTTATTTTTTTAGATAGAAATGGACCACCTAATTTGCTTTATTTACAATTTAGATCTGTGCATTTTGATCAAGTAGTCTTATTGTAAACGTAATTTTATTTTTCATTTCAGTTTTAGATATCATTTATTTATTTATTTTTAAAATTATTTAGAAATTTAGATATGAAAAAAATGAAACTTTAAATATATGTATATTTAAAAAAACAAATAAATATACATATATAGAATTAGAAATAAATCTCCCTATCACTTACAAAACCAGGGAGTGGGGGCAGAACCTTTGTTAGACCCATTTAAGAGAAAATTTCATTTTATGTATATTCTTCCCAAGAAGCCAAACAAAGATATTGCAGCGTATAAAGAAAAATATCGCTATATATTGGTTTTGAAGGAGAATATATATATGATTTAATTTTTTCCTCTGCTCATTCAGTAAATGTCTTCATTTTTTTTCTCCGGTGTCTTCTTGTCCTTTTTTTGGGACGTATTTTTCATATTTCATTTAAAGTGCACCTACGTTTAAAAAAATATAAAATAATAAATCAGGTGGTCGGTTACGAATATAAGATCTCTGATTGGCAATCAATTTTTACAGAGTTTTTCTAATTTTTATAAAATTTTTAATTTTTTTTTTAGTGTTTTTTGTTCAAGATCTTGTAAAAAAAATCATGAAATAAAAAGAAAAATATTTGATTATTTTTTTTGTTTATTTCGATAAGTAATTTTCACAATTAAGTATTCCCTCTAAAATAAACTTTAATATTTAAATATTTTCTCAAATATGTATAAAGGTAATTTTCATTTATATACGGAGATACCTTTTAATATTTTTTATATTAGATTTTGATATAAGTTTTTTGATAAGATCATGCATGGTTGAGTTTAATTGTATTTTCTATAAATTTTTAGATCATTTCTTTGATATTAATTAGCAAAAAATTGGTAAGTTTGATTAAGACTATTATTGTGAAAAATACAAAATTTAATATATTTTTTCTAAATATAATAAAAAATAAAATAAAATACAGATCAAAACTAATATATGGGTACTTCACATAATTTTTTTATTTGCTAATAATGGCCCTTTATAGTTAAAGAACACCGCCCCATAATATTTTTTTAATGCATTTACTTATAACAAAGTTATAAGCAAAGAAATTTGAATAGATTGTGGATACAGAAAAACGGGCCGAGGCATATGGAAGCCTGTGTGACGTAGTATCTTCCAAATAGCCAATTAGAACCAAGTGAACATACCCCGGATCAAGGTAAGATGCTGACGTCACAA
Source organism: Forficula auricularia (assembly GCA_024734495.1). NCBI lineage: Eukaryota > Metazoa > Arthropoda > Insecta > Dermaptera > Forficulidae > Forficula > Forficula auricularia. The sequence continues at coordinate 11,350,603 of JALMQS010000153.1, read as the reverse complement.
CAGCCCATGAAGCGTTTCAAAGCGTTTTAAAGAGCTATTGGCAAATTTTAAATGTTAATTTAAACTAGAAATATTTTTTATTTAGATAGGGTACAATTAATGTTTTAAATTAGAAATTTGGTGTTTGATGAGGCTCTTGAAAACCTTGGAAACAAGAAAAACTTTCGAGACGTTTCAGCGGATGTTCTCGCGCCATCCTCAGTCCTGGCTTTTCACAACATAGTACATTTTTCTATGCATAAATTCATTCCTTTTCCACAGTTGACACATTGTAATATGTATTTTTACCAAGGCTGGTGAGTTTTCTTAGGTTAAAATTATTATCAATATGAGGTGGATATGTCCATACAATTGAATATACCATGTACCATATATAACGAAATGTTTTTAAAATCTTTTCCATTAAAAATGCTTTTTAAAAAATGCTTTTAAAAACATTTCATTATATATATGGTATATTCAATTGTATGGACATGTTTCACCTCATATTAATAATAATTTTGACTTAGGAAAACTCACCAGCTTTGGTAAAAATACATATTATAATGTGTTAACTGTGGAAAAGGAATGAATTTCTGCATAGAAAAATGTACTATGTTGTGAAAAGCCAGGACTGAGGATGGCGTGAGAGTGTCCGCTGAAACGTCTCGAAAGTTTTTCTGGAAAATAAATGGTTAGACTATAAGGAAATCTTGTATTTCTTTTTCCTAACGAAGACATTCCACCTGTTTCCAAGGTTTTCAAGAGCCTTATCAAACACCAAATTTCTCATTTTTTATTCATTTTTGATATATTTTTTAGCTTCTAGATAAAAATTAAATGTCATGCAAGTAGGGTATTGTTAAAAACTAAAGGATTTCTCCCTAAAATTAATAAAATTTATTGAGAACAATTTAATTTTCTAAGTTTAAAATATCCCAAAGATCGGTACAAAAATATTTACGAAGCTTTGGGATTAAAGTAAATCATATTCATGAGTATTATACGTAGTATATTCAGATGACATAACATATTTTGATCTCTTTTGAGCTTATTGGATCAAAAGTCTACCCACTCACTATTATAGTTACCAGGCAATAGCAACATCAAAGGTGGGGAAAACAACCAAAAGCTTATGTTATTAATTTAAGAGAAGACCATGTCAACATCAAACAGGCCAGAGTATAATCATGATTAGCGTCATATAGAACTTTTTCATAATAATTATTTAAATATGGATAGTGTTTCATATAATAAAATAAATATTATATAAACAAAGTCGATATACATATATATTTCGAATGGGTGTTTTGAGAGTTTATTGTTAATTTTTAAACTTTTTATATGAAAGTATTCAAGGTTTAATAACTACGTTGAATTATTTTACCTAGGTTATAAAATATTTTGCCGAAATTAGTAGCAGAACTAACAAATAAATTAAAAACTAACTCTTCTTCAAAACATTGTCTCCAAAAAATTTTCTTTTAGATGTTTTTTTTTAATTAGACATCTAAAGGTTGTAGGTATAATTTAAAAATAATTTTAAACATCAAAATATACGTAGGTATGTATTATAAAAATTTCTTTTATTTCCTAGCCATTTGAGTTTTATATTTCATTCCTTTTTAGTTACTGGGATAAAAGCTTATTATAGTGTTATATGTTACAACATAGTGATTTTATATTTTGTACCTATAGCCTTAGAGGGACCTTAATTATCATTTTTACATCCTTAACTAAAAATTGCAACAGAATTAAAGAAAATTAAAGTAGCTATGAGAATATCTTTTGATAGATACCGGGTGAGTTTTTTATCTTGAGACAGTCTTGTAACTCAAAAACAGTGCATTATTTGAAAAGAAAGTTTCAAATAAAAGTTTATTTATAGCGAGGGGGAAGCTAAACTACGCTATTGTTTGTCAACCTAGAACAGGCTTTCAAGGGTATTTCGGGGACAACTTCTGTTTTTTAAATGGAACCCAATATTTTTCTTTACATTACCTAAATCTACAGAAAAAACTGAACAACTTTCATTGGAACTATTTTTTATACGACATCAAATAAACAAATTATTGAATCAATTGGATCTCAAAAAATCTAAATAATAATTATTCTTAACAATTATTCAACTTAATTATTAAATAATAATGATCAAATATTTAATTATTAAATAATTCCAGTTCCAATTTCTTTATTTTTTTTAACAGATTTACAACACGATAAAATGAAGCTTGTGAGGGTGTATTCCTACCAGGAAGACACTCGGCATTCATAACACTTCTTCCACATTCACCATAAATTAAGACCATTTCAATTCTGTCTTAAAAAAAATACTACATTTTTATTATGGCAATACAATATAACTATCTACTGGATTGACACGAGAAATAAACTTTTTTAAACTCAAGAATTTTAACTAATTCTATTAAGTAGAAAATAATCTCTTGAATCTGAGTATATCAAAGTTTTAATATCATTATAAACCCTTATTTTCATTGTTGTGACTTTTCAATTTAATAATTAATTATTTAATAATTATTTTTTGTTAATTAAGTTCAATAAATGTTAAAAATAATTATTAAGATTTTTTTGAGATCTAATTGATTAATGTATTTTGTTTATTTTATGTCTTATGAAAGATAGTTCTAATGAAAGTTGTTCAGTTTTTTTTGTAGAATAAGGTGACTTAAAGAAGAATATAGGTTTCCATTTAATTAACAGAACTTGACCTTGAAATACCCTTGAAAGCTTGTTCTACGTCGACAAACAGAAGCGTAGTTTAGTTTCCTCCTCGATATAAATAAACTTTTATTTGAAACTTTTTTCCATATAATCCACTGTTTTTGAGTTGTAGGACTGTCTTAAGATAAAAACTCACCGGTTATATATATATATAATAGTTATATTATGGTTCTCAAAATCTGCAATGTGATGTAAATGCACCGATTTTTCAATTAAAATCCAAGTCGTATCTATAGATAATCTTGCGCCCCCCCCCCCAAAAAAAAAACACTTATAACTCTAATATATACACAAGCTAAAAATTAAATTTTCTTCTCGAATTTGATTAATTTTATTAGTTTAATAGACATGTTTTCCCATTTCTTTTCCCCATTAGTTATTATAACGATTTTGCGCCCTACCTCTTGTGTACCCTTGGCGGGGGCATTCCTTTCCGCCCTCTAGTTACAGTTTCGATTAAAATAGTCTTAATCAAACTTGAAATATTTATTCTTGATAGACAATGTGATAACAAAAACAACCTAAAATACATTTGTGATTTTCTAAAATACACATGGAAAAGGTATAGTTTGATGACGATTTTTTTTAAATCAAATTATTATATATTATAGGACGAATCGATAGTATAATAAATAAATTGTTGAAATGTAGGAAGAAAATATGAAAATAATAATAATGATAGTAACAAGAATGGTAAGGAATTGGATAAAATTAAAAACACAGAGTTTTTTATTAAATGGGCCATGACGCTTCGTCCATTTATTTTGACTCTCAGTAGCATCATTTTATTACTCTTTGTCCAAAAACAATTACACTATAAGAATATGTTAAAGAAAGATTAATGATGTTTTGTTTTATAGTGTTTTTTGACAAAGAGTGATAAAATGGATCACTGATGAGGAAGTCAAAATAGATTGAAGAAACGTCTGGCCCATTTAATAAAAACTCTGTGTTTTTAATTTTATTCAATTATCTACTATTCCTGTTACTAATTTGCTATGGTACGAATTATGCAAAAATAATAATAATAACAAATATCTAGTCTCATTCAATAAAAACGAACATATGCATTTATATAACGCCCATTTACGAGCAATAAAACATTGGGCTTCTTCTTCTGAATTATTGGATATAAAATCCATGGTGGGTTTCACATTAAGATATTAAAATAAAATGAATTTATTTTTGGAGAGACTTTATTCACGATATATATATTTCGGGTGGCTAGTTACTTTCTGTTGCTCCTGACGATGGGTTAGCCACCCGAAATATATATGTCGAGATTAAAGTCTCTCCAAAAATAAATTCGTATTATTTTAATATCTTAATGTGAAATCTGCCAATTATTTTTTATCCAATAATTTAAAAAATATTTCACCAAGTACCAACACCAAATTCCTCAAAAACTATTCTTCTTCTGATGCGGAGTTCAAATTCGAACTTAGTTGCCCATTTTAATAACTCGTTTTACCCTTCTCTAATCGATTCGAAGAGTTATTCTGGATAAGTCTTAGCAGACTCTGATGTTACAAAATGCAATTTTTTCGGCAGACAGTTTTAAAGTGTCACATCCTGACATTATTAAAAAAAATTACAATAACACTAAAATTCGATCTTTATTTATCACATTGAACATCAATAATAACAAGCATTAGTAGAGAAGCTAAACCATCTTTATAGAAAATTCAATTAATTTTCTAATTGCTATTTAATAGATTTTGGCTAAAAAAAACTTTTACCAATCTAGAACTCATCTATGGTAGTTAACGATCATTTCATTGAATCAATTATTCGTAATGTTTGAAACTCATATTACAATAATTTCTTGAGAAATTTTTAGTTTTCTTATTTCTACGCTTTACTAATTTTTTAAAATTGTTATGCATCTCTATTTCTCTCTTTAAAGTAGCCTATTATCATCTAATAATAATTAATATATTTCCCCTCAAATTCTTCAAAATAAAAGTACCGAATGTAAGTAACCTACATTTTTGTTAAATAGTCTTTTTTTAGATTCTAAAAATTAACAATTTATATTTCAATTTTTTTTTTTTTTTTTAATTTTATTAAAATTAGAAAAGCTTTGTGAAGATTGTAAAATTTCTACCGAAAAGAAAAAGCAAAGAAAAATGATAAGAAGTTTGGTTCTTCTATCTGCCTGTGGTGGTTATGTTACTTTCTCTTACAGAAGAACGCAGTTGGAAGAGGAAATTCAATGAATGGACTGGCTTGTTTTTCGCTTAAACTGGTTCAGTTTTGTTGAGGTTAGTTCGTTGATGTTATCGGGCGGGCCCTTTACTTGGTTTCCAGGTTATTGCTGTCATCTCCATCCTGTTTATCGTTCTTTCTACGATAGCCCTCACCTTGAATACCATCCCGAGCCTTCAGGTCAACGATGAAGGTACCATCCAGGACAATCCGAAATTGGCGATGGTTGAGGCTGTCTGCATAACATGGTTCACCCTCGAATACGTCCTTCGTTTTTCCGCTTCACCCAACAAATGGAAGTTTTTCAAAGGCGGTCTCAATGTGATTGATTTATTGGCGATTATGCCTTACTTTGTTTCGCTCTTCCTTCTCGAAACCAACAAGAACGCTACTGATCAGTTTCAAGATGTTCGTCGCGTCGTGCAAATCTTTCGTATTATGCGAATTTTGAGAATTCTCAAATTAGCCCGACATTCTACTGGGCTTCAAAGTTTAGGCTTCACTTTACGTAATTCTTATAAAGAGCTCGGTTTACTTATGCTCTTCCTGGCTATGGGCGTACTTATTTTTTCGAGTTTGGCCTATTTTGCGGAAAAGGAGGAACCAAACACCAAGTTCATCAGTATCCCGGAGACGTTCTGGTGGGCGGGGATCACGATGACAACTGTGGGCTACGGGGATATCTGCCCCACCACCCCGCTGGGAAAAGTGATAGGCAGTGTCTGTTGCATTTGTGGCGTGCTGGTAGTCGCGCTGCCCATTCCAATTATCGTCAACAACTTCGCCGAGTTCTACAAAAATCAAATGAGACGCGAAAAGGCGCTGAAACGACGGGAGGCCTTGGAAAGGGCGAAACGGGAGGGCAGCATCGTCAGCTTCCATCATATCAACTTGCGAGACGCCTTCGCCAAAAGCATGGACCTGATCGACGTCATCGTGGACACAGGTCAGTGCCAATTTACTCGACCCTACTCCCTACAAATCACCTTTCCCTCATACAAGAATGTCTTTAATATCTTTTATTGTTTTCATGAAGAATTGGGCTAAGCTTAATTTATCATAATTTGGGCGTTAAAGAGGATAGGCGAGTGGCAACAAAAGCGATTATTAATCATCCCCCTGGAGACGACAGCTGAAATGAAGAAGGCGCCGGGGGAAGAAGGCCCGGGGTCCGGGCTTCGACACCAGGGAGTCATCGAATTTCATTCCATTCTTGTTGTCTGCACTTAGTAATCTCTAAAAAAAATTCTTTTTTTTTCTTAACTATATTATTCTTTCGTAGCTAGTAACTTAGGAATCAAATTAGTTAGGTTTTAGATTCTTTCGATTGTTTTTCTTTTGTGAAAATTGTTTTTCAATCGCCTTCCTCTTTAAGAAGAAAAACAATCTACTTAGTTAATTTGTACTTTTAAAAACAGCTGACCTTTTTATTATTTTGAAGATTAATGCATTGAATATAAATTTGATTATTTGAATCAGTGTAAACGCCCAGAAGGTGGGTCCTACTTTTTCTAACTGCCTCATTTGCAAGATGCCACCTGCTCTGTAGGTCCAAATAAACACTGATAGCTGTAGCTGATGTAAATATCTATCCAATTGGTTTAGGCAGGATCAAGGGACGGGCATACGGCTGCGAATGTCTCAATGTTGGTCGATCGTTGTTTTCCTTTCCTCCTAATCGTGTTTGCTTATCACCAAGGCACTTTATTTGCATGCTCTCCTCGTCGATCAATCGTTCTCTATCAAGCCTTGCTCGATTCTATATTTCCTCATTTTAAAAATACACTACAAAACTCTTCAAAAGATATATAACTAAATATTCATTCTTCTATAAATATATAATAACGTAAATATTGGAATATAACTGGGTGTTGACTGACTCACTAATTCATAAGAACATAATAAATAAATACAAACCTTTCATTTGTATGAATGTTGTTAGAGTTTGTGGCTGTGATCAAACTGTATTAGATGAAGGACGAGGTATCAGCCAAATTTGGGTTCAATAAAACATCCTGAATAAAACGTTTTGGCCTGAATTTAATTGGTCATTTTCATTTAATTGGGAGTTATACACAAAATTTACATCTAAATTTACATGAAGCTACAATTTCTATTTTTGACAAGGCTTGGTTCGATCACATATGTGTACCGAAATTTTGTGTATAACTCCCAATTAACTGAATATGGCCAAATAACTTAATGCCAAAACGTTTTATTCAGGGTGTTTATTGAATCCAGCGCATCCAACTTTGACTGATACCTCCTAATTCATCTAATACAATACAAACATTTTATAGAAAACAATCTTAAAATGCTTATTTAAAATTCAAACGTTTCGAGAAAATTTCTCCCTTTATAAATAAATTTTTAAGAAATTTGAAAAAATAGTTTCTTTAAAAAATTAATATAAAACAGCTATCAACAGATAAATATTTCTGAAAAGAAATATATTTTTTTCTCTACCCTTTTGGCCTCGGAAAAATACATTTTTAAATATATTGAAAAATTTTATTGTTTATTTTATAAATATAAATAAATACAAATGAGTGTATAGAAAACAATCTTAAAAAGTTTATGGTATTTAAAATCCAAACGTTCTTGGAGAATTTCTCCCTTTATCTATTTTAAATAAACGTGTTAAATAAAATTGTTTTCTATAAAAAAAATTGTATTTATTTATATTTATAAAACGGACAATAAAATTATGTCAATGAGAACATAATATAACTAGATTTATATAAATTCCTGCTTCCAGGATTATTTTGGGTCAAAATTTCAAGGGATTAAGTAAAATTAAAAATGGCAAATGATAAAAGTAGAGTAGAAACTTTTATTAAAATGACAAAAAACTTTTTTAAATATTGATATTGGATAATGATGAGGCAGTCACAAAATAAGAAGATAATTTACTATTCTATCTTTTTATTCATAAACCGACGTTTCGGAGGCTATTCCCCTCCCTCTTCAGGGTTTTGAGAAGTCAGGGATGAAGGAGGGAATAGCCTCCGAAACGTCTGTTTATGAATAAAAAGATAGTATAAGTGAATTATCTTCTTTTTTTGACTGCCTCGTCATTATCCACTCTATACACATATCCGTCCGTCTTCAAAAATTACTTCAATTTTTTAAATGTGTAAAAATGTTAATTGATATTTTCAAGTTTTATTATTTTTGAGCAAGAATTAAATTTTTACATTTTAAAAAACGTTTTTTTGATTTATTGATAATTATTGGTCTAAGTATAATCTAAGAAACTTTATTTGAATCAATATTATTATCTTTTTAGATTTTTAACAACTAAATTTGCATAAAAAATTTTTTTTATAATTTTCTAACTGATATGACAAAGAATAATATAAAGTAATCTTTTATTTGAAAAAGATATTTTATCACGTTGTGGATTATGCATTAAGTCTGTGGAGTGTTAAATCCGGACCAGTGTGATCGAGAAAAGATGTGATCCACTTAGCGCTAATCCAACGTCATTTTTTGCGTACAGACATTCGGATGGATCCATCCGAATGTCTAGCAGGCTATACGCGAAATGACGTTGGATTGTAGCTAAGTGGATCACATCTTTTTTCTCTCCGGTCCAGATTTAAGACTCCACAGACTTTAGTAGCATAATCCGCAATAGTCTTGTGATAAAATATCTTTTTCAAATAAAGCGTACAAAACATTCTCATTGATAGGTCAATTATTCTTTGTTATATCAGTTAGAAGAATTATAAAAAATTTATTTAAGATCATTATTTCAAGTTAGAAATATATAAGTTCAAATATTATTTTCACTCAATATTTGACAAAAATTCCCTACAATTGATTCGTGATTGAATCAAATGTAGAAAACATTCGGTTAATCAGTTCGTCCGGGAGGCAATCTTCCTTCTCGCAAGCCTATCGGGGTGGCCCTAGTCTAAAACAAAATATTTTCTCATTCTGCTTAAAAATGTCTAAAACGTGTCGAAAAATTATTTTCAACTATGTTTTTTTCCCTCTCTTTGTGTAATTCTATCTTTCTGTATTCTGATGCCCACCCGAAAGCAGTAAAAAGTTCATTCGGGTGCCGAAATGTTTGTATTTCTAATGTGAACAATTGATTAGATTTTAGGCTCTCTAACATTAGAACCGAGGGGTGAACCGCGTAATATCGTGTACACCTACTTCCACTTCCCCTTTCATTTCTAAGTAAAAGACAATAGATGAAGGGGCATTATCTAATGAATTCCAAAATAATTCCAAAGACGGTGTACACCTAATTCCAATCGCGGTTCACCCCTCGATTAGAACTGATGGTTCATAAATTCAATAAGTCATTTTTTGAATGAATTTATTGAAATTTAAGGTGATATCATATATGCTTAAATAAAGTATTTACAATAACGTTTTTTATTACTACTAGTACTAGTTCGGCTTTATCCTAATAGAGTATACAATCTAAAATCGCATTCCCCATTACCGATATTTAAGATAGGCCTATCGGGGACACACCAGGGCATGCAGATTATCCTATCCTATACCGATCCCTCGATCTAAAGGCATAAAATAACGAATATTTTCTTTATTTAGAAGAACTAGAAACAGAAATGTTTTTAATCCTGACTATTTTTTTCTCTCTTTTATTCTATACGTATAACAAATTTTGCTTAAATGTTGTTAAATTTTTATATATCGATGAGTCAGTCACGCCAGTAGAAACGAATTTCAGAAGAAAAAAAAACAATATAATATTAAGTCTTTATTCATTTTTGTCAAACTTTTTAAATCTTTTTTTATGAGGTATTTCCCGGCACTTAATGAATTTTTTCTTAAAAAAAAAGTCTTTTATAAAAATAAAACTTTTCTAATTACACTTTGGATTAAATTACTATGCTTTCACTTTGCAAGTTGAGCGTAAAGTTATATTGATTGTTTTAATTTTTTTTTAATCTAAAATAAAATTAAGAGCTTTAAACTTTTAAAAATACAAATTTTTTCATTTTTATTTAGATTATCCGGGTATATACCAGGCTAGGAGTAAATTAATGTACAATACAATGCTGTTTTTTGAATAATATTATATAATATAAGTATCAATAATTGTTTAGGTCGTATAGCCAAAAATGTAAAAAATTGAACCATTATTATAAGACTTATGTGTCTGTTTGTGTGTTTGCGATTGTGACATTTCATTTCGTCCCACTTGAATTTGGTCAGTTTTCTAATTATTTCAAATA
>JALMQS010000153.1:11276666-11340438 GCA_024734495.1 Forficula auricularia | reverse complement strand
AAAAAAACTCATAGGCGCCCGTTTCAGTTGTGCTCACGAAATGGCAGCCATCACAGAGTCTACCTGCCGAGCCGCCACAAGAAATTTTACTGTTCGATTAAATGAGTTGCCGCGAACGCGAGGTGATATACATTTGGACGATATTATTTTTAAGAAATAAATTCCCAAATTGTGTACTTTAATAATTAATAAACATTTTTTGATAGGCGGCTTAATTTTTTTAATCGATCCGTTAAATATAAGCTTTCTTTTGAGACACCCTGTATATAATTTAAATATTAATGGGAAAAAAAATGTAGAAGTGATTTTTTCAGAAGAAATTTTTCAACATTTCATCTCTATTTTCTTTCCATGCCTTTTTCTCATTCTCATATAAATACAAAAATTATTTTCAGCAACATATATGGCCTGGTTAGTTCAGAGATAGGTGACCGTTTTGAGGATACAGTGCAGTTGGCATATTTATAGCCTTTTCATACAATTGGAATTGAAAGGAGCCTAGATCGTGATAGTGATAAGCCTACAGAACCCCTGATCTTCATTAGAAACACAGCAATTAAAATTATAGGATATTGCCAATTGGGCAAAAACCAGCCAACTACATATTTTTTAATAACTTTATAAATAAATAAATAAAATCTTGAACATAAAATTATAATTAAAAAGAATTTACATTTTAGGGACAATGTGATCTTAGTGAAAAAATTATCATAATGATATTTATGTATATATTGTTTGTCAGAGGGTTTCATCATGCCAATCTTGGAGTTTTAAAAAGGTTTCTCTTTTACTTTTCTACCCAGACAGACAATGGGTTGGGTTAATTCATTGTTCTCAAAGGCCTTGAAGAACTACTGTGATTGTGGTTTTTAACATATTTTGTTCTACCTAAACGTTATAATTATTAATAAACGTTTTATAATTGTTTTTATAAAGAACCTTATTTATTTAATAGAATAAAAAATAATGAAGAATTTATTTAAAAATATCTATTGCATAACCATGTCTCAATTTTCTGAAAAAATAACAGATTTTGATAGGTTTTATTTATTAACAATTGGATGAATAAAAATGAATCATGTGGTTGAATCAAAACAGGTGCAGGAGGTGGGGGATCCGGGGGTAAGGCGAGGTTTCGGGGGTGAGGTCGAGTGGGGTGGAGGTGGGGTGGGGGTACAGTGGTCTAATACTATATATATTTGTATTTTTTTTAATTTGAAAACGGCTTTCAATCAGAATTTTAATTTAAAAATAATATTAAAATAAAAGCTTTTAACTGAAGGAAAAGAAACTATAGTCTCAACAAATAAATAATATATATACAGATATATATATATATATATGTGTATGTATGTTTATTTGCATTAGGCAGGGACAACCTCATTGTTTCTCTTTGTGAGTGTATTGATGGCATTAGAAAATGTCAGTAAAAAGAAAACAAATAATTACTTGATCTATTTAATTCTACTAAGTTTAAATAACATACATAAAGACGTCAGATTCATTTGGATTTACAGTCATGTGGGAATTAAAGGAAATGACATTGTCGATCAACTAGCCAGAGATAATAACAAAACTACAGAGGAGTCTGATGTTCAAGTCCCGGCTTCTGATTTTATTGCTGTAATGAGAAGCAATGTAATACCAATAGGACAAGTCTAGTAAAATTAAAGGTTCTTCGTTCTTGAATTTAATGCCATTAGTACCAAATAAACCATGGTTTAATGAAGTAAATCTCTGCAGAAAAATAATCACCCTTCTTATAAGATTGAGAGAATTGGACACGCGGCGGCAACCCCTAAACATTTATTTAAAATTAAAATGAAAGAAAACCCATTCTGTGTGAATACGGAGAAAACATTGTTGGAAATCTTAATCATATTACACTGGGATGTAAAATGATTAAAAATAAAATTGATAAATTTATTTACAAAATTCGACACCACATCGAATTACCTATAAATTTGGAATTCCTTCTATTCTACCTTTTCAATAATAAGGATGAATTATCTAGAATAATTTTAAAATTTATAATATCATTAAAACTTGTTATTTAAATATATTACTGCAGAAACCCCGAAAACTAGAGAGGTATCAACTTGCTCAATACTCATCTAAAGCTCACCACGTCTATTATAGCAAAAAAAGTCACTAAAATAATAAATCTTGAAGATGAACAACAGGGATTTAGACGCGGGCTTGTATCGATGCTAGCTATATTTGTTGTGAGGCAATTAGCTGAAAAAGCCTTGGAATTCAACAAACCTGCCTTTTACTGCTTCATTGACATTGAAAAAGCTTTTGATAAGATCCAACTGAAGAATGTCCTGAAGATTTTGGAACATCACAGTGGTCTTCATTTGATTAATTCAGGAAATATATCGAAATAATTATGCAAGAATCAGAATAGAGGGGATGATTCCAGTCAACCAGGGAATTCGACAAGGCGATTCACTAAGGGCCGGTTGTATGTCGCAAAGTAAATACTTTTTACAAGTGACAAAGGGTAGATGACTCTTACATAAATTTGCACTTTCCTGCGAAAGATTCAAGCTTAAGATATCTTCGAAAAAGACCGAAAACTCTCACAATAGCTAGAGAACCAGTCAGGGGCAGATAATAATTTAACAATTATTTGATTTTGTTTTTCAGGTCCCGATAACTACCACAAGACACTTCATGTCGTTGTCGATTCATCATTTATTGAACTTATGCACAAAACAAATGACATTTTTGAGAGTCTTTCCTTATTATGAGGATCTAAAACAAATCATGCGAGTCTACAAACACGATACCTCTCAATAGTTTGCATAATGTTGAAGGAGACAATAGCAGTAGTTAGTACATCTTGACTATCTTGGAGCTATACTCATCAAAAGCGAAGAATTATTAAAATCAGTTCAACAAAGTTATACCTGAACAAACATAACAAAAAAGGTCAATACTTAGAAATTTATATTTTAGCAATCGGAAACAAGACTGAACCCAATGCAAAAAAAATCATCAAAATCGGTTCACAATTGAGGAATATCAGGTAACATACACAAAAAAATTCGAATTGAGAGACATACCTCCTCCTTTTTTGAAGTCGTTTAATAATAAAAATTCTGCTACTCGCAAAAAAACTTTCAATTTAGTACTTAGGGCGGATTGTATGTGGTTGGTAAAGTATTTGTAAACGTTGACAAAGGTAAAACCTTAGAATTCACCTTGTGACCGGTCGGATGTGACTGGTATAAGGCAAAATTGAAGTAACAGTCAAATCATCTTTATTGCTTAGGCCTATATCAATTTTGTCTTCATTTGATAAAATTATTTTTTAATGATTTATGTACCAACTTGTTTTTGACAATTACTTAAAAAAAGTCGATTTTTTCAAAATTTAATTCATTTTTGTATATTTTTAGACTTGCTGATGTTGTGAAAGGAACGGCAAAAACAAATAAATCGCAAATTGGTGGTACGACTGTTGGAGCTTCTACTTCGAAAGAAGGACTTCCATCTTTACCTGCTAATACTTCGATAAACCCATCCCCTTCCCCTTCGTGTCCATCCCCAAGAGCTACTTCTCCTGCCGTAACTGTAGCTTCTACACTTCCTACTCCCATCGCTTCGGCAGCTGTGACCTCCGCTCCGGTCACAACCATGCCTTCGACGCAGCCTAGTCAACTCTCTCTGATACAGACCAGCGGGGATAAAGAAAACCCTGTACACGAGATTAACTTTAGTAGTACCACACTTACCCCTCCTTCCTCGCCCGACAAGTAAGTAAAAAGCCAACTTAATCTGATAATTAATTATAACTTTATTGAACACAAACAAATAACACAATACTATGACGTTTCAATCGGCTTATTTTACGATCCAAACGTCATAGCTATATTGAATTATTACTTTACCATACAGGGTATAGTCAAATATTGTAATCGTGCATGAAAAAAGTGTTTTTTTTTCCCTTCTTTTTTTAGAAATATCTCAAAAACGGCTAAAACTATTTTGATTAAAATAAATTGAGCGAAACCATGGCATTCCGCTTTAAAAAAAAGCTCTAATAAGTGAACATCGAAAATTTTTTATTTTTCAAGATAATAATTGTTTTGTCAAAATGTCTGTTATTCTGTTAGTTAGTCTGTGCGTTACCAAATTTTTGTGGACGAGCTAGCTCAAAAACTAGTGTGAATATCGAAACCAAATTTCACACCTAGTTTTGGTCCATTGAGATTAAGAGCTGATTAGATTTTGGTGCATATCGACCCAAAATTAAGGGGGGGGGGGGTTAAAATTTAAAACTAGGGCATTTAGCAAACTCAACTAAATTTTGTATACATTATCAGTGGGACATCAGAAGTCTAAAAAATGCAAAAACTAACCGCCCAAATTGGGAGAGGGGGGGGGGGGGTCAAAAATTGAAAATCTTGGCCATTTACCAAACTCAACCAAATTTTGTATGCATAATCAGTGGGAACCCAGAAGTCTAAAAATGCAAAAACTAGCCGCCCAAAATTGGGGTGGGGGTGTAGTCAAAAAAATGGAAATATTGGCTCTTGTACCAAACGCAACCAAATTTTGTATATATAATCATAATGGGTCCCCAGGAGTCTAAAAATGGAATAACTAACCCCCCCCCTCCCCTATATGATTATAAATAATTTTATTGAGTATTAAATATAAGAGAGGGGCCAGGTTGTATGATAAAGTCAAGTGGATGGCCACATCAGAACACGTCAGCTTATTTGTTGTTTGTGTTCAATAGGTATAATTAACTATGCGAAGTTTATACAAAATTTTATTCGAGGGTTTACAATTTATACATAATATTGGCTTATGCCTCCCTCTATTTGTCTAATGTCTATTCTAATGTATTTTATTTTTGTCTAGTAGGACAGTTCCTGTAGCTAAAAACATGGCCGACAAATCAACTAAGACTGACGAAGTTATGGTAAATGGAGGTGAATCTTCGTCGATGACAGTAGCTTCCCAAACGCTTACTCAGTCCTCGACGGCTAACACCTCTTCCATTGCTTCTTTGACACCTTATACCGTATCGGTGGCTACTACGACATCGGCAACAAGTATCTCTACACCCCCAAATGTGAACAAACTTCATTCTTCGGTTGCATCTTCTCCAGCATCTATTCCGTCAACATCTGTTATAAATAACCCGAATATTATTTCAACGTCTACTAAACCAATTCCTACTACAACTAATGCTGCTACAATGACTTCCGCTGTTGTGGTTACTGATGTAACATCCGCATCTTCAACTATTCAAACATCTACTACCACAACCAATTCTAGATCTTCAAATACTTCAGCCTCTTCATCATTTGTTGCTAACGCTACTAACTCAACTACATCCTCTGAAACAAGTCTCATTCAGGTAAATCTAATTTTAATTTTATTCAAATTTTTTTTTGTTCGTTTTCAAATGTACATATTAGATATAATAATAAAACTTGAGTAAGATACGAGGTAGGTTTCACAAAAAAAGAAATAAAACAAAACTCAATTTTGTTTTATTTCTTTTTTTGTGAAACCTACCTCGTATCTTACTCAAGTTTTATTATTATATTAAAATGTTTCACCTAGAACCAACACCGAACTCCTTAAAAGTTTTTGTACATATTAGAGCCAAGCATGTCATTATGATAGTTTGCTTGTTAACCGAAAATGTGTTAGATAAAATTATTAATGAAATATATTTTAAACTAGTTTGCTAATTCTACCTTTTCTTAAATTTTTCACGCAATCTATTCTAAAATTAATCTTACTTAAAATCTATATATTATCTTTATTTTTCAGCAAGAAAATGCTTGCCCTGGTAGACTCTCCTATGCACAAGTCGCCCAACATCATCGTGAAAAAGCCGAACGTCTTTTACGAGATAAAAACTCTACTACAAATTCAGTGGCAAATGATTCTTCAAATTCCGAAAAGGAACTAAGATCAAGTGGCAATGAGAGAAGAAAAGATTCGGCTTCAGTTCAAACAACAGGAACCAATACTAATTCAAATGTGAGCGCTGCTGGCTCTTCACGAATAACGCAGCATGGAGAAAGCCGAGGTAAAATTAATTTTCATAATTTTAAATGCACATATTAGAGCCAAACATGCTGATATAATTGCTTGTTAGGTGTCGGAATTGTGCTAAATTAAAATAGTGATGATATACATATATAAAAGTGAAATTCAATTTATTTCTTTTTTCATGTATATCTTTCATACAATTTCTTTTATAAAATGATTTTCTTTTAAATATATTAAATGTCGTGTTAAGTGAATTCGTATTATAAGATACAAAGAAGATGTTAGGTCCCCAAACATCAAAACCATACTACTATTTTCTTTTTATAGCTAAGGAAAAAATATTTTTTATTTCTTGCGACCTCTCTCCCCTGTGGCCTCTAGGGTGGTCCTTATTTTGGGTATTTTTACTCTGACAGAGGCTCATATGGTTCGAAATAAATATACAAAAATTTCTCCCCAGTCTATCTCAATTTTAACTTGTGCCTCACAGCAATGCAAGTTGCCATCTAACATGAGGTTTTTGGCCTTGAACGATCAATTTTTTTTATTCCTGCCATTGGTTCAAAAAATTTGAAACTCTGTAAATTTTATTCTTATAATAGTAGCTATCTCTCAGAATTTTTACAGATTTTTAGCTATTATAATTTTGGAGTCTATAACTTACTAACACTAAGTCATAGCAGTATTTTATCTAGCTGTAACTGCAAAATTATAATAGCTAAAAATGTGTAAAAATCCTGGAGGGTAGCTACTATTATAAGGATAAAGTCTACAGAGCTTCAAATTTTTTGAACCATTGCTTTGGCCGGAATAAAAAATTGATATTTCAATGCCAAAAACCCTATGTAAACTTGCATACTATGCGGCTCAGGTTAAAATTAAGATATAGACTTGAAACTTGGGATATTTTTTTTATTTATCTCGAACCCTATTAGCCTCTGTCAGCGTAAAAATTCGAAAATACCCAAAATAAGAACCACCAAATACTGGCCACATGCTTAAATGTCATTTCATTATTTTTTCGAAAATAAAATAATTTCTTAGATATATAGATTTAACTATAGGAATTATTTAAAAAGACTATTTTATTTAAATATGTGCTATTATTTACTGGAACAAAAAAAAAGTTAAATAGTTTCGATGGTTATATTAAATAAATTTTCTAAGAAAAAATTTATTTAATATAATCCATCGAAAGTATTGCATAATAATATTTTATTTCTCACCTTTAAATACCATTGAATCTAGCACCCTGCTTTCCTTTTGAGAAATGTCCTTCCTCATCTTGTAAGCTTTTTTAAGGAACATCAGAAATGGAGCTAAACAATGTTGTAATTTCTTCTAAAATATACTTTAAAATTTTTATTTCGTGCGGTGTTGTATGGGCGTTTTCCAATTTCTCAAACCGTGTTCTAGAAATCCATTGCTATACGTGGGTTACTTATATTATAGTAAATTATAAAATATTAACTTTTTTAAATATGATTTTTTCCTAATGCACAAAATTAGAACCAAACAAGCTCTATTTCGCTTGTTAGGTGTCGGAAATGTGCGAAATTAAAGTATTGATGATATACAAATATAAAAATAAAATTCTAATTTTATTTAATTTTTCATGTATATCTTTCATACAATTTCCTTTTTAAATGTACATATATATGTTACTGTAAATGTGTAGGTATAATCGGATAACCCGGAAATTTATACATTCGCCTAAATCTGAGGGAAAAGTAGATTGTAAATAATTAATAAAATATAAACTGTATCCACATTATCCGGGTACTTCACTCTTTAGGCCAGGGGTTCCCAACCTTTTTACACCTGCGTATGACTTTTTGAGAAATTTTTGCGTACCACCAGACCTAAATATTTTAATAAACGTATAATATTTACAAAGAGAAACAAAGAGGTTGTCCTCTGCTTGATGCAAATAAACATACACATATATATCGAGATGATATATCTGTATATATATTATTTATTTATTTATTAGTTCCTAGCCCTCCAGCAGTGACGAAAGAACACCAAGTTTTCAATATCCATATGATATTGACTCCATGAAAAACATTTATAATTGAAGAAAGACTGATGATGAAGACCAAGTCTTCGAAACTATAGTCTCAAACAAATAAATAATATATATACAGATATATCATCTCGATATATATGTGTGTATGTTTATTTGCATCAAGCAGAGGACAACCTCTTTGTTTCTCTTTGTGAATCAACTACTCTGCTACTCTCGGCAAAACAAAAACTTTTCAAGTATAATATTTACTCTTCTAAAAGTGTTCAAAGGCTTTTTGAATTAAATTCCTGAGAAAATTTCATATTTAATCATTAGATATTTGTTTATTTATAACATGCTTATAATAAAGGAGAAATAAAAAGATTGAAATGGTATTAATTTACAATTTTATTTATTACCCATAGGTCTAAAAACATACAAATAAAAAATTAGTACAAACTCAGCAAAAAATTAATCATTATACAAAATATACTTTTATAGTTCTTTAGTGCGAAACTTGTTGTTTTGCCTGTGATTAAAATATCAACATTAGGAGTAATGGAACTTATCTTCACTTTTAAGTCCTCTTCAACACTTATTCTGCTTCCATGTTTATTTTTTATATATAAGAGTTCAGAAAATCCACTCTTACACAAGTAACTCGTAACAACTGGCATAAAAAATACCAGAGCTTGGATCAAAGGGTACTCGGTTTTACATCCGATCCAGAAGTTACTTAAAGATTTCTCTTTAAAATAATCTTTCATGGAACTATCTTCTGTAAGATAGATAAAACTTTCTTTTATTTCCAATTCATTTGGTGAGGTTCCCGAAAAAGGATTTCTTCAGAGAAATCCTTCTTAAAGCTTTTTTGAAGGCCTTCCAAGTGAACAATAAGAGTATAGAAGCTATTAATAGCATGTTGCTCACATCACTCAAGCGTACCACCTGAAACGTTCCCGCGTACCACCGGTTGGGAACCCCTGCTTTAAGCGAATGAATCAATGAGGTGGGGGGGGGGGGGGGGTAATAAATAAGTATCTGCTTAGAACCTATTTATATAAAAAGAAAATTAGTGAATAAACATTTATTTATATAAGTTATTTAATAAATCTAATTCAGTAGAAATTAGCACCAAATTTTGAAGAAAGCCTTGTTACAGTGATCTTATATAGTTTTTAATTATTTTCACTTTTGAAAAGATTGTTCGGCAGTAGCCACAGAAACATGCACAGTCAGCAAAATCTGCTGAAAATGTGATGTCCATTTCATTAATGATGTTTGTTTTTTTAGAGAAATACACAGGCGCCGAGCGGGGCAGATCATGGGCACGACCTCTCAAGGTGACCCGTGGCTCAAAAAAATGACTTTTTTTTACAATGTAATAAATATTTATATTTTTATCAAAAATTATATTTCAACAAATAATTAATACAAAGGGGTGGATAAGAGATCCAACCCCGAGGCTTGAATAAGCACTCGGCGGCCCTGGAAACATATACATATATGTACTTTTTAAGCAAAAACTAAACATGAAAATATAACATTATTTTAGATATAATATTTTTCCATAAAATAAATGAAATGCACACATTAGAGCCAAACAATCTATTAGCTTGCTTGTTAGGTGTCGGAATTGTGCAAAATTAAAATAGTGATGATCTATAGAAGTTAAATCCTAATTTTTTTTTTCATGTATATCTTTAATACAATTAAATCACTCATGGTTTTTTTCTCATGATTTATTGTTGATTCGAATTGAGCTAAAATTAATTAAACTGGCAGAACAACTTCAACATTGCATTCAAATTTTACTCTACCGCTGAAAATCCTATTCTCCACTATAGAGAATTCATGTTTTTCTCAAATTTTACTTTTTATATCAAACTAGTCATGGCTAATTAAATTCTTCTTTGTATATCGGGTGTTTTTTTGTTATAAAAAGAAATACAATGTTAAAATTTTTATTTGGTGCCCAGGTCTGGCTGAGGAACCAGCTCAAATCCGATTTCGTGAAATTTTGCTTACGCAACTAACGATGAATGAGCAGCCGCATTGTCGTGATGATAGAGGATTTTTACTTCATCCAATGCGAAGCTTGAGTTGTTTAACATAAAAGAATTTAGTCTTTTTGATTTTAAGTCGATTCCTCCACGTTTTCAGTAGAGGTTGCCATTAATAGTCAAAACATCAAAAATGGAATGCAATAAGGTTATTCCTCTAGTTGTAGATAAGAATCTATCGTTATTTTTGATTTTAAGCCGATTCCTCCATGTCTTCAGCAATGGTTACCAATAATAATCGAAGCGTCAAAAACCTAATGTAGAATTGTTATTCCTCAAGTATTAGATAAGAATCGATCGCTATTTTTGAATTAAAGTCAACATGAACTGCAAATTGCAAGTGATATCTGATTAATAATAAAGGAATAAACATATTAATATTTCAAATGAATTTGGATAAAGTTTAGCAACGATCCGTTGCAGTTTATTTTCTTTTTCAAATACGGCCGTTTTTCTGTGATTTCAATTTTCAAACGATCCAAAAATGATGACTAATATGCGCCAGTTATGGTTTTACCTTTTTCAAGATAGTCGATGAATATTATTCCACGCGCATCCTAAAATACGGAGGCCATAAACTTTCCGGTCCATTTCTGAGTTTTTGGACGCTTCGGAGCACTTTCACCCGGAGAAACCCATTGTTTTGACTCTGGTGTATAGAAATGGATCCATGTTTCATCAATGGCTATGAATCGGCGCAAAAACTCCTTTGAATTTCTCTTAAACATTGCCAAATTCTGCAGGGAAGTCGTAACACGAATTCGTTTTTGCTCCACTGTGAGCAAATGCGGCACCCCTCAGAGCTTTTTCATACCCAAAATATCATGTATGATATTGAACACACTGCCATACGACATCTTTGTGGTCTCAGCTAGCTCCCTCAATTTCACTTTGGGGTCGTTCAAGATAATATCATAGATTTTTTCGGCGTTTTCTGGTGTCTGACCTCTTTTCGGCGTCCAGATCGTTCAGCATCACTTGTGCTTGTTCGGCCCCAACGAAAGTCAGAAAAACACTTTTGAATCATCTTCATCGACGGTGCAGAGTCCGGATAATACTTATATCTAGCTTGGCTTTGGTCTCGGTTATCGTTTTCTTGGGTAAATAATAGTGTTTAATCAGAACATGAAACTAGATTTTTTCATTTAAAAAAAAAACACGGAAGTTGGTTGCTTCTCTCGGCTGTAACTTGTAAAAGCGAAAACATGAAATGGTTGAAATTTTGACAGAATGAAGTTAGTTATGAATGGTTCGCATTGGTGCATACTAGCCCAATTTCATAGGATTATTCCAGACTTTTTGATCTGTCTAGTATAATTATAGTTACCGCATTCCAGAAAACGACAAAACCAGCAGCTCTTTTAGTATTAATAGCCTTTCTGGATCTCCACCGAAGACACGCCAAATAAAATTATTTAAAAAAAAAAAAACTCAATAAAAGATGGTTGTAATCTAGGGGTGAACCGCGACCTAAAATCGTGTACACCTACTTTCACTTCCACTTTCATTTCCAAGTAGAAGACAATAGATGACAATAGATTATCTAATGAATTCCAAAGAAGATGTACACCTAATTCCAATCGCGGTTCACCCCCCGCTTGTAATGCTTTTCTTATGGCGTCATTCGACGTGAGTGGAGTCAGAACCTCAACAACCAATAGAAAAATGTACAAAGAAAAACAATGCGAATTCACCACCTTGACATTTATTGCCAAAAAGTTAGCGAAGAATACAATTTTTTCTCTAAAAAAAAATAAAAATTTCGTGTCAACGAGCTCCTCTACCGGTTGCTGATTTTCGCCAATATAATTAATTTTTTTCAATTTTTTAAATAAAAATCCTATCAAATAAAAATGTGTATTTTTTTTAAATAATAATGAACTCTTCATTAAAAAATAATCATTTTGTTTTTGGTTTTTAGAACCCCCCCAACATCGTGATTTCTTGGGAGCAGCGCGATACGTAGGACGTGGAGCTGGTGGAGGCTCCCGATCATCTGGACCAAGTGCAGGTGGCCGAGGCACTCGGAGAGATGCTACTGGCGGAGGTAGTAGTGGTGGCTCAACTGGATCTGGATCCAATACCCCTGGCACAAGATTTCGTGAATCCTTACAAAGGCCGCGATCTCCTAAGTAGCTGATGGCATTATCCGCGGCTGCGGGTGAGTGGCTAGACTCCAAAGCCGCCGTGGTCCTTTCATCCCTTGCTGTAACGATTGACCTTATCATCTTGATCGTTATGGTCTTGGTCGCAGCAGCCGCCGCCCAACGAACTCAAGCCGCCCCTTTTCACTTGCGCGAAATAGACATTGGCTGGCATTCGAATGCGTTTCTTGTCTCTAGTGATTCAAGTTAGCTTAGGTAGGCTACTCGGTCGGTTTTATAGTTTTGTGATAAAATGACGAATTCATCGATTTAAAGAAAAACAAACAAACAATTGACTCGAAGTTTTCTAGCATTTTCCTTAAATATTTTTTTTATATCTATATCACATATATGAATATATAATGTCATATACATACATATATGTCTATATATACACAAAATAATTTTTTATGTGTTTATGGTATTAAGTTGGAAAGTGCGTTTTCGATAGAAAAGAACAAGTTCATTGGTTGCTTACTGAGTAGCCAATACTGGTGTAAGGTTGTTTACTCAACCATTTGCATTTGCAATAGGTGGAAACTCATGAGGTAGAGACTCGGGAGAGTTGAACCCCAAGGTGCCTAAATGAATTGATTTTACAGTGCTTTTAAGTTAAACAATTGTGGACGCTATAAAAAAAATACGTACATAATTTCAAAATCATATATATATATATATATATATATTGTGTATTTATATTAATATATATATATATATATATGTATACACATACTAATTTATGACTTTAATAAATTAAGATAAATCTGTGGTTTGTAACCATCTTAAAGATAACTTAAGATTACAAAAACAATTGAAATCACTATAGGTGTGAAATTAATTTATTAGTTTGTAAATACTTTAAACTTGGTTCTAACCCCAAAAATAAAATATTTTTTAATAGTCTTGAAGACTTGATGTTAACCCACGACAGATGATTATTTTCAGAATTAAGAGACTATATTATCTCTAAATATATATATATATTGATATATATCTATATATATTATTAATATTATTTTAATTCTTTATTTAAATTTGAGAGCCTGATTAGGCTCTTTTTCATTAAGAAAATTTTTATCATTCATTCAATAAGTAGGTTAGAAATGAAATCTTTAAATGTATACAAAATAGTATACTTGATTTTGTGGGTTTAACATATCTATTATTCAAACATTTTATTTTTTTAGTTAATTTATTTTTGGGTTTGGCACCCTTTTAATTTTGCACTTCATGATTAAAAACTATGCAACTTTGTTTAACCTTTCATGAACAATATGTAAACTTTAGTTTATTTAGTTCTTTTCTTTTTTTATTTTTATTTAACTTTTTTCTTTTTTTTCTTTTTTTCTTCATTATTTTTTTATTTCTCTAAAATAACAAAATATTTCTCTAAGAGTTTTATTCTAAAAGTTCAATCAATTTTTTCTTGTTCTAAAATTATCAGTTTAGTATATAAAATATGTATAAACTTTTTTAATGGACTATTTTTTCATTTTCATTTTACAACTCATTTATTTTTTTATCTTTATGATTTAAGAAATATATTTCATGATTTTAATAATTATCTTCCTATAATTAAAAGAAGAATTAAGAATAAGACAATTTTATTATTTCAACGCAAAGTTAGTTTAGAACAAGAAAAATTTGAATGAATATAATAAATATACTCTAAATAAAAAATTATATCGGGTCTAGAATGGATAACGTATTCTAAGAAAGAAAATATGTGTTTTCCCTGTATAAACCAAGTTATGTATTAATTGAGTGCCTGGTTCGGTTTGAGGAATCGTAAACTGTAAATTGTTGGGATATCTGCAAATATAATGCAGTTACTGTGATAGACATTAATATGAATTAATAACATCGTGACTAGGAATGGGTTTGAACATTGGTATTAAAAACAGGGATAAAATACATATATATAAATATAGATATAAAAGTTATTCTATCTATATTTATATGTTATATAGTAGATCTAAGCTTTAAATGAGCTTGTTGTGGATGATGAATAAAATATTATAAAGCCTCCGTCATGTCTATGATCGCGCATTAAACTATAATATACGATAAAAATATAATGATATTTTAAAAGTAAGCCCAACCCTTTATTGGCGGTGAGTGTTCTCAGGGCCAACGTGTTAGTATGTTTTCATTCACTAAATTGAAAGACTGAAAGTCAAAAGGCCCGACTGATGGTCAAAATTAGACCCTTTCGGTGCCTAGGATAGTTGGATTAATATTGTATAATTAAATTTTGTGCATGTATGCGAGCGCCAGTATAAATGTGTGTATGAATGAATGATTTAAGTGCGAATGAGGGACCCGTTTAAAACAAATTCCCACATAAGTGTACAGATTAATAAATTTATTTTTGACAAATTGTATAGATTTGCTGGTTTAGAAAAAATGATATATCTAAAAAACTAATTGTAAGTCGTATCGCCCCTTGCCCCTTTCGATCAAACTACTGGGTATTTTAATAATTAAAGAAAAATGTAGTTAAATGTTACATTTAAAATGATCCCAATGCAAATTCTGCTAATATTTACTCTGTTAATGTTTGGGATTCGGGCAAGTTGGACTATCTGATTATATTATATTTAAAAATATAAACACATTAAAATCGTTAGTGCTTGTATATCAAAATACTGTGTTGTAGAAGTGCATCGGTGGACTGCACTAAACGAGTACAATAAAGACCTTAAAAAAATAAAAAGTATAAACATATAAGTCTCTTTTAAAAATTCAATTGTCAATCTCTTTCTAAGTTATGCAAGCTATTTGCCATTGGTCATTCGTGTGCTCGTGCATCGGGAGTTGGCTGATTTTGCCTAATGCAATGAAGATGGGAAGGATTTGGTGCCAAAAAAATACTTAAAAAAAAATGTATAAAATATAAAATAAAACAAAAAAATATTTTTCAGCCAACTTACCAAGCACTATAATAATTATTATTAACATTTATTTTTTAAGTGTGATAAAAAGAAAAAAAAGAAAAAAAAAGTTAAAACGTTATTCAAAGGATGCACGTCTGTAGATATTTAGGGTTGCTTAAGACATATGTGATTAAGTTTGTTACAGTCTTTTTATTATATATATTTTTGCCAGACTACAAAGGGATATCTACAATTTAAAATGGGCTAATGGGCAGGGGAGTGTTACGCTCATTTATGGAATGCTTATAATTCTTCATTTTTCTTTTTCAACTTTTAATCCTGAGATGGTTCTTGAATCATCTCCTCGGCATATGACTGGAATTGCGTACATGCGTGGGTTTGAGTCTTAAATCCAGGAATTAATTATACACCTCCCTACCATTCTCTCAACACTCCTATGAGAAAATATCATTTATATTTATATCTATATATATAGATAACTAATTTTTTTTTCTAACGATTGATTATAATGTGCTTCCATTAGTGTGTAGAGCCGCTTTTTTTGCCTTGAAAACCTAAAATTCCTTTCATGCGCCATATTTAAAATGTTTGACCCATTCCCCCGCATGATTACTATGTACTAGCCATATGCCTTAAAATAGTTAAAAATAAAAAAAATAAATATAAATAAAATAAACAAAAAAAAATTAAATGTGACGAGCTTTCATCCTTAGCAAACTTCAACACTATTACGATTATTCTTTAAAAACAATGGTGTATTAAAATATCTGTCAATGATTGTGGAATAAATTTTACATCATATGTTTTTAGTTTTCAAGTGCGAGTGTTGTTGAAAATATGTGTATAAAAAATTATTAAACGAAAAAAAAATAAAACTTGTCTAATACCATTAATAAATAATGTAATTTAGTTTGAACATGTTAATTTAGTTCTCGTGAAAGGGAATGGGGGTACAGCAGTCGATTCCTCCCGAATTATGTATTATATCTTATGAAATTTTTGGGGAGTTAGGCTAAGGAAAGCACACATTAGAATTAAAATATTTATATTTAATATTATTTTACAAAATATGTAACATTCGGTATATGCAGTGTGGAAGATACAATTGTGTTTTTGTTCATTAAAAAAAAACTACAAAAAAAATCAAACAAAAATAAAAATGCTTACAAAACAAAAAACAAAAAAAAAATAATAAAAAAACAATAAAACTACATTTTTAGTTATTTATTAAAATGTGAAAAACCCTTATGTTATCCATTGATTTCTAAACTAGATTCCCGAATGTAGAGCCAATCAAATAATATTAATATTCAGTGACATAATCTAGTATTAATTTTTATAACAATTTTTATAAAAAAAAAAAGAAAAAACTTATATAATATGTTCCAATATTTTTAGACACATTTTTCATTTTAAGCCAAACTAATTAATTAATTTTTTTTTTATCTGTGATAAATTTTTTTTGAACACTATTCTCGCCAATTTTGGACATTTTATCAATGTGAGTCAGTCAAACTTGTTTTCAAATAATATTGGAAAATTTAAAACGTGATATCAAATTTTTATGAAAATGAATTGAACTTGATTTATTAAATTAATCAAAATGTCTAATGCCTTATAATTAAATACTTCGGGGATCAAGTAAATTAATGGAAATCCGTGATGCTATCTCAATTTGTTAATTAGATAGCTAAATCTTAAGGCCTCATCACTTATTTATATAAAGAATATTAACATGTTTTTAAATAATTTAGGTTTTTCTAAGTAACCATTTTATTTTTAAAAAAACAATTTAAATGGAAATTGGGGTGCTTTTAAAAGATCCATATCTGCCTATATATATCCTACTATCCTTTTTGCTCACACAATTTACAATCGAATCTAAATTGCCTTGATTAAAACTAAACGTTCGAGCCTAGGCTTAACTTAGGTTTTATAATTTTGTAACCTAGGTTAATTAATTGTATAATACTTTGTTTATATTTTTCTCTTGTATTTGTTTGATATTTTATCATTTTTAAATTCTTTATATGATATATTTAATATTATTTTAGTTATAAGATTGATATGTTATACGAATAGATATAAAAATTAAATCTTTGTTTGTTCCTAAATTCTGTTTTTTTTTCTTCTGAGACTATGGAAATTTATTTCCCATAGAACAGCTATTGATCTCGTCTCCAAGAAATAGAGAATAGGGGGGGGGGGGGGTTACTGAGAATTGACCCGCAGCCAAATAACATTCCCCTATCAGTTGCATTCATCTTTTAATAAATTATTTTATTTTTCAGCACTGAATATTTATATCATGTTTGATGAAATATGAATTATTTGTTCTTAATGTTATGTTAAAGTGAATAATATATTTAAAATACACATTGTCTTTTAGCATAGTGCTGGCGAGTCATTACAAAAACATCGGACTTTGACAAAATTAAATAATAACCCCTATGAAATGATCTGTGTAATAAAAAAAAAACATATTAAGAAATATCAAAATTTGAGTCATTATTTGTAAAAAAAAAAAAAATTCAAAAAGTTCAAGTCATTACATATTACATATTTTTCAACTCTGGCGTTCCACGAGCAGGAATTCCTCCTATACTTGTCCTCGTACTTGTCTAATCGGACTAGTACTTAAGGACGTTCTCTAATAAATCGATTTTCTTGAAATCCTTTTAAAACTTTGAATACACATATAAGTGTCCTTTATACGTAGAGATTTTTTTCACTAGTCCTTGCGGGACTAAATTTGTAAATATTAAAATTTGCATATTTAACACGCAAACCCTATCCCGATTGATGTTAAAGCGACTGTTTCATTAAATAACAATCGTAATTTTCTTGAATTTATTTTGAAAAACTGAGAATCATACACTGAAGATATAACAAATATTTTTCTGTTAAAATAATTGTATCAAGCGGTATTCGTTTTGTCTGAAAAATGTAAAAAGTTAGGTACTTTTGATGGTTTTCATTTTTTGCTCTCATGGCATGGCAACCTCTCACTAAAATCACTCAATTTTTCCATATCTAAAAAACTTCTGTAGCTGGTGCATTTGAGATTTTTAGCTAATTCTCTCAACCTAACTATACTGTTCTCATCTGGAATTTCGCATTGAGCTTTTCATGAAGTGTTTTTTTTTTTTATTCTTTATTTTTAGTGTTCGTAAGAATTCAATGTTGCCAGATTCGAGAAACGACGCAGTGAAAATATTTTTGCCTTTCTGTGCATGTGGGAGTAAGGGAAAGAGCGAACTGCTCCTAAGCTATATTAGGGAACGTCCATAAAGAATGGGGTCCTATACAGTATGAAAGAAGTCGGTTAAAGATGATTAAGGATAAATCACACACCCAATGTAATGCTCGGATAAATGGGAAGAAAATTGCACATGTATGTGAGGACGCAAATCAAGAATTAATATTGAAATATCTGAAATGTAAACCCAGAATGGTAAAAGGAATTCAAATTTATTGAATATAGCATAAAAAAAGGAACCTGCTTTCTGTTTTGTTTGCATACTCGATAGGTTCTGACCGAAATCTATTTGAAAACAACTAGATAAAAATCTTAGGAAAATGAAAAATGCAACAACAAAACATTTGGGGGAAGTTTTCTAATCTTCATTATCGTATTAAGCTGCTTTGCAGGATTATATTCATTTTATGCTAAAGATAGGCCAGAGGTCCTTATGGACAGAAAAAAACGTTTACTTTTGAATGGGATGAAAGAATTTTGCCGTTTAATACAGAAAATGTAAAAATTCTGGTTGAAAGTGTTTAGTCATAAACTAATCTATTAAAATATTAAATAGATATAACCAAAAATATATATCAATCATTTTTCTTGGTTTTGCTAAGGCTATCAAAGGTCTATAAATATAAAAACTGGGTTTGGACTGTCGCAAAGTATAATAGAGTAAAATGGTCTGATACAGGAAAACTTGTTTTTCAGTTATATTACGAATGAAGCTACTATGTCGGGCGAATTCACTGAAAAAGTTAACGGAACTTGTAGGACACATGTCAGTTAACTAAATAATTTTACATATAAATTTATATTAAATAATCAAATAATTTATTTATGGTTTTCTAGGATTTGGTCCACTGAAGATGGATGGAGTTTCTTGATTATTAATAAAAGCTAATTATTATTTTTTACTTTACCATAGAGGATATGGTCAAGTATTGTAACCGTGTATGATAAAAGTGTTTTTTGCTTCAGTTTTTCTAAAAATATAAAAAACGGCTCAAACTATTTTGATAGAAAAAAGAATTGATCGAAACTAGCATTTTGCTCTACAAGAAAGCCTTATAAGAGTGAAAATCAAAAAAAATACACGAGTTATTTAGTTTGTCAAAATCTGTTAGTATATTAGTACATAGGTTGTAAAAACAAAGACTTTTAGGTTGAGAAAAAAAATGCTAAGTTCAATTTTTTCCTATCTCTACTCTTCCTGAAGAATGTTCTCTATTAAATGAAAACACGGTTTGGAATACAGAGAACTATAAATATTTGATGCTCTTGAACATATTCAGTTGACAATTAGATCTTTGGATAGAATCAATAAAGATGATGAAAAAATGACACAATTAATACATTCAGCAAAACATATAACTTTGAAGCAATTAATTCATCGTCAAAGAAGACCTGCAAAAAATTGTTGATGGTTTTGAACCAGTAATTTTTACTTTCGAGACGTTTTATCGTCAACATTTTAAAATGGATATTGATACTCACTTAATCTATTTATTAAATTCAAACGTTAAATAGCCTGTAATGAAACTTTAAAACCTCTATTTTTGTCATTAAATTTCCGCTATCAAGAATCAATTTAACACTTGAAAATATCCAAAGCGTTGGCGACATATTTCCTTCACGAGCATTTAAACCAGATATCCATGCAATTCAGGAAGAGATAAAGATTCTTTTTGACCAGTATTTGAGCTCTGGACTACATTCAATAACATAATTAGTTGGAAAAGGATGTATCATGAAATTCATTTTAAAATTGCATTTCGTTCCCCTTTATATAATAATAATAATAATAAGGAAAAAATAGATTAAGGCAAAAACATATGATTAAACAATTGCAATGTTTCTGATAGGGCTATGCACACGGGCGGTCCCAGACTTTCATTTAGGGGGGGGGGTCATGTACCAGGGACGTTATGTTTGATATAACTATCTTACAATATTAAGACCTTTTTTGTTTGTTTTGGGAACCATTTGTCCTTGGCTATGGATACCTACCAAAGAAATGTTTTATGTTAGTTTTTATAAATAAATGCTTTATTTGCAAATCTATTTTATATACTTACATATCAGAGGGTGGCTATGATTAAAGTAAAAATATTCTTACGTCGATAATAATGACAGATAGGAATCTATTTCATTAATGCTTCTCAAATGTGAAACAGACTTAATCAACAATATCAATTTATTGATGGACAGCGGTACTCAACGTGCAGCCTAGCCATCTCTTTTGTTCGGCCCGGCGACCATTTTCTTGGCTTCGTAAAATAACAAATTAATTAGGAAAAAATATTAGTTCAAAATCACAGGCTATTAAATCGCAGCGATTGCGCAAATATTTATACAAAAATATAAAGTTTAGCTTTATAAACATTATTGCAAAACAAAGCCAGTGAATAAGTACCCCAGGGTGTTTATTTATTTATTTATTGTCAAAGGTGTATTCATTTTTCTAGGTGTTTAAATAGGGTTGATTGGGGTGAGACGCCGTATTGTACAAGATGCCGTATCACGTAGTTCACCCACGCGCATTCGGTAAAACAACTAACCAGTAAATTGGAATGAAGACGCGTGCCCAGTGAGAATATACAAATAGTTTTTGTTGATTAATCATAATTTTAAGTAGTGTTTTTAAATAATTTTGTCATCCTGATTGCTCTGGTAAGTACCCGAAATCATATCCAAACATACTTTACTTAGTCATATTAGCCGTAGTTTTGACAAAAGAGAAATAACTCGGCTAGTTTTAGTGAGTTTGATGTGTGTAGGCTTTCTATTAGTCGCGTAATCACCCTCGCCTCTCACTGTACTGCTGGTGCTAGACGGGCCGGCGCCTTGTCCAATGCTTTGGGGGATGACGACAAACATTTTTTGGGGGTAAGATGCCGTACTTTTCGCGTTGGTGTAAGATGTTGGTTGGTTTGTATTACTATACATTTAAAATTAATTTTTGAAAACTATTCCGATGGTTTCTTTCCAGAAATGCCGCGGACATACATAAGAAAGTCTAATCGAAGATCATGGAACGAAAATAACCTCCAAAAAGCTTTCAAAAGCGGAAATATTACTTAAAAGCAAAACAAACCAATAGATGAATTGGCCAAAACCACCCCCGTCAAGCCTCCAATGGTAAAAATAAAAATCTTATTGTCCACATAGGGCTAAATTGCAATTGAGATCTATGCAAGGTTGCTAGTCAGCTAAAAATCTTAATTCCCTTCGGTACAGCAATAATCATGGTAGCAGACCTGAAATAGGCTCGTGTATCCACGTCCATTCCTACTGTAAGCATGTGGTGGGCCCATACTACAAACTCCAACAATCCAATTGCTATTATAGCATAAATCATTAATTTTTGGAAACTATTCCGATGGTTTCTTTCCAGAAATGCCACGCTTTCAAAAGCGGAAATATTACTTAAAAGGAAAAAAGAACATGTAAAAAAAAAGTAATGTTATTACATTTTAATAAACTAGAATTGATTTAATAACACTTGTCATTGCCATAAGGCATCTTACCCCAAAGGAATCGATCATCTTACCCCAAGATTGGAAATTGAATAAAAGTAAATAATTTATGGACTGCCTTTCATTATAATCTACTTATTTCGCTTACCAGTCCGTCTTTCTAAGAAAATTAAATTAAATTTATATCTTATCATTTTTATCGATTTATCATTTCATAATTTTACTTTAATTTACCAAACTATTTTCTAAAATAATCCTAAACATTCTTTTAGGGTTTATATCGCCAAGAGAAGAACAACAGGGGTTCAGGAACAGATCCACCACAGATGCCATATTCATCATTAGACAACTGGTTGAAAAGGCAATAGAGTTTAACAGGCCAGCATATCTTTGCTTTGTCGATCTCTCCAAAGCCTTTGATCGTGTAAGGTTACAGGATGTTACGGAGTGCCTTCTCAAGCGAGGCGTTCCTCCAAGAATTTTAAAAATTATCCAAGATTTAAACACAGGTAACACGACTTACATCAAATCCAATAGCGAGAGAACAAAACCTATTAGCATCTTCAGTGGAGTAAGACAGGGAGATTCATTGAGTCCTATGCTCTTCAACGTGATAATGGACGATATTATCGAAAATCTACCCGAACACCTTGGCTACAAATTGGGGGAAACCACCTTGCCAGTGGTGTGCTACGCTGATGACGCGGTCCTGATGGCGGAGTGCGAAGAGGACCTTCAAATTCTCCTGGACAAATTCTCTGAAAATTCCGATCGGCTTAACATGCAAGTCTCTACCACCAAGACAAAATGCATGGCGATTGCAAAAGCTCCCCTTAGGTGTAACTTAGTCATCAACAACAGTCCAATAGAACAAGTCCCAAGCTTTAACTATCTGGGAGTTCAGATTTCTAGCAGACGAAACCTTAAGGAAGAAGTAACTTCGCAAGTCATCAAAGGAGCAAAAATTTCGGGCTGTCTATCCAATCTAGTCTGGAAAAATAAGTTTATGTCTGCCGAAAGTAAAATTAGGATATATAAGTTCTGTATATATATATAAGACCTGTGTTCGTCCGATAATAACATATGGGGCTGAGTCCAGGGCAGACACATCCGTTACAAAGCAGCTTCTCCGGACAACTGAGATGAGAGTTGTAAGAGCCATCCATTCGAAGACCCTACATGACAAAATCCGGAGCGAACACCTTAGGCAAATAAGCGGTCTTCAAGACATAGTCGATTGGGTTCACGTAAGAAGAAGATGCTGGGCTGCCCATGTAGACAGAATGCAAGACGACCGTCTCCCGAAAATGTTGTCAAAAAAACGTCCCGAAGGGGTCAGAAGCCGTGGAAGGCCAAAAAAACGATGGAAAGAGAGTTATGACCCTGATGACTGATTGTAATATGTTGGAGAAACAGGTGTTCACACCTATATAAAAGAATAAGAAGAAGAAGAAGAAGACTTTAATTTATAATATTATGAGATATATCACTGTAATTTTATCATAAGGCCTGTTTCACCCGGCTGTCATTTAAACGACATCGTATAAACGACTCTCGAGGTGAAAAATAAATGAGAGACTTCATACTTGTCCGACAAATGTCGTGGTCGGGTAGACGACACCGGCTATTGCAGTGGGAAGCCGGCAGCCTCCGCTGCGAAGGGCGACTGCGCGGTTGAAAAGATATAGATAGATATTTTATTTACTTAGGGCCGGTTGTATGTCGCAAAGTAAATGCTTTTTACAACTAACAAAGGGTAGATGGTAAATGGAGGGACTGGGATGGCCAATCAGATGACAGGCACTGATGTCATCTGATTGGCCATCCCAGTCCCTCCATTTACTATCTACCCTTTGTTAGTTGTAAAAAGCATTTACTTTGGCGACATACAACCGGCCCTCAGGGAAAATGGTGTAGGTTTTAGGTGAAACATGATATTAATTAATAAAGTAAAGGGAGTGTAGTTTCACAGTGAATGAAATAAAACTCAAAGAGGTTTACAGATTAAAAACTTTGAGTTTCATTTTCTGATGATGGACTAATAATCCGAAATATATTTGAGTTGTTCTATTTGAGCCAAAAAAGGAGATTAGGGTAACTTTTTAAAGTGTTCTATCTTCTAGGGTTTTTAAGTTTTATGTTACAATTTTGGCACATAGGTCTATTGTTAAAATATCTCGTGAGTATTTTTTCAAAATTTGACTCCTGAACTGAAAAAAGGGACCTTTGATTTTCGTGTCTTAAAAACAAAGGCTCAGCTCATCATATTTGGGGCATAAGCGTCTTTTTCAATCTGCTAAAAAAAAGTTTAGAATCGTTTTTTAAATTCTACCATAGCTACAGGAGGAGAGGGTTGGTGTAGTGTAGTGGAGTAAGGGAAAGGATTCAGATTTATTGGTATGAAGGGCCATCGGAGACGGGAGGCCCTGGAGAAGCGGAGAAAAGGGTTGGTGTAGTGGATGGTGGTCGCAGGTGGAGTAGGGGTCCTTATTTTCGAACTTCTTATTACCTTTGAGGATACAATTTTTTTTTTTGTATACCTATATGCCAAAACTAATTTCCTGAAATTTAAATTTTATTAGATAATGGGAACGCGTCGCGATTTTTTTTTGTCAATATTATTGAGCTAAATTAGACTGGTGGTTAAAAATTAAATTTTTTACCACCCCCCCTAAAAAGCTTCCTTTTGATGAAAAAACGAGAGGTAAATTTTTTTACTTTATCCAATACCAAGCATGGGGAAAGTATTGTAATCGGTCATCTCGCGGCAAGCGCGACTTCAAAGGGTCCTCAGGTAAAGACTACGGAACCCATGGTCTTAGTAAAAGTCACAAATTGTAGTATTCAATTAGGCTGAATTTTAGCACGTGACGGTTTTGCCAAAAATTACATGGGGTCTCGTCGAGAGGCCAAAAAGTGCGATTTTTTCATTTAGTCTGTGTGTATGTATGTACAGTATGTATGTATGTATGGATGGATGGATGTTATCGTTTTTTTCGTCCACGATTTATTCCACACCGTTTCACCAATTGAAATGTAATTGAAAACCTACCATTACTTTAACAAAATGAAACGCATATTAGTTTTTGGTACATATCGATCCATAAACATTAGTACTTTATTCAAAATTTGGGAGAACATTTTATAAGTAACCATAGCAACTGCGTTTTTTTTTATCCGTTACCTTTGCTGAAGACATAGAGGAATCGACTTAAAATCAAAAATACCGATCATCTCATCTATTACTTGAGAAATAACCATTCTATTATATTTCTTTCTTCTATTAGATTTTTGACGTTTCGGTTATTATTGGTAACCATTGCTGAAGACTCGAGGAATCGGCTTAAAATAAAAAACATCGATCGATTCTTATCTAATACTAGAGGAATAACCTTATTGCATTCCATTTTTCATGTTTTTACTATTAATGGCAACCTCTACTGAAAATGTGGAAGAATCGGCTTAAGGTAGTTCTTTCACAAATGATGCAAAAATTCAAGAAGTCTTCGAAACTTGGAAAGTCATTAAAAGCATAATAAACACACTGTTAAAATTTGAAGACGATTTACCAAACCAAACATGAAATAATTGCAATTAAAAATGAATTTTTTTGCATATGGTAGATTGGGAAAGGGTGGGAAAATGATCATTATTTTATTTTTTTTCATTGAAGGACTTTCACCATCTTGATGAAAAACTAATATTTGTCAGAATAATATAATCGGAGTATCTTAAAAAAAAAAATTGAAATTATTTACCTCGTAGTTTTGATAAAAAATAAAAAAACAACATATTTGGGCGATTATTTTTAGTGGAGAGGATATAATATCAATGGCTTGGAAACTATTCATTCATAAAGAGAATATAGTAGGGTAAAAAGTACAGTCACGTTAAAAAACATTACCTAAAATTTTAGCACCTTTCATATTTATAGAGTGGTTACGAGGCTAAAACTTTTTGTGTCGATTGTCGCGAAAGAACCTCCTTAAAATCAAAAAGACTAAATTCTTTTTTGGTAAACAACTCAAGCTTGATACATTAACCTGCTAGCTAACTTATCGATAGGAAATTTACTTGGGAAATTAGTTCAAATTTATTGATGAAAATATTGATAATAATAATGTAGGTAACATTGATAATAATATCCAATTATCAAAAAATTATTATTGCATATTTAATGAGTAATTTCCAAAAAACATGATTTTATCAAAAAATGAACTTGGATCGTCTTGCGACACGTGTTGTTTTTAATAAAAAAAAATTACCTCGGGGTTTTCATCAAAGGGTAGCTTTTTAGGGGGTGTCGGAAAAATTTAATTTTTAACGACCAATCTAATATAACTCAATAATATTGACAAAAAAAAATCTGGACGCGTTCCCGTTATCTGTTAAAATTTAAACTTCAGGAAAATTAGCTATTTAAAAGAAAAAAATACCTCGCGTTTTTTATCAAAAGGAAGCTTTTTAAGGGGCGTCACAAAAAATTTAATTTTTAACTACTAGTCTAACCTATATATACATATATATGACAGAAATATTTTAATATTATTATAGCTGAATAATATTGATAAAAATTTTTCAAAAATAAATATACATATATCTTAGATATATAATGATATAATATATCCATACTATTCAAAGCCAACGTGTACTAATAAAATGAAGATCTGAACGCGAGTTGTCGTTGACTACTTATATGTCGGTGCTGGCTACATGTGAAAATGATCCACTTTCGTGTCGGCGTCGGCTTCATGTCTGCTAGATATCGTTTAAACAACAGCCGGGTGTGAACAGGCCTAAAAGTCAAGGTATTTTTTCCAATGTTTGTAAATAACACTATAATAAAGGGCTCTAGAAAAATCCTAACAATGATTAAATAATAGGAATAGTAGAGAATTTGATAAAATTAAAAATACAGTGTTTTTGATTAAATTGGCCAGACGTTTCGTCAATTTTGACTTCCTCATTTGCTCACTTTTTTTAATGCAATCAAATGCAAGGGGCGCACCAGTAAAGATGCAGCCCTTATTGATCTCGAAAGACCCTTGC
This sequence comes from Forficula auricularia, assembly GCA_024734495.1. Lineage (NCBI taxonomy): Eukaryota > Metazoa > Arthropoda > Insecta > Dermaptera > Forficulidae > Forficula > Forficula auricularia. Next base: position 11,313,527 of record JALMQS010000153.1, on the reverse strand, counting down.
ATTACCGAAGAGAAGGGAAAGTTGATTAAGTGAGAGGGTGGAGACGTAGGTGTTTATGCACTCGGGTTTTGAAGGTTTGAGGATTATAAGTGCTGGGAAAGATGGAGGCTGGGAGAGAGTTCCAGTTCCTTGAACTCATGGGGATATACATATTGGCGAATGAAGCGGTCCGGCACTTTTCTAATTTGACCGCGAAAGAGTGTTGGGAGTCGTCAAAACGCGTGCTACGCATGCTTGGGGGGGGGGAATTACTGATTTTACCTCATCAGAGTACCTGCGGTGATTAGTATCTATAGAAAAGGGAAAGGGCAGAGACATTTCTTCGATGAGCCAGCGAGTCAGTCAATCAGTCTTTATCAAAAAACACTATAAGACAAAACATAATTAAACTTTCTTTAACATATTCTTGGCTCAAATTAATCAACAATCTTGTAAGCGACTTTTCTTTAACAATTAAAAAAAAAAATTGTCGTCGTTTTCATACAAGAGTGATTAAATGGGCCACTGAGGAAGTCAAAATAAATTGACGAAATGTCTGGCCCATTTAATAAAAAACTGTGTTTTTAATTTTATCCAATATCCTACTATTCCTGTTACAAATTATGGATACGAATGATGCAACATTATATTAAATAATTTTTGTTATATATATTGTCTTATAGGTATATTATAATTAGAAAAAAAATTAAAAGTGAGTTTTTTGGAAAAGCAGTTAGCAATTTTTCGTTTTATGTATTTCCCCAAGTGAAGGTGCCTAACTCCGGCCCTTGAGATATCAATTTAAAACAATCATTAATACTTTTTCTGTAAATTAAAATCAAATCATTTATTTGAAAATGCTTTTGGTATTTTATCTTTTCTATTATAAATACAAAAATAAACTGATGTGGCCATCAACATGACTTTACCATACACCAGTCCCCTCTCTTATATTTAATATTTAATAAATAATTTATAATAATTTACGAAAGAACTCTCTCGTCCCTCTGAATTTCGGACTGATCAGCAATTTATCATATATTCATATAAAGGAAAATATCAGCTATATAAAGTAAATATATCAGCTTTCTTCGATTTTTGTTCAGAAATTTTATTAATTGAAATTATTTCTGAACCCCCCTACCCCCTCCCTCGCTCTCTTTTTTATGATAGATCTCTTTTATAGTAAATTTAATTTTTCTTGGCTTTTTTACTTTTGAAATTTTATAATTTAAAATTTTTAACCCTCACTTAATTTTTAGTTCGATTTCAATCAAAATCTAATGAGCTTTTAATCTCATTATAAAGAATCTACATATGAAATTTTGTTTAGTTATTCACACTAGTTTTTGAGCTAGAGCGTAGACAAAATTTGATAACGTACTTACGTAATAACAGACAAAACAAGGTTTCTCTCAATTGTTTTTTATCAAAATAATTTCTGTCGTTTTTGAGATATTTCGAAAAAACGAAACTCAGTATGGTAAAGTAATATATTACATCGAGATAATGGTCTCATTTCAACTACCATTAGAAACAGTGTCTTCACATTTTATATATACATAAATTTTTATACTCAAAGAATCAAGCCAAATAAATGCCCGGATTGGCATTTGGGTTAGTTCGCTTCCCGAAGGGGTGAATCAACTCTTCTGAAATAATAAATATAATCCATAACTTCTCAGATCAAGGAGTAGACCATCTCTCTTGAATTTTTATAATACCATAATTTTTTAAACAAAATTTTCATTATTGTCATCATAATGCTTTAAACATTGTTAAATAATTAAAAGTGGTAAATAAAAATAGAATGACGTACTACTCTAAGCCGATTAAGATTATCTCGGAAGATAAGCTAGGAATAGCTTGGACTAATTGCTCTCGAAGGGTATATAGAGGGGAGAAAGGGGAGAGTAAAGAGGGGTATATGAGGGGGTGAGATAGGGACAGTGGTTAGGGTAAATATAGGGGGGTAGAGATACGAGGGAAAGGTATATAAGGGGGAGAGAGATGGTGATAGGAACATTGTTGCTCAGGAAGTGGCGGGTGAAACATCGACTGGGAATATTACTCTCCGCCTTCATCCACCCTGTCAGGTGACTCCACACCTCACTAATAAACAACCCTTAACCCTTATATTATTTTTAATAGTTGGGTAACGGGTGGGTGTGTACTTCATTGTTCTTATAGATAGCAAATTACAGACCTACTTCAGTGCCTGGCCTACCTGTCCACGTGAGCTCATGATTCTTTTATCATGAGAATCATGTCCTATCCCTAATCCTAACCAACTTCAATCCCTGTTTTCACAAATCCTTATTCCTTCGAAATCGAAAAGTTTCGCGATTATATTTTTATTTGTTCGCAAGTTTAAGTGGATTCAGAGTATTCCAAGCCCAGACACGAGACGTTGGCTGTCAAGGTAAGATATCAGGTAGGTGCTAGATAAAGATATACACACCTCCATTAGGGCCTGGAATCCCTGCCCACGTGAGCTCATGATTCTTTTATAAAGTGAATATTGTCCTATTCCTAATCCTAACCAACTTCAATCCCTGTTTTCACAAATTCTCATTCCTTCGAAATCGAAATGTTTCGCGAGTATATTTTTACTTGTTCGCGAGTTTATGTGGGTACCTGTGGGTTAAGAGTATTCCAAGACCACACACGAGACATTAGCTGTCAAGGTAAGATATCTTTATAATACTCTAGTCTTATAATTAAATTAGTAATAAATATTCTAAATTTTTCAATTACTCTTTTCGAGTTTTTCAACAAAAAAAATATATCAAATAAAATAAATAATATTTTAAATCACAAAGAGAAACAAAGAGGTTGTCCTCTGCTTGATGCATCAAGCAGAGGACAACCTCTTTGTTTCTCTTTGTGAATCAACAACTCTGCTACTCTCGGCAAAACAAAAACTTTTCAATATTTTAAATATAATTTCCAACGAATATTTTTATTTTAAAAAATACTTTAAATTCTCTATATTAATATTATTTTTTTTTCTTTTTTCAGGTAGGTGCTCGACCTTCTAAACCTAATATTAAGATTAAGAATTTGATTTTCTTATTTTCTGGAAAATAAAATTCTTTATCTTTGGGTAACGTGTAGATGTGTACTTCTTTATACTTATAGATAAAGATGTACAGACCTACATCAGGGCCTGGCATCCCTGCCCACGTTAGCTCATGATTCTTTTATCAAGAGAATCACGTCCTCCTATCCCTAATCCTAATCAACTTCAATCCCTATTTTCACAAATCCTTATTCCTTCTAAATCGAAATGTTTTACGAGTATATTTTTACTTGTTCACGAGTTTAAGTGGATTCCTTTGAGTTCAGAGTATTCCAAGCCCAGACATGAGACGTTGGCTGTCAAGGTAAGATATCTTTATAATACTCTAGTCTTATAATTAAATAAGTAACAAATATTCTAAAAATTTTCAATTACTCTTTTCGAGTTTTTCCAAAAAAAAAAATATCAAATAAAATAGATAATATTTTAAATACAATTTACACCAAATATTTTTATAAAAAAAAATACTCTAAATTCTCTTTTTTTCAGGTAGGTGCTCGTCTTACCAATACTAACATTTAGATTAAATTATTAAGTAGTAATAAATAAATAAATTAAAATTAAAAATTATCTATATGCAATTTTGTAATTTTTTTTTTCTAAATTTAATTTGAGAAATTGATTAGTTTGAAACAATCTTGCCTTTATATTTTCAGTTTAATACAATTATTTCACATGGGTAGATAATACAATATCAATTTAAAAAAATAACATTCAAGAGTAAATAATAAATAATTTACTTTTAAAAATAATGCCCTTAATTAAATATTCACCTCTAAACTTCAATCTAATTTTCTTCTGTTTCTGATCTTATGCATAAGTCCTTTCTCTCATCATACTCAGATCTACAAATTATTTATATTTGTGTCTTAAATACAAATATATTACAAAATTTTTATACAAAATTTCGAATGTTTAAGATTTTGATTCTAAACAAATTGCAGTATTGGAGACATTGTACTGATATTTGTTTTGGAAAAGCTCTTTTAACAATTACTTATCTCTAGTGTAGACGTATTTTGCTACAAATACAAAACACGCCTAGCCTTGAAATTTTCATTATTTTCGGCTTTCAGATTTCAAATTGTATTTCTGAGTGTTTTATATATTTGAAAATGAAGAAAATTTTTCAATTTTTTTAATTATCACTCTATGAGTATATTATGTAATTTGCGTTCAAAATTATATTAATGATCTCCCTTTAATTATTATTTATTTATCTATCCATGGGGGGTGGTGACAGCTGCCTACTCGTGGTGCCCCCTGTCCTCGCTAAACAGCTGTCTATGTTTCTGTATAAATTAACTATAGAGACATAATCATATATAATAACATTAATAATAATATTCAATTTCGAAAACTCAAATATAAAATTATAATTACTCTTTTTTTCAAATAGTTAAAAGATATTGATTTTACAAAAATCTAATAAAAATTTCTTGCTTAATTTTAATAATTAAATTTCATTCAAAATTTGTGCAAATATTTGTATATTATATATGAAATTTGAAATATTTATATTTGACTAGAGTACAAGGGGGAACTTTTCGACATCATTGTCTCTAAGAATTAGTAGTAGGTATAATAATTTAACAAGTAATAAATACAATGGATAAGTGCATATTTTTTCTAAATTAAATGGTTTTTGGTATAAAAATTCCCACAAATTATTATGAAAAATAATTTAGATTCCAAATATGATTCCTATCCAATATTACACGGATTCCAATAATATTAAAAAGTAATTACAAATATAATAGTCATGTCTGCCGCCGGTCCAGACAACATCCCAACCACTGTAATTAAAAATTGCCCTCCTGAACAGGCTCCTATTCCCTCAAAAATTCTCATACACCTCTAGCACATTTCCAGGGAGCTGAAAAATAGCAACAAATTAATAAAAAAAAGGGGAATCTTCAAATGTAGCCAATTATGGTCCGATCGCTATCACTTCTGTTCTTTCTAAATTTTTGAAATGTTAATTAATGATCAAATTCTTAGAATCTAATAAACTAATCCATGACAAGAAATCATAAGTTGGTGTCATCTATTAAATCCGATGGAATGGAATATTTCGGGTTCGATTCTCGAGGGGGTGAAAAACAACCCCTCTGACATATAATTAAAAATATTCCATTCCATCGGATTTAATAGATGACACCAACTTATGATTTCTTGTAAATTGAATCTATTACCATCGGCAAATTAATATCTTTCAAATTAATCCATAAGAGAGTATATGGTTTTAGGCAATTTCTAAGACTCAACACCCTTAAGCGCTTAAATTGGATACTAACCGAACAAACACATTTGTCAATTCGTTAATCCCTATTACTTTTAGAGAATAGAACTCTCTTCCTCTGTCCGTCTTCCAATCTTCAAGACCTGCATCCACAGGTACCTTCAACTCCAACCCATTCTCTGAAATTTCTTCTTCTTATCATGATGTCCATCGCAGTCTAAAGGAGTTGCACTTTTTGCTGCAACTTCTTCTTGTAAGTATTTCTCGCCTTCTACTGAATTAGTTTGGGGCAAGTCCATGAATTGTCAAATTTTGTGAAAAATTTATTTTTTATTTTATAATTCTTTGCCTAAGCACGCTAGAATTATAAATTATACGAATTAATATCAATTTGGTCTAGTAAGATATTATTTCTTTCTATGGGGTTTCTTTTTTAATTATTAGCAAAGAACCAAAAAAAAAACTTTTTTCATGCACGATTACAATACTTGACCATATCCTGTATCGTAAAGTAATAATTCGCAAAAACATTACCTAGCTTTAGTATAACTCCTTTTCACGTTCTTTTCACTCCATCGAAGCACAACATTCCAAGCATTTCTTAAATGAAATATGCATGGCATGCGACCCAGCAACTCGGTTCGTCATTGATCTCTTTTCCTCTTCTTTCTTTGAAAATACTTGTGTTTATCGCACTACGATTGGATATTTTCTAATTAATTTAATATTTATTGTCTATTTATAAAAATGTATTATTAATTATTAATAAAATAATTTTAACTTTTAACACATATGAAATAGGAAAAATAAGCTGACGTGTTCTGATGTGGCCATCCACTTGACTTTACTATACAACCTGGCCCCTCACTTATATTTAATAAAATTATTTACAATCATGTAGGGGAGGGCAGTTAGTTTTTGCATTTTTAGACTTCTGGGGTCTTACTGATTATGTATACAAAATTTGGTTGAGTTTGGTACAAGGGCCTAGATTTTCATTTTTTGACCTACACCCCCCCCCCATATTGGGCGGTTAGTTTTTGCATTTTTAGACTTCTGGGGTCTCATTGATTATGTACACAAAATTTGGTTGAGTTTGGTACAAGGGCCTAGATTTTCATTTTTTGACTCCTCCCCCCCCCCCCATTTTGGGCGGTTAGTTTTTGCATTTTTAGACTTCTGGGGTCCCACTGATTATGCATACAAAATTTAGTTGAGTTTGCTCAAATGGCCTAGATTTTTAATTTTTAATCCCCCTCCACCCCCCAATTTTGGGTCGATATGCACCAAAATCAAATCAGCTCTTAATCTCAATGGACCAAAACTACTTGTGAAATTTGGTTCCGATATTCACACTAGTTTTTGATCTAGCTCGTCCACAAAAATTTGGTAACGCACAACCAGACAGACTAACAGACATTTTGACAAAACAATTATTATCTCGAAAAATATAATTTTTTCGATGTTCACTTATTAAAGCTTTTTTGTAGAGCGAAATGCCATGGTTTCGCTCAATTTTTTTAATCAAAATAGTTTCAGCCGTTTTTGAGATATTTTGAAAAAAAGAAGGAAAAAACACTTTTTTTATGCACGACTACAATACATGACCATACCCTGTATGGTAAAGTAAAAAGAAATACTTTTTAAAGACGCAAATTTTATTGATTTACTAATTTGTGGCACAATGCTACAATGATGAATTTTATTAGGTAAAGTGCCAAATTTCAGTACATTAGTTACGATTAGTTGCTCAGTATAAGACAATTCAATTTTTTCCTAACTTCTGCATTCAAAAAAACCAGAAGTTCTGAAGCCAGATAACCTAAATCTATTCAATTCTTCGTTTTGGATATAGAAACATTTTGGTACCAAAATGATCTGTGTACGATTTTTTCTTCTATGCGTTAACATGAATATTTGAATCCAGACACACAGAAGAAATTATGCTTGAAATGATTCTTCACGTTTCAGCCTAGGCTTACTCAGTTTAGTGAGGCTCTGACTTTTAACAGCAAATATATGATTAAAAAACATTTTTGAAAAAATTAAAAATAAAATATCTTAAAATTATCTTATTGTATTGAAATAAAAAGTATAAAAATTTATCAGCTTTTTTTCTTTTAGAAAGCCCCTTTTTTTACTTTACCATACGCATACAGCATACAGTGTATGGTCGCAAGTATTGTAATCGTGCACTTTGTTTCGGTCTACAAAAAAGCCCTAATAAGTGAACATCGAAAAATTATACTTTTCAAGATATTAACTATTTTGTCAAAATGTCTGTTGGTAGGTACGAGGGTGCGTTAATCAAATTTTTGTGGATGCACTAGCTCAAAAACTAGTGTGAATATCAAAACGAAATTTCACATTTGGTGCATCGAGTTTAAGAGCTGATTAGATTTTGGTTGAAATAGAATCCAGAATTAAGGGGGCGGGGGGCGGCTTAAAAATTAAAACGATAAGATTTTCAAATTAAAAAACGAGAAAAATGAAATACCCATACTATAAAATGAACCTATAATAATAAAGAGGTTTATTATTTTCTTCCAGGGCCAAAATTAGGGGGGTTCAAAAAAATAAAACTATCAATATAAGTTGTAAACCCTTTAATCGATTTGTACGAAATTTTGCATATGCAGCCCAAATAACTTTATGAAAATGAGTCACATTTGAAATTGATAGTGACCAAAAAAAAGGGGGTTAAAAATATTTTCAAACAAAAATCGAAGAAAGCTGACATTTCTAATAAAATAGTCTCATTATTAAAAGGAGATATTATTAATTTCTAATGGGCTCAAAATTAAGAAGGGTTCTTTCGTAAATAATTATAAATTATTTTAATTCAATATTATATATAAGAGAGGACCCTCTTACCCTAATAGTGGGTTCGAAATCCACACAGGCAAAAAAAATCATTTTTCTCCACACGTCAGACGTTTCTAAATAGGAATATACAACACTAAAAATTTTGAATGAAGTCAATACTGCCCGACATACTATATTTTCTAAAAATAAATAAATAAAGTAAAATGAAAAATCATTCAAAATGCATCGTCTTAAAATTCACTCCAACATTTTTTTTTTAGAATTCCTTAGCTTCTAGAAATCCTTACAAATTCACCATGTAATGTAATAATAAAGGTTTCAGATTCATTTTTATTATCAAGTTAAAATTACATGAATTATGTTATTTAAATCATTGTAAAAAATTGAAATATTGAATAAATTAAGTTGCATAAAATAAATGTTTGTTTAGACGATTTATCTTAATTAAATATTATAATAAACGTGAAATTGAAATAAAAAATAAATAATTATGGTTTTGAATAAAATAAATTTTTAGTCTGAAATTATTATTATCTATTTATTTTCTTCTAAAAATGTGTGATCTCTTTAGATTTTACAGAGAGCGCCTCGGGCGGCTCTAGCATCGATATTTGCACCCCTTTATAAAGCGAGGTTTTCAAATACAATGCAACGCTATTTTATTTATCCAGTGCGAATGCAAAGCGAGCCAGACCGTCCTTTTTCATTAGTAGAAGTTGAGGGAAAATCGCTTTCCCCTCTTTCTCAGTCAGCTCTAAAATAGGTTTATGCGCATGCGTAACCGAAGCCAACCGAACCGAACCCAACCGAGAAATAAAAATCTCTGAAAATATATATCAATCAAGCAAGGGCTATTTACACAGAGATAATGTAAATTGGTTTCTGCGCATGCGTAACCGAAGCCAACCGAGAATCTTGAATCTGAAATCATTCTCTCGCTAACAAAGACTGGCGAGACAAGCGGCCGGCCGCTAAACAGTAAACCCTCCACGCACAAAATGACGGAGTCAAGCCTCCGCCGCTTAATTCAAAATTAATTCTCGTAAATTTACAAGTAATATATATACAATTAATGTATAATTTTGCCCATTTTATGATTATAAAGACGTTTCGAATTTTTAATATTTTTTTAATTTATTATTTATTTCCGCACAAGTCTATTTCGTGTGAAAATGTTAAATTATTCATTTCCTTTAACTGCGAGTGTGGTTTATAAACCACATACAGTAGAACCTCGTTTATCCGGACTAACTAGGACCAAAGACAAACCGGATAATCCGGATATATGGGTAATAAAAACAAAACAAATCCTCAAATATGCGAATTTGAATTTATTATAAAAAAAAACATGTTTATATCAAAATTACATAGAATTGTTTAAAAAAATATATTTTCGGTAAATTATAATTATAATCTTGATATCAGAGTTAAAAATTATTATCTATGTGAACATTTATTAAAATAAAAATGTCTACAAATCAGATCCGGATAATCCGGAGGTCCGGATAAACGAGGTTTTACTGTTCTAAAATAGCAAGACGGGGTGTGGCTTATAAACGCATATTGTTTATTTTTGCTAATATCACTTAGCGACTGTGGCTTATATACTACTAAATTTGGCGCAGTTTTAGGTTTAATAATATTATAATTAAAAAAATCAGCTAATCAAATATGTAGTTGTTAAATCATCATCATCATTGAGTATACAGTCCTAAGACTGGTTTGATGCAACAATCCGTCTCCACTCGACTCTGTCCCCCGCCAGCTGTTTGACCTCTCTAAATGTCTGGCATCCCATATCCCCAATTATTTGGTTGAAATATTCTAATCTGGGTCTTCCCCTTCCCCTTTTCTTTCCCACCTCCCCCTCCAAGATATCCCTAAGCAGTCCCCCATGTCTCACTGTGTGACCCATCATCTGACCTCTTCTCTTCTTCAGACTCTTCCACAAGGTTCTTCTTTCTCCGATTCTTCCAAGAACTTCTTCATTTGTAATTTTATCCATCCATTTGATATTCATCATTCTTCTGTAGCACCACATTTCGAAAGCCTCCAATCTCTTTCTCTCCGCTTTTCCAATTGTCCAGGTTTCACACCCGTACATGGCTATACTCCATACATATGTCTTCAATAGCAACTTCCTGTTTTCTAAGTTGTTAAAGCTTATATTTTTATGATTGAATTTATTGAAGCATGAAGCAGGGGGCGGGGGATGAAAACGCGGAGTGCGTCATTGAAATTGTTTTTTTTTGGGGGGTCAAAATTTTTTTGCAAAAAATATCAGTTTTTCCTTCATAAAATGAAAACCACTCATCCTAGAAACTTTATTTCTATTTCATTGCCTAGAATAAATTTTTGACTTGAACGTTTACTTGGACTACTTTTTTGTTAAAACTTTTTGATTTATAGATATCCTACATTTTCCGGACAGAATATGATCCGAATCCTCAAAAGCGTCATGGAAAATGCTAGATATCTATAAATCTATGAGTTTTATCAAAAAAGTGGTCCAAGTAAACGCTCAAGTCAATAATATTTCCTACAGAATAAGATAGGAATCAAGTTTCTAGGATCAGTAGTTTTCATATGAAGGAAAAACTGCGATTTTTTGCAAAAAATTGCAGTTTTTCAAAACTTCAACCTCATTGTGGCATGGATTGCCATTATCCAATTAAGATGAAACTTTGTTTAAATTGTAGCAAATTTAATCTAGTTTAAAAATGTATAGAGTAGTCTCTGTCGAAAACGTGCTCCTTCATGATCAAAATGGGAAAAAATTGAAAACAGTGCGAGCTTTTGGATAGGTATTCAAAAGAGATCCGTGGGGCTGTTTTTTGGATCCCCATTAAAATTCGAACTACTTGACCAATTTTGCATTTCTTTTTTTTAATCGACGCGAAATTTTGTCCTCTTTAATTTACCATAGGTTATTTACAAAATATGGACAGTTTTCGAGTTATAAGCGAAAAACTGGAACAAGTCCGAAAATTTCGAGGTTGTCCCCACACTTTCGAGGTCGCAAACCTAGATTTGGCATACCCACACCATACCAAACGATCCTAGAAAAAACAATATTTTCCATTAATTAATTAATGTAAGCTGAACCACTTTTTGGATCCTCTATTTACTACTAATAAATAAGGTCTATAATATTGAAAGCGATTTACCTTTTTTTAATTTTATCAACTTGGTTTTTCAATATTTTTTGCTCAAATGCTCAATTTAACAGGTTGGATGGATGGTTGGGCGAGAACAATTTGGGTTGGGCGGTCGCCACACCTCACTCAACCCTGGCGCCGCCACTGCGGCTGCCCCCCCCCCCCTAGAAAAATTCCCTAACTAGGCCAATACCTTTATATCTTTAGTATCTACGACCCTCAAAGATTGCGAACCTGAAAAGGAAAAATAATCCTTTTACGACACCATCCAAGAACACCTTAATCTAGTCTCGTCAGGAAAGCCTGTACTAATGCTGGGTGATTACAACGCTAGGATTGGAGACAACGTCGTTTCGGGTATCAAGCAACGATTCAATTAGGCCTTCCTCAACGACAATGGAATACTTCTCACCCTTCGCATAAACAACACCTTCTTTGAACAAAGATCCAAAGTAAAATAATAAATAAAATAAAAATAAGTGATATGGCGGAACACTAGAGGATCTAAATCTACTATAGATTACATCAGTGTTTCTCAACCTTTTGTAGAGCGAGGAATCCTAGAGCACTTATCTTTATTTCTGAGGAACCCACTTAGCACTAAAATATGCGTCTTACTAGTAAAATAGCTGCATAATTTTAGGTTATACAACTGTTATGTTTTATTGATGTTTTATAAGCGTTATGGAAGCACTTATAAAACAGCAACAAAACATAAAAGTTATATAACCTAAAATTATACAGCTACTTTGCTAGTTGGGTGGGATATTTAATTTTTCGTCAAAATATCAACATCATGCTACTTTTATAGCTTCCAAATATAACATACCGCCGCCGATGATGGTGTTGCCACATTTTAAAAATTTGCTAAATTTTGGGGAAATTGGATACAAAAAACGAGCATTTTAGCTTACAATACCTAACATTTTTATTTTCATGAATAATATTATTATTAAATTTTTTTGTTAATGTCATTGGGATACCCATATGCCCCTTTCGGATCGGACAGGTTTTTTTTACATATTCAATGTATACTCATAAATAATATTCTCATCTATTTCTAAAGCAATATTATTTCAAACGTCATTAATAACAAAATAATAATAAAACAATTTAAATGACCTTTTCATTTTGTTACTAATGTAACGTAATCGTTGTATTATAAGAAAGTTAAGGAACTATATTAGAGCAACAAAAATGGTATCACTGAGACAATACTGGTGATGTTCATCGCATTTTTAAGTATCAATGGTTTTGTTTCACTATAAGTTTATACTTAGACTCTAAATTAAGTATTGTTTTCTTTACATGACAAATTTTTTGAGGACTGATACTAATAACTACTATTTTTATTTCTCTATTTTTTCTTTTATTGACCTCAAGGCGCGGGGAACCCCAAACCTCCTCTGTGGAACCCTGGGGTTCCGCGGAACCCAGGTTGAGAATCACTGGATTACATTGTGTCCAATAAAACAAATCATCCTTCTCAAATCTTGGACTTATGGAATACTCTGCGGATATTGGCTCGGATCATAGTCTCGCCTGTTTATATTGTGACGGTTGTATGATAAAGTCATGTGGATGGACACATCAGTTTATTTTTTTACGAACGGAACTGATTAAGATTATTCAGGAATCTCTAATCAGATTTCGAGATAGCTAACATTACACTACACACCTTTTGATTATTTTGTTAGATAATTGTGTATAAATATTTAAATATAACTTAATATTATGATAATTATGTATATACGAATATAAAATATATTTATTGGTTTTAATAGTAATAAATACACATATCCAACTAGTATTTAAAAAAGACCTTGTGATAACAGTGTTTCCGCGAGCGCATCAAGAAGCCCCATGGTAGGAGGTTATACTACTTTAAAGAAGGCCAGTTCAGTGGTGTAATTAAAATTTATTTTTGGGTGTTGAGAGCTGCTGATATTCTTTTAACTTAATTTTATGTGAGTAAAAGTAAAAATATGAAAGGAGAGAAATTTTAATTTAAAAAAAAGGAATTGACATCATTTTATTTCTTCTTAATCTCCCACATATTTAATCCCTCTCTCCGTTCTGGTCATTAATTAAGAATTAAATGGTGTATTTTTAGTCGAGCTGAAATCAATTATCACCCCCTAAAGCCCTCTTTAAGAGATACACGCGGTTTTGGAACACTCTGCACCCCTTCGCTGTCAAATTAAATAAAAATCGAACAACCACTTTCGTCAACTCTTTTATTCCTATGACCTCCAGAGACTGGAACTCGCTCCCAGCCACCGTCTTCCCCGCTACTTATAACCTTCAGCTGTTTAACACCCGTATCCACAGATACCTTCGACCCCTATCCAGCCCATAAAAACCCTTCTTCTTCTTTTTTCACGATGCAGGGGCCAACCCAGGCCTTTAGGGGATGCACCTTTTTTGTGTAACTCCTTCTCTCATCATTTTCATTAAAAAAAAATAAAGTCTTTTGGGGTCGCTCGAATCTTAAATTTTTAAAAGTATCTACCTTATTCTTGTTACTTGGTTTTTCAAAATTTTCCAAAAAGTGCTGGAAATTTTTTGCTTACAAGTAGCGAAATCGAATTGTCTCGTAATATATTATGAAATGTTAAAAAGATTGATATCCCACACTCACACTTCTGCGAAAAATAAGCCAAATTCGAAAAAGTAGTTAAATCTAATGGGCAGCCAAGTTAAATTCGCCAAGAATAATTAAGTTGAGAAATTAGGACTTTCAATTAAAATGTATTCTTTCCATTTTGAATGGCAATCTAAATTTATGGATTCTAAATTTTTAATTTAAATTATTTTCATGAAACTTGGCTGTTAAGTAAGCATTAGGCCAGCCATGTCCAACCGGCGGCCCGATTGCGATTTTTGTGCGGCCCGATAACAAAAAAGGAAATCGCCCCCCCCCCCCATAGAGGCCCGTGCCTGTCAAAAAATTAAAAAAAAAAAATTTTAAATTGAAAATAAAGTTCTATATATGTGTGGGGGGGCGGCGTCTCTGCCCCCCCTCCCCCCCCCCCCCGCTTGGACAATTCGATCGCGACAACTTTTTTGTTCATGTGAGTGGCGGCCCAGTACCTTGTATATTCCTAAATTTTGGCCCGAATAGTAATTTGGGTTGGACATCGCTGCATTAGGCCATTAGGGTAAATGAACTAAATTCTTCTTTTTGCAAGCTATATTTTTATATATTTATTTTTTGAGGGTGGAGATAATTTATCCTACAAATTTCAAATCTTCATTTTAGCGGTTAAGGGTAGTAAAGTTTTCGTGATAAATTTTCACCTTTATTAATCTCCCAAACTCTACAAAAATGCCAAATTTTAGCATCCTAGGGTCATTATAAATATTTAAAAATTATGAAAATTTACGCTACAATCTTCACCTCTTCCATTTAGGAGTTGAACGAGAGAATGTCTGGGTTTTCGATTTTTACTTTATTATTATCTCAAACTCTAACATTGTGCTAAATTTTAGTAATCATTTCATATAAATAGAAGTAAATTTACCCTACAATATTCACCCCTTCATTTTAGGAGTTGGAAGAGAGAAAGTTTGGGTTTTGGGAAATTTTTCTTTATTTCTGTTCCAAATTCTACCATCATGCGAAATTTGGGGGATGGGGTTGAACCCTCCCTTGCCTGCGTCCCTGGGCTCTATCTCTAGACTGTAAAATAAGCTGATGTGGAAATCCACATGACTTTACCATAAAGTTACACCCGAAACTGGCCCTTTCTAATATTTAATATTTAATAAAATATCATAATTTATTATCCATTTACCTAACTCTTAATTTTGGTCACATTAATCTTCATTTAAATATAAAATTCTTCTAGAGGAAATATAAGTATTATATTTTTGTGTACAAATTTAAACATTTTAATAATTTTTGACTCCACCTCCTTGGCGCTCCTTACTTTCACAAAGAGAGTCATTCCCGTAATGTCCTAAAGGGTGCATATGCGAAATTTCGTACAAATTGATAAACCCTTTGGCCCCGTGGCCCGGACGTGACATGTTTTTTTTAAGGGAGTATGTTAGAAAAAGAATGCATAGGGTGACCAACTTTTTCCACTTCATAAAAAACATATTTATTTCATAATAAGAGGCCCGCTTCAGATTTTGGCCCTCTTTAACGTGGAGGCCATGGACCGATCCAATATCTGCTTCTCATTGGATAAAGTAAAAATGTAGAAACTACTTGCTCCTTTTTTCGCAGGGTAGTCATACCTTTAACTGCTCTGCCAATTCAGTTGTCTAAATAGCAGGGGCTCCCAGTTCCCATGAAACGAGGTGTTGCTATTACGTGACCGCACTGATGCTGCTACTGGCAAAAAGCGAGCGTGCCGCGACAGGTTTGAACATGATTGTGTCTGTTGATGCTTCCCCCAACCTCTGCTCACTAGACAAAATTTTAAGTTAAAAGAAATAAGGAGAAATTTATTTTTAAAATTAAGAAAAATTTGAATTCACCTATTACATGCGCTTACTTTATTTTAAAAGATTCAAATTTTCAACCTCTTTTAAATTCATTCTTATTAAGTTACTACATAATGTTTGAGGTATTATGAAATGTAGTAATCGACCAGTAATTTTTTTTTTTTTTGCTTTGTAATTGTATTTTCGAAATATCTCAAAAACGCCTGAAACTATTTATTATTTGCTCTATTAGTTCTTTTTGTAAAAAACCCTTGAAACATGAAAAATGTTGAGGCCGCAGTAATTTGGGCTCATCAGTTGCATACAATGTAAAGGCGCCAATCAGTATTTGACAGACTTGGCGTGTCCCTGCCAACAAATAATAAATCTTTCTAACTTTTATTAATACTTATACATATTTTTTTCTTTCTTATTCTGGTCCATGGAATTTTGAAAATTGAATATTTTTCTAAATGCCTTATTTTAACCAACTTTTCTTTTCTCACGCCTCATCTGTCTTTAAATGTTCTTTTGGTTGCTATAAAATAATTAGTTTAAATGATAAGAAGAAAAAAATATTAGCCCACTACATCGAGTTTAATATCTTTGAACAAAACTTTAGATATCATATTAATATTTATCTTGTAATTTTAATTAGAAGCCCTAGTCAATAAAGGTGATCCATATCAGTGTTTGGTATAAAAGCGTCATGCGGGCTAATCGCGAAATGATGCTGTGTCATAGCTAGATGGATCACATCTTTTTCATTCTCTCTTGGTCCAGACTTAAGATTCAGCAGACTCCAATAGCCTCAACCAGCAGTAGTCTCGCGATCTATAAGTATATCTTGTTTAAAAACGCGATCAAAAACAATTCTCTTTAATATATTAATTAGAAAATTATTTAAATTCATTATTTCACCACAGAAATATATAAATTCGGATATTATTATTACTTAATATCTGACAAAAATCATCTGCATTCGATTCGCGATTGAATCAAATATAGGAAACTTATGATTATAAAGTTGTCCTGCATTGTGTCTGCTACAGTGGAGTCAGGCTCGGACTTGCGGGTTTTTTTCTCTGAGCGAATCAACTGTTGTTGATAACAAAATTAAACACATAATATTATATTACCACACATTTTATTCAATTTAGTATTAACAAACTGCGAACATTTTGGAAATTTGAAAGGTATCTATTTTTATATTTGGACGCCCTATTGTGGTTTCATTTTATACCTGCTTTGTATTGTTTATGAATTTAACTATATTACGTATATTCTAACCTAATGATTTCATGTTTATAATTTAGAAAACCGGCTTGATTTTGGACTCAGTAAGGACGCTTTTTTTCACGTGATATAGACTAGTTATGCCGCGTATAGTTAGTCATCATCTCCGCCCTCCTCCATCCCGTTAAAAGGTGTCCAGCGTGTTGAGTGTAAAGCTAGAGGCAGTGAGTTCCGAATCTACCTGTTCTTCAGCGACCCGGGGCTGAGCCGTCAGACGAGCGAGCCATTGATGAGTCATCGTCCCCCCCCCCCCCCCAAGACCCTTGGTCGTCTCTACCATACACCTGTTCCAAGAGACAAAGGAAACCTCCTCACTCATTTCACTAACACACACAACCTCCTGCCTTCGGCACAGGTTATATTTTGCTTTAAGGTGCATCTCAAAGAACTGTGTTTTTTTTATAGAGAGGGCTAGAAAATAGGATTTCAGAAACGATTCTTCTCCTGTGAACAAAGCAATAACCTTTGTGAATTTTGTGGGTTACAAATAATAAACCTCTACCTTCTAGTTTGAATCTCTTTAAGGATAAAATGTAACTTTTACCTGTAGATATTTATTTCTTAGAAAATCTTAAAAATAATGTAATTTTATCGAAAATTGTAGTTTTTAATTTATGAGAAAAAATTGGAATGAAAACATTTATATGTATTAAGCAGAAATTAATCGTATGTTTCCTATATTTGATTTAATCGCGTATCAAATATAGGTGATTTTTGTCAAATATTAAGTGAAAATAATATCTGAACTTATATATTTCTAACTTGAAATAATGAAGTTAAATAAATTTATAATTTTCTCATTAATATATTAAAGAATTAATAAATGAGAATTGTTTTGATCACGCTTTTTAACAAGATAGTCTCGCGATATATATCTTGTTAAAAAGCGTGATCAAAACAATTCTCTTTTATTAATTCTTTAATATATTAATGAGAAAATTATATATTTATTAAGCAGAAGACATAATCTTAAAAAATCAAGGTTTTTATTTTAGTTACATAACAAATAAGCCGGTCAAGTGAGAATTGGACTCTTATTCTGTAATATATCTTCCAAAATACTTGATACATATCAAATTCGTTCATAGTTTTTGTTAAAAAGGAGACATTGAGGGAATTTTCAATAAATTAAATCATATCTGAACATGGTTTTTCAGGAATTTAGTGTTGGTACTTGGTGAAACATTTTTTTAAATTATTGGACAAATAATACTTGGTAGGTTTCACATTAAGATATAGATGAGTTACTTTCTGTCGCTCCTGAAGATGGGTTAGCCACCCGAAATATATATATCAAGATTAAAGACTCTCCAAAAATAAATTCGTTTTATTTTTATATCTTAATGTGAAACCTACCAAGTATTTTTTATCTAATAATCATATCTGAACGCTGACAGGTACAGAAATCACCTAAAAATGGCCACTTTGGGCCTCTTTCTCACCGTAATTTGAAAGTGAATCAATTTAAATTTTTTTATCTAATTATTCTTAAATTGATCTTTATGTGCAATCAGTTAGAGTAGTCATAAGCAATCAATTCATTAAACACAAAAGTAAACTGGAAAATCACACAAATATATCGGTCATCGTTCTTCTGAACAACAGTGAAACAATCAGAAGAAGAAAGAAATTTCATGTACTGGATCCAGAAATTCGAATGTTTACTTTTAACTGAAAAAATAAATTCAATTAGGGAAGTCATTACTGGATGACCGTCCGTTCAAGTCCATTTCTATGTAATCAATTTTACTTAAAGCTATATGTAATTTTTTAAGCTGATTGTAAATAGATAAGTAATAATAATAAAAAAAAATATTCTCAAGGTATACACCCCATGATAAAAAATACAGATATATTTTTTTATGATCCAACGAAAAATTTAATTTTTTCTAAAATAATCATTAGATTCAAATTTTAATAAGATTTTTGATAAAAAAGTATACATTATAACTTGTAAATTTCAAGTTTATATTTTATTTACTTTACGAGCCACAATGTTTGGCAGACAGACAGACAGACATTTTATCGACACGAATAGGATCCAGATTTATTTTGAAAGTATCTGTAAAAACCATGGTTTCAATATGAAATAAAAGAAATCTTGATTTTATGAAAAAATTTCAAATTCCCATCTAACCAAAAAGTGAAAAGGTAGGTCTCTCTATCTCTCAATTCAACAATTTTTCACTAGACCGTTAAGCTGATAATTATAAATTCTTAATTTTAGAGGTTTTGACTAAAAAACGAGAAAGTGTCGGGATTGATTTTTAAAATGATCTATTATTATTATTATTATTTGTAGCTTTATCCCAGAACCTAATATTTAATTATTTTGATTATTTATGTCCATCGATTAAATTAATAAGTTGTTTTAGGGAAATAAAGACAATAGCTTATGCAAATATTTTTTATTTTATGCCAAAGGAAAATATTTTCAATCTGTTCGATGACTGGCCTATATGTGTTTGCTAAGAATGAATATTTATAAAATGACAAATATGCAAAGAAGTTAATTTGTTTGAGCCCTGAGGAAGTCAACAAAGTTGACGAAACGTTGGCATTAAATAAAAAATAAGCTATTGTCCTTATTTCCCTAAAACAACTTATTAACTAATATTTAATGTTTTCAAAATATCTCAAAAACTGATTTTAAAAATAAAATTCAAATAAACACAGGACTATAAAGACTACAAAAAATTACTCACACGGATAAGGTAAGCAATTATAGTTTTATATCTACTGCAAATTTGTGAAAAGTTTTGGAGAAATTTAAAAATAAAGTATTGGAATACACTATAAAAACATGGTAGGTATGAATGGAGGAATTTCTAAAGTAGATTATAAATTTTTTTTATTAATGTTTACTTATTTACCTACATTGGTAAAGCAGGAAATGCAGCCTTTAATTTATGATTTATGAACATATATAATCTTTAATATATATACCTAATATAAATTAGAAATATTAATTAATCATAAGTTTCCTATATTTGATTCAATCGCTAATCGAATGCACGTGATTTTTGTCAGATATTAAGTAATAATAATATCCGAATTTATATTATATTTCTGTGCTGAAATAATGAATTTAAATAATTTTCTAATTAATATATTAAAGAATAATTAACATATTAAAGAGAATTGTTTTTGATCGCATTTTTAAACAAGATATATATATATCGCTAGACTACTGCTGGTTGAGGCTATTGGAGTCTGCTGAATCTTAAGTCTGGACCAAGAGAGAATGAAAAAGATGTGATCCATCTAGCTATGATCCAGCATCATTTCGCGATTAGCCCGCATGACGCTTTTATACCAAACACTGATATGGATCACCAAATGGATTTGTAATCTGAGATGTTATATATTCAATCCCCCAGTCCAGCGCGCTCGATCTGTTAACACGTGTGTAAGGTGTTTTGCTATCAATTAATCATAAGTTTCCTATATTTGATTCAATCACGAATGCAGGTGATTTGAGATCTCGAAGTTTATACCCTTCTTTATTAAAAATAGAATATTTATTAAATTTGATATCATAATCACGAAGTTTCATTCTCCATTTTCGGAATCATTTTTCAAATGTTTTTTTTTTGGCTTTTCGGCCTTTCTAGCCATCAGCTAATTTAGGATACAATTATATTTTTAAATTTTAACGTCTATCTAGGGATCAGATTTTAGCCGGTAGCCTCGAGTTAGACTCGAACTCGGGTCCACTTGATTTTCAAATGTTGAAAAGAAATCTCGAAAGAAAAGTATTTATGGGCTGAGATCTAGGCGAAGGTGACTTTTGTTACCCAGATCTTTAGGGCTGTTAGTTTCAGGAAAAAGGTACGCAGGAAGGGAAACTTCAAAGGTGACAGGGAAAACGAATTGACCAATGAGTTGGGTTCGACATTTCTTCGACTTAACTGAAGGGGTGTTAGATGTTGCGAATAGGCTACGTGAAAAGAAAGCTTTTTGAGGAATTATTGATTTGATTTAATATCATCAGAACATGTGACCTAAACACTTGTCTTTAAATATATTTTTTTTAATTTAATTAAAAACAATGCTTTAAAAAATTCCATATTTGTTTCGACAAAATTTCATTGCCTAATTTTAAAATTTTTTTAAAAAAGTCTCGACGATTTGAAAATGTTGCATTTTAAATTTTTGAAATCATCCAAAAATAATAGAGATGTTACGCATTATGTTATTAGGGGAAATTAATTAAATTCCTAATACCTATATGTTAGAATGTGTAACAGCCAAGTTTCAGAAAAAATTTTAATTAAAAATGTTGATTCCATAAATTTAGATTCTAGTCCGACATGTGAAATAAAATCCATGCATTTTAATTGAAAGGACTAATTTCTCAACTCAATTTTCATTGAGGAATGGTAGCACATTAGAACTCACTTTTTTTCAGGAAAACGTCTCAATAGAACTTTGTATATTTTTATTAAAGTGTTTTGGTGAGATAACATTCTCTTATACTATAGTTACATAATAAGGAAAGAAGCGGGAATGCTTTTACCATCATTCGGTATCGGACATACATATATGGTTCGAGAGGCTATCATACGCTTTTGTCTTTAATTTCATCACATTCAAAATCAAATTACTTTTCTAACATTAAAATTATACTAAACAATTTCTTGTATGAAATTTTCTAAAATCACTAAACATTTTAACCGACTTTGAAAAAAGGAGGCTATCAATTCAACGGAATGTATGCTTTTTATTGTGTTTGAACATTTATTTCTCTTTACCATGTCGACCGATTTCGATTATTTTTTTTTGCATTGGGTTCAGTCTAGTTCCCGATTGGTCCCGTTTAAATTTCATTGGTATTGGACCTTTTTTGTTATGTATGTTCACGCTTAACTTCTTTGTATATGGACCGATTTCAATGATTCTTCTTTTATTGGAAACCTTAGGGGTAATCCCATATTAATTTGGTCAAGTTCTGATGATATCATCAATGACAAAATAACGGAAATCTCCAATTCTTATGTGCAAATAATCGAAATTATAATAAATAAAATCTTTTATAAAAAAAAATCTTAAAACGTTAACGTTTCGAGATAATTTCTCTATTTATTAATTGAATTTTATTATCAATTTCTGGATTTGATTGGAAAGGGTATGGGTGATTAGGGAGGATAAACCAATCGACTTGATTGGGGAATAATGGAATTGAAATAATTATCGGAAAAGAGGTTTTTTTATCTAATTAGATTTTTCCTCTTATTAAAAACAAGGACTAAAGATGAATAAGGACACTCGATGGTGGAGAAGTAATCTCCGGAATCGAAGCAAAAATACAATGTATACATTAATTAATGTAAAATAATTGGTTTAATAAAATATAAAAAATTTAAAAAAAAATTTAAAAAAAAAAAAAATATCAATTTCTGATTCCTTCTCCCGAATTTTTCTCTTACGAGATGCAAGGTATTATCAAAGTCATTATTCTTAACACCACTAAACAGAGAAAAATAAAACCGACTTCAAAAAAATTAAATGCAACAAATAAAATAATAAAACTCAAAAATAAAATAAAATACACTAAAAGGTATAAAAAAATAATCTAATTTAGTTACAACTAAACGACGAAATATTAACATGAAATCACTTTTTGAAGTCGGTGCTAAACAAACTGTATAACCAAGAGTACCCGCCAATCGTACTAAGTAAAATACGTCGAGTTAGATTATTATTTTATACCTTTTAATGTATTTTATTTTATTTTTGAGTTTTATTATTTTATTTGTTGCATTTATTTTTTTTTGAAGTCGGTTTTCAATATTTTTTTATAAAAATTATTTTTTGAGTTCTTATATTATTTTAGTTGTTGCGTTTAATTTTTTTGAAGTCCTTTTTTTTTAAGGCAATAATAAAAATTTTACTGCATTCGCTAATAATTGAATCTTTTCTTACCAAGCTAAAAACAAATAAGGTAAATCAAGTTTTCCGATCGGATCGTCGATCTCGATGAGGAATTTCTTCCTTTGGTGACGCACCACATATTAATCCTCTGCAGCCACTACCTCTCTTCTCCCTCTCTTTCCAACATCTCCTCTTTTTTTCCAAGCACCTTTCATAACAAAACATTCTTAGGAATTCACTGGACGAACTTGTTGTGACTGGAGAGCAGATTTTTACATAACAATATTACTTAACCAGAAGAACATCTATAAAGCTCGAATATTTGTATACAATCTAAGCCAAAATAAAATAATGTTGGCATCTTTATGATTTTACCCTACCCCAACACTCCTATTGTTTATTTATATTTATATTAATTTATTTCCATTATACATCAAATTAGTAATGTAAATTTAACCATGCAGAAAAAAATTAGTTTTCATCAAAATATCTCAAAAAAGGTTAAAACTATTTTGATAGAAAAATTAATCGAAAAAAACCCTTTTATATTAAACAGAATAAAAATAATATTTTAAGAGAAATTAATTAATTGAAAAGTTTTGTGTTTTGCCGAGAGTAGCAGAGTTGTTGATTCACAAAGAGAAACAAAGAGAGCAGTCCTCTGCTTGATGCAAATAAAAATACACACATATATATCGAAATTATATATCTGTATATGTATATATATTCTTTATTTGTTTGAGACTATGGTTTCGAAGACTTGGTCTTCATCATCAGTCTTTTTTAATTATAAATATTATTTTTCATGGGGTCAATACCGAAAATTTTCGATCTTTACTTAGCTGGGAGCCAGTTAAAATTAAAATCAACTTCCCTAACTAACCCTAACAACTCCCCAACTTCCCCTAAAAAAGACTGATGATGAAGACCAAATCTATAGTCTCAAAAAATAAATAAAATATATACAGATATATAATTTCGATATATATGTGTGTATGTTCATTTGCATCAAGCAGAGGACAACCTCTTTTTTCTCTTTGAGAAATTAATTATTTTTAAAAAACTTTTTTCGGTTTCACCTAAAATCCAATCAGTTCTTAATCTCAATTTAAAAACAAGTAAATAATAAAATTTCGTTTCAATATTATTATTATAAGGCTCAAGAGTAATATATATTAAAATTATTGGAACTCATGAGTTAAATTTATTTTTTATATTTTTTATTATATAAATAATTTATTTATAATAAATCATAATAGAATAATCAGCTCCAAGACTGGTTTGACGTAGCCTTTCACTTCAATTCAACTTCATCACATCTCTTAAAGTCCTACATTCCATATCCTAAAAAGTAATATACATTTATTTTGAATATACTCTAGAAAACATGAAAATTCTAATCAGTGACCGGGCACTGGATTCTAATTGATAAGAGAGGCTTAAGATACTCGTAAATAATGGAAATCGCAATCGATATATCTTTTATGACTATATGATTGAAGATGTTCTATAATAATTGAAAAAATAAGTACCAAGCTTGCTTGTATCAATATGAATTTTTTGTTTAGGATTAATAAATATATTTTTTTAGAAATATGATAATTTTCATGCTCTCAAAAAATTCGCATATCGTAAAAACGTTTTTTCCTGAGAATGGTACGCATAATGAATCAATACAAACAACTCTTGCTTTAACTTTTAAGGAGCTAGGTGTTGGTTCTAGGTGAAACATTTTAATATAATAATAAAACTTGAGCAAGATATGAGGTAGGTTTCATAAAAAAAGAAATAAAACAAAATTGAGTATTGAATTCGATATATTTCGGGGGTGAGCCCATCATCGGGAGTCAGAGAAAACTGATTTTAAATTGGTAAAATTATTTTTCCAAATTATAATCAGTTTTCTCTGACTCCCGATGATGGGCTCACCCCAGAAATATATCGAATTCAATACTCACTTTTGTTTTATTTCTTTTTTTGTGAAACCTAACTCGCATCTTGCTCAATTATTAAACTCTTGCTTTCTTTATATTTTGAGACAACATGGGAAAAGTCTTCCGGAGCCTGGACCATGTGTAATCATTATAAAACTTAACATTTACCAGTAGTAAACCCGGTTCAGGTCTCGTATACATGCCCCATTTTGGGCTCAAAAATAAAAATATAAATAGAGTGTGAGAAATCACTATAAATTCTATAAGGAGAATTAGGTTTAATTTTTTTAAAATTTATTTCTGTTTAAAATCACTGTTTGGGAGAGAGAGCTCCAAAATAACCATTTTTATGTGATTTTTGTATCTGTCTGAGTTTAGAAATAGCTAAACTTAAAGTTATGAAAAAATTCTACGAATTCACTCATTTCCTCCTTATAAGATCCAAAGATAAATAAGAATTAATGAGATATCTAAAATATTTTGCAAGTTATAAGGTACTGTACCATTGATATGAGATCCGACTCCCCCTTGACCGGTTTTTTAATTGAAAAAATATAATTTGATTTCTTGAGAAAAATTTCAATAAACTCTATATAGAAAAGAAATCAACTTAAAGATATATAAGAGTAAAATTATAATATTAATTTAAGTCTTTCCGGCTACTAAATCTAAATGCATGGATGTAATTTATTAGACGTAATTTATTTCCAATACCCAACAAATAAAATCGTTGATTCTATTAATAGGAATGTATTTCTGTCTAATATTCGTGAAAACATTGAGATTTTTACAGATCTTTACGTTTCAGAGTCCTCTGAGTCTGCGTATATGCGCGTAACCGTAAAATGATTTCTTAAGTGATATTTTTAGATTGTGAATTTAGAGGTTTTGGCTAACTAATAAGAAAGTGACGGCTGATTTTTAATTTTCTTTTTCTTTTAGAGTACTTTATCTGAAGTATTTTTAGTTCTTTTCAAATTCAAATTCATAAAAAATGACTAACGATTTTGATTTAAAAAATTTGAATCAATCTATTATTAATATAAAAAAAATGAGTTCAATTAATTCTAATTTTTCTCTTTAATCATATATAATAAGTAATAGGTAATAATTGAAAGTGAAAACAAGTCTCTAAGTTTTCAGAAAATTTTTGCTAATTGGCAATTTTTGTCACCGAAGTGTTTGAGCCAGAAAGTTAAAACTTGAACAAAGTTGCAGTTAATTAACACAAATATGAGTTATATATTTCAGCATATTAATAATCATAACAGTTCGATAGCTATCCATATGACAATTTTATTTTATTTTCAGATTTTTGAGCCAAAAGCTCCTAAAATAGAAACATCAAAATCGAATTAGCTCTTCGTTTTATAAGGAAAAAAAACATTTTGGCAATTAGAACGAACTTTTGCTCCTTGTGTTATCATGGGTATCGGAATCCATAATAAAAGTCAATATTTCGAAACTATACTCTCAAACAAATAAATTATATTATATATACGAAATATTTATATTTGATTAATGTCTTTATTTGAATCAAGCAGAGGGCAGCCTCATTGATTTCTTTTTAAGAATCAACAATTCCGCACTTTTCAGTTCAGTATGCGGACCGACATCCACTTGACCGGCTTATTAATGAAATATTTTCATTAGACGCGCAACGTTTCAACACCTCATTTTGGAGTCGTTTTCAAGGGCTTGTTAAGTAATTCCAGGTGGTAAACTGATTGACTTCACTCAAAATCCCAAATGGTTGAAGACTTGTTCAGAATCTTGTGTCGAAACGTTATGCATACGGACAAAATATTTCATTAATAAAAATGTTTAATCTAGGTGATCATACGCATAGTTAAAGGAGGGGGCAAAGCGGGCACTGCCCCCTCTAGAAAACTCCTTGCCCCCTCCAGAAAACTCCTCCCCCTAGAAAAATCGAGTCAATATCTCAATAACTATTTATGCTATGAGATTAATTTTATTCTTAAAAAATCAATGAAAAATGTAATGCGTGGCCCAGTAAATAGGGGGTTTCAACTTACATTAATTGCGGCAAAATTTTTTTTTTAGGATTGTTTGGTATTGTGTGGGTATGCCAAATCTAAGTTTGCGAGCTCGAAAGTCTGGGGGACAACTTTTGGCAGCCGAAAAACCTCGAAGTTTTCGGACATTTTCCAGTTTTTCACTTATAACTCGAAAAAAGTTCATATTTTGTAAATAACCGTTCAAATTTTCTCTATACATTTTTAAACTATAGTAGATTAAATTCGCTACAATTTAAACAAAGTTTCATATTAAATGGTTAATGGTAAGCCGTGCCGCAATGTAGTTGAAATTTTGAAAAAACTGCAATTTTTTCCAAAAAATCTCAGTTTTTCATTCATAAAATGAAAACTACTCATCCTAAAAACTTAATTTCTATCTCTGACTTGAACGTTTACTTGGACTACTTTTTGGTTAAAACTCTTTGATTTATAGATATCCTACATTTTCAGGAGTTGATCCGAATCCTCAAAAGCGTCATCGAAAATGCTGGATATAAAATTCCTAACTACGCCAATGTAGGTAATTTTTCTAAAAAAATCAATTTAATCAAAATATTTAATACAATAATCCACCGAATATTCTATTATTCTGAGTTCGAAATGATTCATTCTTAGAATAGATTTCCTATAAAATGAGATTTGCGGAAATAAAGAGAAAAAAAATTAATGAAGGGAAAAGAATTTAATTATCAGCATAATGGATTTGGCCAAAAGACTGGAAGAAAAAGCCAAGCAGCTTTTTAGCAATTTTCTTATTTCTGGGAAGCGGTCTCGGGTGAGTTACGTCACAGTTGACCAATGGCGACGGACGGGCTTCGAACCCGGGCTCGGGCACTTGGGGCATTTGGCTGGCACCTCGGTGACGTCACGTGTGGCGCGCACTGCATCGACCGCGGCGGCCGCCATCTTGGCTCGCTCCTGTGTGCGTGTCTGCAGAGGGCCAGCAGCGACTGGCGTCTGTCGGTGTGCGGGTGTCGGTGTGCGCGGAGACTTTCTCTCCCCTTGTAAGCTGGCCCAGTTTGTCACGGACCACAGTGGCGTGTAGAGCGGGTGTTCCGTGGCCGTGTTTCTGCCTGCACGAGGCCCAGTGAGTGCTCGAGTGTCAGTGCAAATGATGCCAGTGTCATCCCCTCTGGAACAATTCAAACCCATGGATTAATTCTTTCTTAAGGCAACTGGTCGTAGCCACTCACCTTTTGGTAAGCTATAGCAGCCAAGATTCGAGCATGCTCAACATTTCAATGCCATTATTCGCAACTATGCGCTAGCCTCTCACTTGGCAAGATCGCCTTGGAAAATTGAAATCTCTCACTTATGCAAGCAACCTATGTTGGCAACTGAAGTATTTCCCGAAATTTTTGAGCTAATTACCAAATTGTTGACTTTCGGAAGTTGAATACACCAATATTTACACCTTCTCCCCCATGAATGAAATATAAAATAAGATTCTAAATAATATAATAATAATAATATAAAAAAACAATTTAACATTTCAAAAACCTAAAGGTATAATGATTTTTTATTTTTATTTTATTTTATTATTTTAATATATAATAAGAACAAAACTATAAGAGATTCCATTTACAACCCTTAAATAATTGATTGATTTCATTCTTGGAATGATGCTAATGATAATAAATTCTGTAAATCACTATCTAAATAAAATAACAGAGTAGTATTTAACAAATTTAATTTAAGCGAAATAATATATATAAATAGATAACTAGTAATATAAGGGTAGATTAACAAATTCGTGAATGATGTTTTACATTAGTAATGAAGCTGTTGAAGCTTTTATTTTTGTGATTAATTTGATTAAAGTTTAAATTTTTATTTAAATCACACATGATTATTTTATAATTATTTATTGAAACAAATAATTACAATTTTAATACAACGTTTCGATCGACTTATTCTGTTTTACATCTTCAGAAAATTAGTTATTTTGTAGAATTGAAAATGTTTCTCTTTTTAAGGATCTGCTTTGAATGCAATTATATAAAAGTGAATACGACTAGGTATATTGTAATGGTTAATGAATTATATAAGAATATAGGTATTTTAATAAAAGAAATAAAAAAATATTTTATTAAAATACATTAATAATAACAATGAAAGAATAGTTGTTTTTTGAGCGAAAAAGACCCTTGGTTTTAAGAGAAGGGTGAACCGCTATTGGAATCAGGTGTACACCGGCTTTGGAATTATTTGGAATTACTTTGGAATTCATTAGATAGTCTATTGTCATCCACTTGGAAATGAAAGTGGAAGTGGAAGTAGGTGTACACGATTTTAGGTCGCGGTTCACCCCTCGGTTTTAAGGGTTGTTATCCCCGCTATTGGATTATTTGCCCAGAATAGCTTTTCCCTCTCCTCAGGTGATGTTTGGCGCCTGACAGACCGTCGTCGGGTCGGTTAACCTGTCGCCAGCCAGCCAGTCTCTTCTGCCCATTTGGGAAGTCCCCGCCTTGTTTGTGCTTGTTCCATTTCTGATTCTACCACAACGACCCATCAACCTATCAGGAAAACAACACCCAATTACCATGGGTGACCTGACACATGCATTGCCATTCGCCATTCAATGAACGAACCCTAGCGGCTTTGGCGGCTTCGCCTTCGCCGAAGTTGAGTATCGATCCCTGGTTAGGGTCGGTCACCCACGCACAACCCCTCTCGATTATGCGCCCCTCACTCAGGGGGAGAAACAAAAATTGAGCACATCATTTCCTCACATACAATCTACCGCCGAGAGCCTTTTTATATTGAATTCGTGCTCTGTATTTTCGAAATTCAAATTCATTACTATAATTATTGATCAATAGAAAAAAATCATATCAAAATTCAATAATTTTTTTTAATTTAATTTAATCAATATTTTCTTAATATTTTATAAGATTTTTGCTTGAACCACACACAATAGAAAATCATAATTTAGAAATTTTCATGTTTTTATGATAAAGAAAGGATTAAGAATTTAAATTTTGTTTAAATTACACATAAATAAATAATACAATATAACTACAACATTTCGTGCTCAAATGAGCACTGCTCATTCTTGAAAACGATCGCATAATAAGCCTATCGAAACATCGTAGTTCTATTATTTATTTATGTTCAATAAATAATTATGTGTAATTTAAACAAAATTATTTTGATTATTTATGTCCATCGATTAAATTAATAAGTTGTTGTAGGGAAATAAGGATAATAGCTTATGCAAATAATTTTTATTTTTTGCATAAGCTATTGTCCTTATTTCCCTACAACAACTTATTAATTTAAACAAAATTAACCCAAATGATAAATTATTATACCATTTTGGATTATGGATTGTGATATAAATGATTCTTGAAAAAATTAACTTGGCCTATAATCTACTAGAATGTACTCCCAGAACACGAAACGCTTGCAAAATTGAATTTTAAGTCAA
This sequence comes from Forficula auricularia, assembly GCA_024734495.1. Classification (NCBI taxonomy): domain Eukaryota; kingdom Metazoa; phylum Arthropoda; class Insecta; order Dermaptera; family Forficulidae; genus Forficula; species Forficula auricularia. Next base: position 11,283,233 of record JALMQS010000153.1, on the reverse strand, counting down.
ATAAATAAAAACATTGAAAAGGGGATTATTTAAAATGGAGGAAGTTTTTGAAACAATTAGAGAAAACAGAAGTTGTGTAATAATCTAAGGGCGAGAAAAGCTCAGATTTAGGCCACACATTAAGACACTAAACATCAGAGGTTGCTTAGGAATATTTTACAAGGTAATTTAGGAAAGAAAAGGGCAAATCTCAGATTAAATTATTTTTTCTCAAATAATAGAAAACATGGGATTTTTTTTATAATGATATTGATACAAGAAGAAGTTGCACCAAAAAGGTACAACCTCTTTAGTCCGCGGTGGACCCTTGCATTGTGAAAATAAGAAGAGATTTAGGGATTGGGTAGAAGTCGAAGGTATCTGTGGATGATGGTCTTGAAAGATTGAAGGTTATAAGTTGCTGGGAAGATTGTCTGAGGAAGAGAGTTCCAGTCTCTAGATGTCATAGGGATGTGGGACTTTTTTTGAATTGAATCTTTGGCTTGGGATAAGAGTCGATTAAATGCAGATGATTGTGTCAAACCAGTCTTACGACTTTTATTTTATGATCGTTTAAGTTAAAAATTTCAAATTGAATGTTCATTACTACTTTTGAGGGTAATCGATTTGACGGGAATCAATCAATCAGACCATTTTAAAATGATATGTGCACATTTCAAACAACTCCAGCAAAATAGTCTGAAACGATATATATATTTAAGTAATTTTATTTACTTTTCTTTTGTACCGTAACAAGACTTAAGAATAGAATCTTTCAAAATGAATCCATTTGCAAACTCATTTATTTTCTAATACATTTAGAATGAAAATCGTGAAAATGTTTTCCCTAGATCGATATTTTAATTAATATTACGATTTTATTTTTATATCCTAAATATAATAGATATAATTAATAAATGTATCTTTTTTATATAGGCAACACAAATAAAATTTAAAAATAAAAAAAATAAAATCTAAAGAAACTTATATAAGCTTTGCTTCATAACTCTATTCATACATTTCTTTATTCTTCTCATGCATTCTTTATCAAAAATTTAATGAAATATTTTATGTATGTAAAAAATGGCATATTTGTTCGATTAATATTAATTCATATTTCTATAGATTTTCAATTATGTTTAAAACAAATTTGTTATTAATTGATTCAAAAAATACAGAATAGAAAAAATTGTTTATTTAAGGTAGTTGTTTCGCGACAATACTAGCAAAAAATTTATACTAGAGTATATAGAACAGACAATAAGGATTCATAATTCATAAGCCCATAACTTTTTGCTGTTTATGTACCACTTCTAGCAATCTCGTGCTCGTTTGACAAATCTGGCAACATTGTCCGACCTTGAATATATAAAGGTCGATTTTTAAACATAAAGTTATTAATAAACGATTAAAAGCTCTTGCGACAATGGCTGAAGCGATACAAGTTAATACACTTTTTAGGTTAAATATATACGTTGTTGCCAGCTTGTTTTTAGTGTATATTTTTCATTATTTATTCATTATTATCTCAGAAACTGTGTTGTAACTATGAATTAAAATTTTCTTAAAAAATGTATTAGTTATTGTTTAATGTTGGTTTAGTTTTTTATAACAATGGAAAGAAGAGTTTTTTAATTATACCTAATTAAATATGTATGTAAACTTTCCGATATCCCATATAGTGCAACGTATAAGAGTCTGAAAAACTCTCTTTGGAATTTAATATCTCCGGAACTATTGTTCATCAATTTCGTTTTGCCACCAATCGATGCAGAAGTATTTAAATAATAATCTGTCTAAATTTCAAAAATATCCTAAGAAAACCCATAATGGTGAAACAGCTACTTTAAATTGAATTGTTTATTCGTGACTTTCCGACGAAAAATATTTGTAGTAGAAATGAAAAATCATTTTCTTTTATCTTTCAAATAATCACTACCTATATTTATGCTTAATTTGTAATAACAATTTGAATATGAGCATGTAAGAGCTCTTAATCGTCTCAATAGATCCGATAACATTAATTTAGATTCGACCTCAGCCTTCGCAATTCACTTACATGAATCCAATCATTCCACCTCTAATAATAATCCTACCCCCATTCATTTCGAAAGAAAAGGCCTTAAATTGGATCCCTTAGAATCTACGGAAATTAAAATAGCCCTCTCAAATAATTCAAATATTTTAAATAACCAATTAGAAGTGCATAAAAATACAATTAGATATGTATATTGTAATGAAAATTATAACATATCAATCAATGATAGATGATAAAATTTTATTTATTTTCATTTTAATATTATTATTTTATTTATATTTCCTTCCGCATTTTTTAATTGGATTAATTTGTTGACCAGAAAGATAACTATTTGAATAATACGATTTATAATAATTAAAAAAAGCATGTAATAAGTATTTAAAAGATTATTTATTATAATTTGATTTATTTGAAATAATCTCTTATTGTTTTTAAAATGATTTATTCTAATAGAGTTTTTAAACATTTATTTATCTATTCAAAAAGCAAGGCTGTTTTTTTTAATTTTTAAAGCCCTTTAGGGAAAAAACAATGCAAGTAGAAATATTTGCCTGAAATGACGGCAACCAGATATGAGCATGCGCCCTTTTGGTGGCCTTCGCCTTGGTGAGGGCTGCCTCTGATTCAATGGGCAACGGAAGCAATAGGGCAAAGGCCGAGGGGTGATCCGCGATTGGAAGTAGGTGTACACCTCTTTGGAAGTACTTGGAAATACTTGGAAGTACTTGGAAATATTTGGAAGTACTTGGAAATATTTGGAAGTACTTGGAAATATTTGGAAGTGCTTGGAAATATTTGAAAGTACTTGGACATATTTGGAAGTACTTGGAAATATTTGGAAGTACTTGGAGATATTTGGAAGTACTTGGAAATATTTGGAAGTGCTTGGAAATATTTGGGAGTACTTGGAAATATTTGGAAGTACTTGGAAATATTTGGAAGTACTTGTAGATATTTGGAAGTACTTGGAAATATTTGGAAGTGCTTGGAAATATTTGGGAGTACTTGGAAATATTTGGAAGTACTTGAAAATATTTGGAAGTACTTGGAAATATTTGGAAGTACTTGGAAATATTTGGAATTACTTGGAAATATTTGGAAGTACAAATGGAAGTAGGTGTACGGCATATTAGGTCGCGGTTCACCCTTCGTCAAAGGCCATTACTCTCTTCGTTTTCCAACAATCTACTCTTGGAATTAATCATACTTTTCAATAAAAAAAATAAATAAATAAAAATAACATGTATACCCCCCACTTAACTTTTCTTTAATTACAAGTATTACGTTTGAACAAAAAATATCGTATACCGGGTGAGTTTTTTATCTTGAGACAGTCTTATAACTCAAAAACAGTGCATTATATGAAAACAAGTTTCAAATAAAAGTTTATTTATATCAGGGGGGAAACTAAACTACGCAATTGTTTGTCGACCTATAACAATCTTTCAAGAGTATTTCAAGGTCAAGTTTTGTTTTTTAAATGGAATCCTCTATTTTTCATTAAGTCTACTTAATCTACAAAAAAAAAAAAAAAAAAAACTGAACAACTTTCATAAGATATAATAATCCCTGACTATCCATTATCTATTTCCATGTAAGAACGTGCAAAGGTCTAAAAGACAATTCCTAACAAGTTTTAAGTCCAGGAGAGAAATTATCAATTAATTGTGATTGTTCTAGAAACCCCCAATTCCTTGTCTCCTTTTACTAGAATGATATAACTATAGACTTGATTAGTGTCGTAATATAAATTACTGAAATAATAAATATTTTAGAAAATGAAAATATGAGAAGATGAAGACTTTTTAAATGTTCGAAACTTAATTATTTTTTTTTATCTTATATAGTTGAGCTTATAATTTTGCTTTTAGTGAATTTTATTCTTGAAAAAAGCTTCACGTATTGTTCAAATGGAAATTCATATTTCGAAAAAGGGAAAATATGTCTCTATACATATAAATCTCAATGTTTTAAGGAAGTTTGTGATTTTATGTTGGGCCTCACTCTTTGGAGTTCTGGGCCTCATGCGTCCCGCGGGCTACGGTTTGGTCAGCTCTGGTTTTGTTTTATATATATTTATTTTCTGAAATACAATTGAAAATTCTGAATAAAACTTAGTAAACGCGGTCTGTGTTTATACTGAAACATTTTTAAATTACAATAGGTTGGAGTTGGTGGTGTATCACAATGAGGAAAAATAAAAATAATTTGAGATAAACCATTTAATTTTCTAAAATTCTCGATATATTTCGGACCTGAAATATATTGAGAATTTTAAAAAATTGAATAGTTTATCTCAAATTATTTTTATTTTCCTCGTTGTGATTCACCATCAACTCCAACCTAATATCGAAAATTCTGAAATACAAGTCGAATTTTTTGAAATGAAAAATGTCTAGTTTTGGTAATCTTGGGGGAATGAAAATTCAACACTTAGATAGATAGCTGTTTATGGGTGTACAGTGACCTAGTAATCTATTGTACCCTTTTTTTTAACTTTAATTTATCTAATTTTTTCATTTTTTTTTTAGGTATAAATTTATCATCTAAAGTTTGAAAAGTTACAAGAAAGATGACGATAATAATTATTGTTTTAATATAAACCAATACTACGGATTCCTGCGTGAGTTTTTCATGAACTAATTAGCTGTTTTGGAAAAAAATAAAATAGGAAAAGATTTGCAAACTAAAGAATAATAGTTTTCTTGAGCCATTTTAAAGTCCCGCCTCTCACAATTTTTTTTTAGATTTTGGTTTTTTGACCATTTTAGTCAATACTAGTACATTATGTGTGTAGGTATATGTGTGTTTAGTAGGTTTAAAGCCCATATTATAGATGTAAATTATAGGCGAATGCCAAACTTATGCTTCTTGCAAATCGGAAACCGACTAGATCGGTACTTTGAGTAAAAATATTTTCCGTGTGACTATCTTCTTGTGACATAATAAAAATAATCATTAACATGTCGGATCTAGTAGGTGACCATCTCTCTTGATTTTCTATAGTGAGCTAATAGGAGATTTTTCCTTATCTCGCTGGACTTGTTTTGGGCCATCGCTGAACCGTATCCGCCGTTTCTCTCTATTTCATGATGTTTGTTTTGATGAGTTTTAGTTAATAATCCCCTCTAAAGCATCATTTGATAGATACCCGCGTCGTATTTGCTGTCAAATTTCATACAAATCGAAGATACTCTTTTATCCCTATGATTTATAAAGACTAAAACTCGCTTATCACCTACATCTTTCCCACGACCTACACTCAATCATTCAATTTAAAACCCGTATCTACAGGTATCATCGATTCCCTACTCAACCTTTGTAATTTCTTCATCTTCTTTTCTCGACGCAGGGTCACTTCGGATCTATAAGGGTTCCACCTTCTTGATAAAACACATTCCTGGATCAATATCATAAAAATCTTATTATATTAAACGAGCAATTCTCATATACGAATATATAGAGAATCGGTTTCTCGAAAAGTACTCTAACGATTTGGATGAAATTCACGGGTTAGGCTTTTGTGTTGACATTTCGATCTGTCATGGTCTCATCTTCGTCTAAGTTGTTTTTGATGGGTTTTTTGTTAATTCAAATAATTATTCACAGGTGGGGTGTCAGATAGGCTAGGTGTGTGTCAGCCTGCTAACCATGGGACCCGGGTTAATATCTGACCCCGGGTGTAGAGATAATTTTAAAAAAATAAGTAGTATCGTAAATGGCTTATGGCTAGAAAGGCCGAAAAGCCCCCCCCCCCCCCCAAAAAAAAAAAAAAAAAAATTATTCACAGGTGGTTGTTTAAATAAAAATGTATAATTACATTTTTTCAATTTTCTTTTAATAAAATTAATTGTTTTTTTTTATTTTAAATTCCACTAATAGATCATTACAAATATTATTATATAATAGAATTTGCCAATTTAATTAATTAAAGGTATTTTTCTATAAAATAATTTATTAAAATATCAATTTAATTCTCTTAAAAAATCCGACAATTCGAAGGATCGTGCCTCCTTCTTCAGGATTTAAAAGGGTCAACGAAAGAACCTCGGTGTATATTAATATTATTTTTATTTGCAATTACCATACATTCAAAACTTTGTAGCCAGTGATACAAGATCGTATCGGGTCCATTGCGGGTTTAAACGTTGGGAAAAATATAAATTAAGTTTTATTTCAATTATATTTTATTTTGCCTGCGAATAAAAATCGACCTTTTTACCTGAATTTAAATTTAAAAATAATATTAATATATCGCTTTTAACTGAATCAAAAAATTACCGAGCATCGCTAGTATTAATCTTCTATTAAGTTAGTGAAAATAATGCAAGCTTTTATTTGATTTCTGAATAGACACAACGAAATCACTTTTATTATTGTTTTTATTTTCCCTATGTTTATTTCAATCGAAAAGACCAAAATAAATTTATGTACGCTTGAACAGGAAATTCAACTTGGAAAAACAAACTGTTACTGCAACTTTAGGCTTTTAAAATGAAGAAGGTCGAATAATAAAAATTATTTATCATCTTTCTAAAAAGCAAATTAAA
>JALMQS010000153.1:11209714-11276566 GCA_024734495.1 Forficula auricularia | reverse complement strand
GTTCCGGTGGAGTCTTAAAAATGATCAAAATGGAGTTTTGGTCATAAATATCTAAAAAATCCTGAACAGTTTTAAAAATTGTTTGTTCATTTTTTAATTTGTTTATTTATTTATTTTTTATTATTTTTCTGTTCCATTAGTATTCAAATCCCAATAATAAAAAGGTGATGCCACCGTTCTGCTAGGATCTTAGATTTTCGGAAGAAAGAGGAAAGAAAAAATTAACACATCAAATAAGGTGTAATTTATTGGAATCCTTCCTCTTTTCCTTTCAAACCGACGTTTCGGAGGATTCTACAGGGTTTCAAGGGGTTAATAAGGGGTTAATAAGGAAACAAATAAAAATGCTTCCTTCCTCTCTCCACAGCAATGTTTAAAACTTTTTCTTCCTTAGCATAGCTTAGATATGATTAAGAAAAGTAAGCAACAAAAAATTGTTCTTTTATCCTTCTGCTAAGGAAGAAAAAGTTTTAAACACTGCTGTGGAGAGAGGAAGGAACTATTTTTGATTTGGTTCCTTCATTGACCCCTTGAAACCCTGAAGAAGGAGGAAGAATCCTCCGAAACGTCGGTTTGAAAGGAAAGGAGGAAGGATTCCAATAAATTTTACCTTATTTGATATATGTTAATTTTTTCTTTCCTCACTACCCCTGGGCTGCCTTCCATTACTTTCAATTAAAAGTTCTACCAGTCCGTCTCTCTCCAGAGAAAATTTCGTTGCAAAAGTGTTATTAAATTTTATCCTTATAAATACAAATATAAAATAAAATAGGAAAATACCTTCTACTTCATTGAAAGTGTCCAATATTTCTTCGACGTTGTTATTATTGGCAGTGGTGACCTCACCAGTAACAGGTGTTAATTCATTTCCATTGCTATTCATGATTAAACTAACGTTTCTCCCTAGAGTCTCTAATTTATCATCATCACTACACTCAAGAGGCTGTGGACTTGAACATAAGGAATGGTTGCTACTGTCTCTAATTGAGTCTTTATTTAATTGTGTCACTCTATCATTTAAATCATCATCTTCATTAACATATGTCGTATTGCCATTTGTTATTGAATCTGTAACTTTTTGGCTTATTTGTTCATTCGAAATTGTAGGTTCTTCAGCGGGAGAATTGCTTCCGCTACTAATAGTCGTGTCCATAGGCAAAATATTATGAGTTGTAGCAGTAGCAGTTGATGTGCTTTTGGAATAGGTAAGAGGTGATATGCTTTCAGTTTGAGTTGTCGTGTCTACAAGTGGAGACTTAACATTTCGAAGATCCTTTTCCGAACAAGAAACCTAAAAAATTGTGAAAATAAAAGTAAGTTCCAATTAATTTATTTTCAGTCTATATAGATATGGAATATTAAATAAAAATAGGGCTTGACAGAACTATCCATTTATGAAGAGAAGAAAAGAAAAAGAAGAGAGTTGAAGATGTGTAGTCTTGAAAGATTGAAGATTGTAAGAATCGGAAAATAGGGAGGTGAGGAGAGCAAAGCAGGCTTTGGGGGAAATTTTCATCTCATTCCATTTTCTTTGTACTAGATTCATGATAATTCGAGTATCTATAAAATAGGAAAGAGCGGAGACGCTTTATCGATGGCCAGAGAATTAAGGATCCGGTTGGTTTATTAGATTGATAACCCGCTTCTGAATTACATTTATGGTAGAAAGAGAATTATTAGAGGCCTCTCTACACAGATGAGAACCATTTTCGAAAACAGGGGGATTAGAACGTAGAAAGTAAGAAGTTTTTGGGGAGGGGGGAGGGGGAATCAGAAATCAGAGCTTTCTCAAAGAATATTTTGACTCCCAACAATGATAGATTATCAAACATCTTTAGAGTGTTCGATTCAAAGAGAGACTAGTGGAAAAGTTTTATCATTGTGTCTAGAAATTAGATAACATAAGAGTCTTGTCTAAATTAGAGCCCCATTTTTCAAGAGAGATCAGGTCGAGATTGATTGAAGAAGCAACAATGATGCAATTATTTGTGAGAGAAAGATGTTAGCGTAAACGCGAGCCTGCTTAGAAGTTAGATTTAATCTAATAAATTTTTGAAAAATCTTACCTTTCTTTCTCTAAAAGGGAATGTTGACAAAGTTCCGCCAAGTGACGTTTTTCTTTGACGATGTGCCGACCTCTTATTTCTTATACATGAAGAATAAGAATGTTTATGTGAAGAATCAACTTCCATCATAACCATATTAGATTTCTAAAAAAATTTAAACATTTATTTAAATTGAAAATAATTTTAATTTAAAAATTTAAATAAAAAGCAAACCAATGATGCATTAAGTGCTCAGAAGTTATTCGATGATGTAAGCATATTTTTTGTTTTATCAGCTTTGACGATCATCAAACTATAACTACATATCAAATTTCAAGTTACTAGCTATAATAGTTTAGTCGTTACAGCCCTGTTTCAGAAGGGACAGATAGACAACAAAGTTTTACCATAGGGTTTCTTTCCATTTCTTACCATTTTTGTTACGAAAGGCACTGTTCAAAAATATATAATCAAAAGGGAGAGAGGGGGAGGGGCATATAGCCAAGCGTTACAATATGTGATAAAGGGTGGAAGGTGTGTCACAGCAAACGGGACGTACCATAGATACAACAATTTCATTTTTTTCTTTCGAAAATGCATGAATTTAGCGTTTTCTACAATTCAAACAGTTTCATCTTAATTAGATAATCGTAACCCGATCGCAATGAGGTTGATATTTCGAATATTGCAATATTTTGGAAAAAATCGCAGTTTTTCCTTCATAAAATGAAAACCACTCATCCCAGAAACTTGATTCCTATCTCATTCTCTAAGAAATTTTAAACTTGAACGATTACTTGTACCACTTTTTTGATAAAATCCTTAGATTTATAGATATCTAGCATTTTCCATGACAGGATACGATCCGAATCCTCAAAAGTTTCATGGAAAATGTGGGATATCTATAAATCTAAGAGTTTGATCAAAAAAGTGGCCCAAGTAAACGTTCAAGACAACAAAATTTCCTAGAGAATGAGACAGAAATCAAGTTGCTAGGATGAATAGTTTTCATTTTATGAAGAAAAAACTGCGGTTTTTTGTAAAAAATTGCAGTTTTCAAAACTTCACCCTCATTGCGACACGGGTTACCATTATCTAATTAAGATTAAACTGTGTTTGAATTTTATCAAATTTAATCTAGTTTAAATTGTATAGAGTGGCCTTTGTCGAAAATGTGCTCTTTCATGGTCAAAATGAGAAAAAATACGCCAATTCTCAACTAGCGCTTGAGCCCGAATGGTTGGTCGGAGAAAAAAAACCTAAATGATAAAATTTGTAATAATAGGAAGGTTATTTATGAAAAGTTAATAGTTTTCGAGTTATAAGCAGAAAACAGCCAAAAAAATGAAAAATTTTACATTTTTTTTTGCATTTTTGACAATGTTCCGTCTCGAAATTTTGTTAGCAAACCTCAGATTCGGATTCAGCACACCCAAAACATAAAGGGTCGAAGAAATTACAACTGCCCCAAAACTTTCTGGGTAAAAACACAATTTAACTGGACTATTTGTTTTAATAAAAAAAAATCTCACTAGATATTTTGCTTTGTGGATTGACCCCCCACCCCCATTTCACTTTCTCATACCATTTCATTCATTGTTTGGAAAAAATTAAATTAAAATCTTCATTCTTTCTTTCTATTTTTTTACTTACACAATTATTTGCCGGTGCACATAATGATTCAGGAGTTGTGGAATTATGTTCTGGTGAAGTTGGAGTACTTGGAGTACTTGAATTTCGTTTTTTAGTATATTTTTGTGTTTTTAAAGATTTATGATGTATGCCATATTCTTGTTCTCGTCTATTAAATAAAAAAATGTATTATAAATTTTACTCTAAATTTAAAAACCAAATAAAAAAAGATACTTACTTAATAAGTTGCTGTTGCCATTGTGCAATTTGTTTAAGTTTTTGTTGTAAATCATGTTCTGTTCTTTTTATTCGATTTGCATCTTCTTGTTTTTTCTTTTCCCAAAATTTTTTTTCTTTTTCCCAAATTTTGTTCTTTTGTTGGAAAGCAGATTCTTGTCCCTCAAGCTAAATAAAAGATTACAATTAATCGTTTCAAAAGTAATTTTTAGATATTTTATTAAATTGTTAGTTGAAAAGTGCATAAAATTATTAATTAGTAATATTTTCCCGAAATATTGGGGTTTATTAATTTATATATATTAAAATATATAATTGTGAATATTTTTTTCTATATGTTTACGGAATATTTTAAATGTGATTCCCTGGTCTATTATAAGATAAAAAGTTTATGAACATTTGTCCTCAAAAATACTATAACTCAGTACACCCGGGAGACAGGTAAAACCTGCCTGCCGGGTGAGTCTAGTATTGAGTTTTCATTAAAATTTTCAATTTTTACTTTATCAATGCAGCATGGGTAAAGTATTGTAATCGCTCTCGGGGCAAGCGTGGCTTCAAAGGGTCCTCAGGTAAAGACTACGGAACCCATGGACTCAATTAAAGTCACAAATTGTAGTATTCAATTAGGTTGAATATTAGCACGTGACGGTTTTGCCAAAAATTACATGGGGTCTCGTCGAGAGGCCAAAAAGTGCGATTTTTTCATTTAGTGCGTGCGGATGGATGTATGGATGGATGTATGGATGGATGTATGGATGGATGTATGGATGGATGTATGTATGTTATCGCTTTTTTGGCCCACGATTTTTTCCACACCGTTGCACCGATTGAAATGAAATTGAAAACCTACGATTAGTTTAACAAAATGAAGCGCTGATTAGTTTTTGGTACATATCGGCCCACAAACATTAGTACTTTATTTCAGTACTTTTTTAGTTTTTTCTAAATATCTTGAAAATGACTTAACCAATTTTGATGAAATTTAATATCCTAATTAAGTACCTTGGGGACCACAAAAAAGGTTAAATAAAGTTTTTAGTAAAATTATATTTTAAAGTACTTTACTCTAGAGTAAGATGGTACTTTTTAATTTTTTAAATTCTTTAAAATTTATTCATTTGAAAGTTTTAATATAGCTCATTTAGCCTTGCTTAAGTAAGAATGGATAGGCTTCTCTCTGTGAAATGCTAAAAATTTGGGAGGAATTTTTATGAGTAACCATAGCAACTGCGTTGTTTTCTTATCCGTTACCTTTGCTGAAGACAGAGAAATCGATTTTAAACCAAAAATTGCGATTGATTCTCATCTAGTACTTGAGGAATAATCATTCTATATTGGATTTTTGACGTTTCGGTTTTTATTAGTAACCATTGCTGAAGACATAGAGAAATCGACTTTAAACCAAAAATAGCGATTGATTCTCATCTAGTACTTGAGGAATAATCATTCTATATTGGATTTTTGACGTTTCGGTTTTTATTAGTAACCATTGCTGAAGACATAGAGAAATCGACTTTAAACCAAAAATAGCGATTGATTCTCATCTAGTACTTGAGGAATAATCATTCTATATTGGATTTTTGACGTTTCGGTTTTTATTAGTAACCATTGCTGAAGACATGGAGGAATCGACTTAAAATTAAAAATTGCGATTGATTCTCATCTAATACTTGAGAAATATCCATTCTATATTGGATTTTTGACGTTTCGGTTTTTATTAGTAACCATTCCTGAAGACATAGAGAAATCAACTTTAAACCAAAAATAGCGATTGATTCTCATCTAGTACTTGAGGAATAATCATTCTACATTGGATTTTTGACGTTTCGGTTTTTATTGGTAACCATTGCTGAAGACATAGAGGAATCGACTTAAAATCAAAAATAGCCATTGATTCTCATCTAATACTTGAGGAATAACAATTCTACATTAGGTTTTTGACGTTTCGATTATTATTGGTAACCATTGCTGAAGACATGGAGGAATCGACTTAAAATCAAAAATAACGATCGATTCTTATCTAATACTAGAGGAATAACCTTATTGAATTCCATTTTTGATGTTTTGACTATTAATGGAAACCTCTACTGAAAATGTAGAAGAATCGACTTAAAATCAAAAAGACTAAATTCTTTTTTGGTAAACAACTCAAGCTTGAACCGAAACGTCAAAAATCCAATGTAGAATGGTTATTCCTCGACTCTTAAATGAGAATTATTTTTGAATTAATGTCAATATGAACTACAAATTGCAAGTGATATCTGATTAATAATAAAGGAACAAACATATTAATATTTCAAATGAATTTGGATAAAGTTTAGCAACGATCCGTTGCAGTTTATTTTCTTTTGCACATTGTATTGAAAAATGTCTGGAACGTGGAGAAAAATCATTTTAAACCATGATTTTTTCTGTATTTGTGTCTGGATTCAGATACCCACGATAACTTAAGAATGAAAAGTGGTAGAAGGTTACACTAAATTGTATATATTTCTAATGGAGAAAATTGATTAGATTTTGGGTTTTCTAGCTATAGAACTTCTGGTTCAAAAATGCAGAAAACATCATTTTTTGAATGGTAATAGTGAGATTTTAAGACGATGTATTTATAATATAGACATAAATGAACAATTTATAAGTTTATTATTAATTAATTATAAGGGCGTCTCTAGCGTAAATAAATGTTCCCTTTTTTGTTATTTAATAAATGTTCATGTGGGCGATTCTTTCATTAAAATGTAATCAAGGAAAATTAATAAAAAGAGCACGGATAGAATAATCTCTCTCTTCCTATAGAGCTAATGGGCTAATGCATTACAAGCCCAGTCCTGTTTCAGACTAGTAGAGATTAATTTCTTAATTTCTATTATTCTAGGAAGGGCCTTTTGACTCGAGGTAAGAAAATATTAAATCGCAATGAATATCAGAAATAAATATTTATCATTTAAAATTATCAATTCACCGAAACTGCGAAAAGAGTACGGAGCCTTGAAAAAATTACACTTTTTCCTCCAATTTTCAAATAAAGGGACATTAAAAAGATATGAAAGCTAAAAATGGACTCTTATATCCAGATAAAAGAATGAAAGAAAACATTTTACAAGTAAACACTTCATAAATATATAGGTAAGCCTTATTTATATTTTACCTGGACTAGCCTTGTTTTGACTTCAAGAAATAGTTGATTTGTTCTTTCTAATTTTGATTCGTACATCTTTCGAATATCTCTGGCGTGTTGGAGTTCTAGGTCTCGTTTTTTAATTAGATCTTCTTCATTTTCGCTATTTGTCCTCATTTGCATCATATGATCGTGAATTTCTTGTTGCCATTTGACCTATAGATAATAAATTAAAATGAGTAATTTTATAGAGGAAAATGTTTTAAATTTCTCTTTCTGTATATATATATTATTTTTGGCTAATTGGAAATGCCATAATTTTAGTTGTAGTTAAATTTTTTTGTTTGCGCGTCCTATCCCTATATAAGTTTCATCAATCAATTCTAGCTATTCTAGATGAATTGTTTTTTTAACATTTCAAGACGGATGGCATAAATACATATATACCTACATTATATATATATATATAGTCAATATATATATTTAACAAATATTTAAATATTATGTATTTACACCTAAATATGAAAAAATTGAGAATAAATAAGAAAAATTGAAAAATAATAATTAAATGTAAAATTTTTATTTTATTCTACAAATTATACATTAAGTAAAATTTAATAAAAAAAAAAATAACGAAAATTCTATTATACTTAAGAATTTAATAAAAAAAATTACGTTACCTGTGTCTTTTGAAATTCTTCAGGGGGTATACTAATTATTTCTTTTGCAGCTATATCAAGATGCTGGAGAATCATCTTAAATGAAGGTCTATTTCTAGGCTTGGGACTCCAGCATATCTTTAAAAGTAATTCAATACCATCGGGACAGGAACTAGGAATTGGCAAACGAAGAGAGTTGTTTCCAACACCAAACATAACGGCTGTAGAACCAACATCTTTATATGGGGTTTCGCAAGTTAACAACTCCCATAGAACAATTCCAAAGGACCTAAAATGTAAGAATATTTAATTATATTATCGGAAGATAACATTGTTTGATAGGTTTGAATAACAATTGCTCTAAGAATCATTAAATTAATATTATGAATTACCAAATATCAACTTTTTCGGAACATGGTTCATTTCTAATTACTTCTGGTGCCATCCATACCACTGTTCCAGCAAAAGTCATTTTTATACTGATATCATTCCATTCTCGACTTAAACCGAAGTCTGAAATCTTCGCCTCTTCATTCATTCCTATTAAAACACTGTAAAAAAAAGAAATAAATTTTTTTTTAATATTTTTTTGAGTTATTCGAAATATTTTATATATATGTATAATAATTGTATATAGGTATAATGTCCTCTTAGAAAAAGATTTTTATGTAATCTCTCTCTAATTCTATTTTTAAGAGGAATCAAAATATTAAGTAAAATTATAGAGAAGTATAATCAGGTACAGATTTAGTGGCAATAACATAAAAAAATTGTACAAATAGGAAAATCAAATACAGTAGAAAAAGTATTAAGGAAAAAAAATTAAGATTAAGATTTAAGAAAAAAATGGCCTAAAAATATTTTGAATAATAATAATAATTTTCAAATAATTTTGTATAAATCATTTTTTCACTTTTTATTGTTCACAATCACGATCTTCACGAACCGCTAGATGTAGTGGTTTTATCGTAAGAAAAACGTGCCAGAACACACATCTTGATGTATTTAAAATTTCAATAATTTTTTAAAGTTTCTTTTAAAACGTGGAAAATCCATCGAAAAAGGTGTTCTGAACGCCGTTCCGGAAAATTTCTTTAGGGGGTAACGAAAAAATTTTATGAAACGACATGAAAAGAGAGGGAGCATATAGTTAGGAAGACAGAGAGAGTAAGATAGAACGATTTATCAGATTCTTCTTTGTGCGGTGGTTCATATTATCCCCACTCTTTTATCGGTTTGCTTTTTCTGCAAGCATTCGTATTCTTCCCAATTAGGTTCATACCGAGGGGTGAACCGCGACCTAATATCGTGTACACCTACTTCCACTTCCACTTTCATTTCCAAGTAGAAGACAATAGATTAAGGGGGGTTTTTCTAATGAATTCCAAAATAATTCCACATACTTCCAAAGACGGTGTACACCTAATTCCAATCGCGGTTCACCCCTCGGTTCATACCTACTATCTGTTTAGTCTTTGTTCTATGTTCGTATTTTCCCGGAAGACCAAGAAAGATAGATAGATCTCTATTATTATTTTGAGTTCATGATCGGATCTCGTTGATCATTATAAAATTTTATAATAATAAATACAAAATATGAACAAAAAATGAATAAAAACAATGAATTAATGAAGAAAAAAGTTAAAAGTATACATTTTGTCACAATTTATAGCCCTTGAATAACCAATAGGTGCGCGCATGGAAATATTGCCTAAATGAACAAAATGTGATTTTTTTTCAAATTTAATAAATTTACATATTTATTATTATTACAATAATTTGGGCATCGAGTCAACCCCTACCTATGTCCATATTTACAACAAAGTTTTTTTAATTATTTCAATAATTTTTTTTTAATGTTTAATTGTGGGAAAATTTTGGAAAAAAAAACCCATGTGAATTCAGTGAACTAAGTGATATTAATTCTGGCTACTACCTATTCCAAATTATTATAAATAGGTAAGTAGGTAAGATTTGCTTTGAAATAAATTTATTTCTTTATGATTTTCTAGTAAAAATCTTTGTTAATTTCAGCTAACTATATAATCTGGGGTAGCGAAAAATTTTTCAGTCAACATGGGGCAGCGAATGAAAAATGATTAAGAGCCTCTGGTCTAGTCCATCCTCCTTAGCAGAAGACAATAAATATTATACGAGGGAGACAGAGTGTCGTATTATTTTGTAATTGTTTTCAATTATACTCGGTATTTAGGACTATAATTCTTAAAAAGTTAGAGATAAATACTGCATCAGATTTTCCTAGATAATGATTCTCGAAAGTGTTTTTTTGTAATTATTGAATTCTAATTATAATCATTTTATTCATTCAATCTATTTTCGTATCATGAGGCACAACAGGTTAGGTCTGCCCATATTACCACATACAAATCCAAACACACCCACACAGTTACAGGCCCACTTCGAATCGATTACGATCACCCTAGAAGGTTTCACTTCTACCGTGTGATCTTAAGCACACACAACTATTTTTTTAATTGAGAGATTCGAATAGAATAAATTGTCAATTCCAATTTAAACTATTTTCTTTTTAATTTAACTAATATTTATGTCTTAAGGTAGTTGTTCCGCCAAATGGGTTTTCTTAGGATTTTTTTAAAATTTAGACAGATTATTATTTAAATACTTTTGCATCGATTGGTGGCAAAACGAAATTTATGAACAATACAGTTCCGGAGATGTTAAATTTCAAAAATAGTTTTTCAGACTCTTATACACTATACGGGATATCGGAAAATTTGCATACATATAATTCTTATAATTAATCTTATAATCTTATAATTAAGAAACCCTTCTTACCATTTTTATAAAAAACTAAACCAACATTAAACAATAACCAATACATATTTTAAGACAATTTTGATTCATAGTTACAACACATTTTCTGAGATAATAATGAATAAATAATGAAAAATGTATAAAAAAAAATTTACTCTAAAAACAATTTGAAAACACCGCATTTATTTAACCAGCGAAAGATGTATAAAGCGCGCATGGGCAAGATTTTTTCAAAATTATAATTTTCATTAGGTATAACGTAGGCGTTGATTACATTAGTTAAAAAATAAAACGATTTTTATAGAAATTTTTTAACTTTTAAAATGTATTTTATCTGTCATTTTAATATGAAAATATTCAATCTCATACAATGGTGCCAGATTTGTCAAACGAGCACGGGATTGGCTAGAATCGGTACATAAACAGCAAAAAGTTTTGGGCTTATGAATTATGAATCCTTATTTTCTGTCCTATATACTCTAGCATTAACTTTTTGCTAGTATTGTCGCGAAACAACTACCTTAAGGTGTAATAAAATTAGCATTTTGAAGAAAATGCTGCCTGGGTGGGGAACCTAAAAGATTCCTAGTCCGACACTGTACTCACTTTGGACTTTTGAGATCTCTGTGAATTATTTTGTGATTATGTAAATAATTCATTCCAGATGCAATTTGTTGTGCCCATTCGAGAAATCGTCGAGGTGGAATTGTATTGCACTCTTGAAGAATTTTGTATAGCGAACCATGTGAACAATACTCCATGATGACACAATAACAAGGAGCCTGAGTACATACTCCTCTGTAATGGAAAATAAAATACATAATTAGATTTATATATAAAACATAATAAAAAAATATATATAAGTATAAAAACAATATAGTTTTCATTAAAATTAAATAGAAAAATGAAAATATTCCCCAAAATATGTTGTTAATTCTTAAGATAAAATTCCGTTTTAAATAAATAATCAAGATATTATATAATTAATAAGTTGTTGTAGGGAAATAAGGACAATAGCTTATGCAAATAATTTTTATTTTTTGCCAACGTTTCGTAACAAAGAACGAATATTAATAAAATGACAAATATGCAAAGAAGTTAATTTGTTTGAGCCCTGAGGAAGTCAACAAAGTTGACGAAACGTTGGCAAAAAATAAAAATTATTTGCATAAGTTATTGTCCTTATTTCCCTACTAGAACTTATTAATTTAATCAAAATATTATATAATTACACAAAAAATAATTATATATGTTCAAAAATAGAAATCTTCCTTCAATAATTATTGAAAATCTCAAAAATGAATGTTCTTATGATAAATTATTTAAAAAAATAGGACAACCACTTTTGAGTCTACCCAAGTGATTTATCATTTAAAATTACACCAATAATGGTCAAGTTAAAATTTTAGATATGGATATTAATGGTCAAAGATTTTAAACTTTTTATGGATAAACTAAATATGATTAGTATTTTGAAAATATCTACACTAAGATCGACCAATATAATTTAACTTGAGATATTATTTATCCATTTTTGAAATTCACACACACTAAGGGTTAGAAAACCAGGGACACGTCATCCGAAAGAATCAATAGATGAATAACCACATGCTATATATACCTACTAGGTATTTCAAATTATTTAGATTTAAAAAATAAATATCTGTGGGCTCCAACTAAATGAATATACACTTAAAAACTAGTTTGTAAATCAAAATATGTCATTCGATAAATTACAATAGGATGTTTTTCAAGAGTAGCTATATTTTACAAAGGCTACTTAGAAGTATTTTTTTTTTTTTACTTAGGGAAAGTGGTGTAGGTTTTAGGTGAAACATGATATTAATTAATAAAGTAAAGGAGTGTAGTTTCAGAGCGAATGAAATAAAACTCAAAGAGGTTTATACAAACTCAATATATTTCGGATTATTAGTCCATCATCAGGAGTTTACAGAGAGGAGTTTTTAATTTGTAAACTCCTGATGATGGACTAATAATCCGAAATATATTGAGTTTGTATAAACCTCTTTGAGTTTTATTTCATTCACTGTGAAACTACACTCCCTTTACTTTATTAATTTACTAAGGAGTAATTTCTCGATAAAATTTCATTTCCATGAAAATTATACTGTTATTTAAAGGAGTATTTTAAATAAATATGAAAAAATATAATTTTGTTTAAATATCTTGAAAAAAATATTCAAAGTTTTACAAAGGGAGGCCCTTCTCCTCATGAGTAATTTTTCGATTGTGATAGGAAACTAAAATTTTATTTTTACGGAAATTATACCTATTAATATTTAAATGACTATTTTCGGGATCCCTTAAATTTGGTCTCCCAGAAAAGTTATTTTAAAAAATAAATTAAAACGCCTTCGCCTTTACAGATGATGCTGTGAGTAGAGGGACACAATAAAGGTTTGTTTTTTGTAACTACTTTTATATTATTATTTGTAGGGCGTTTCATTCGATCATACGAGTATAACTTTTGCAACCAATAACAAAATGTTTGTTGTCAATAATAAAATGTTTACATTAAATACCTAATACCTACAACTTTTGCACCCAACTCTTTCAATAAATAAGCATTATAGAATAGTTCCTCGAGAGTCGATGGTTATTTTTGATTTTAAATTCGTTTTCTCCATGTCTTGAGCAATTGTTATGTATTGAAAGCGTGCTGTGTTATTAGTTAGAAGAATTGAAAACATATAGATCGCAATTATTAGGTTGCAAAAGTTATATTATTGATTGCAAACATTATGTTGTTGGTTGGAAAAAGTTGTATTATCGAACGAAAAACGATATAATCAACTCTTAGAAAATTTCAGATTTTTTCCTTTACTTTTTTGCTAGCTTTATCATATTGAAAAATTTTAAGTCGCTATTTTATCGAGAAATAGGAAATCATTTATGGACATTTTTAAATTTTCCCCATTCATATTTAAAGAAAAGACAACTAAAGAAAAACTTACCTGAATTTTACTATATTTGGATGGTCTAGTCGTCGAAGGTGTCGAATTTCAGTCTCTTTTTTATCTAGAACTTTCTTCACTGCTACAATTTCTCCTTTTAAACGCCCAGAGAAGACGGTTCCTTGAGCTCCGGATCCCACTAAATGAAGTTCACCAATGCTTTCGAAGGGTATTTCCCAATCATCTGCTTGACCTAATAACATAATTAGATTTATTAAAATTTTGAAATTATTAAATATATATTTAATGAATTAGGTTAACAAATGAATTGCCTTGAGTAGATGTTTTTAGGTTCACGGAGCTTATACTCGTAAAAACCATTTTTGTGTATTTATTTTATTTTTCTCTTCCAATAGTTTAATTTTTTTCACATCAGTATTTTAACAAAGTGTAGAACTGAAAATATCTATTTATCTTATTTAAACAGAAGAAAGATGCAACACCTATTGTCGAAAATCAGAGTTTAAGGGGTTTAAATTACTAATACTTTAAATGTATTATTATTCTTATGAGAGAATAAAGTTTGTTTCTACAATAACTTTCCGCCAATAGATATCAGGAGGGGTGAATTCGCTAATACATTAATTCTATTTATAAATCTCCAAGAGATGACACACCAATCCAAAGTTTTGGCAATAACACGAGATATACTGTTGCAATCTTGAAAAGAGAATTTTAGGTATAACTCAACTGTCAAATGATTGAATTGTAGGAAAGAACTTGCTTTTTTAGAAGTCATGGAAAATGGAATTGACGAATAAGTTATTTGACTTTTATCAAATTTGAGAACAAAGGACTGTCGGGTGTTATTAAATCGCATACTCTGTTCAAACGATGTTAGTGCTACTAAAGACATGTCAGTTATTGTGAACGCTAACTTTATTTTAAAGGAATCTATTGATGTTGATGTTAGGTAGCAGAGCCGTCAGTATTATCAATAAAAAAAATATGTGAAGTGGCCATCTCATGACTTTACCATAAACTTGCTTCTGCCTTTCTAAGGGCCAGTTGTATGTCGGTTGGTAAACTCTTTTAAACGTTGGCAAAGAGTAAAGGCTGGGATGGCCAATCAGATTAAAGTGCCTGTCATCTGATTGGCAGGCACTTTCATCTGAAGGCCATCCCAGCCTTTTACCCTTTGCCAACGTTTAAAAAGAGTTTACCAATCGACATACAGCTGGCCCTAAGGGTCCTAAAGAGTAACAGTGTAATATTTGGTCCAAATCGGTGAAAGAGTTCAAATTTGTAAAACCTCCTTGCCACAATTTTTAAATATAATCAGCTTTTAATCTCAATATAAAATTT
This sequence comes from Forficula auricularia, assembly GCA_024734495.1. Classification (NCBI taxonomy): domain Eukaryota; kingdom Metazoa; phylum Arthropoda; class Insecta; order Dermaptera; family Forficulidae; genus Forficula; species Forficula auricularia. The sequence goes on along the minus strand of JALMQS010000153.1, from coordinate 11,261,796 downwards.
CGCTTTGATACCTTCATTGGTTTTTGAGTCAAGTGTAAGTACACATTATTTGGTAACACACACACTAACCCATTAACAGACATTTTGAAAAAATAATATCACTTAAAATATAAATTTTTCGATGTTTCCTATAAGATGATATATTGAAGACAGAAATGCCGTATATTCGCTTTTTTTATCAAAGCCTGTTTTACAAATATTTAGAGAATACAAAACAAAAATACCACTTTTTCATGCATGATTACAATACTTCAATTATATGATAAAGTAAATAAAAAAAATCATCAAAATTGAGAAATCGAGCCAAAACTTTTCAAACTAAGTAAGAAATCCTCTGAAGCCTAAATTAAGAAATATCGAAACTATGATTATAATTTCATACAAAATTATAATATATGTTTAATAAATAATATATTAATTTTATGATTGGATTGAAGAAAAGATTATTTCATTTTATTAGGATTGTTGGATACATTAATTCTGAGTCCGTTAGAGAAAAGGATATATTATAGTTAAACAATTATTAATTAATAAGATTAAATCAAATTAAAATTAATTTAAAGGATTTTATAATAATCTTTTTGATCTTGGGTTATAGTGAATATCACTAAGGGACTATTATTTATCTTCGCGTTTTAGACATTTTTAATCAAAACAAAATTAAAATTTTAGAGTAAATTCGCCTGTCAAGCGCGAGCGTATCGAGTGGAAGAAACACTTGGAATATGTTAAGCATATATTGGAAATCACAGTACTAGAAATAGGCACATTTCTTTCTGTCGGAAGGGTTTTTATTCAGATTTAGGCGTTAATTTATTTTCACTTAAGTTTTGACGCTGTTGAATATGAGTCAAGTTAGTCCGGGTTCAAGCCCGGAAACTGCAAAAATTTGGACGGCTATAATGTGAATGAATCCTACATACATTCAAACACAGATGAAAAAAATTAAAAACATTTCTATAGGAGCTGGCTAAATCATCATTGTAGAGGTCAAAAAAAACTTTAGACGCCCTACAATTTGACTTTTTCTCGATTCGGTCATTACAATCTCCTTGGAGCATCGTATAAGCAAGCGTTTTAACACTTGCTATGGTAATTTACACTAAGTACGAGATTCGCAAAACTCTCAAGACCTTTTCTCGGTCAATTCAGAAAATTACTTACATACTTCAATCTTTCAAGGGATGAGCGCAGATAATGGCTTCATTTCATCCCTTGTTTCTTATTTCATTTTTGGAATGCAATGGTTTATCTCATTTGTTTATAAACGATACATTTTCGTTGCATTCTTATCATTAAAAAAAGAGAATAATGATATTTATGTAGAATAAATATTTTAATAAAATTATAAGGTTTGTAAATTTTAAAGTTAATAACTTTTATTTAATGTAGATGATCGATTAACCGATTTAGATAAGAAAAGATAATTATTAGCAAGTTTATTAATCTAAAGCTCAAATATTATTATCAAGATATGACCTTGAGAGATTAAACTTGAATAAAAAGTATATCACAATTTCAGAAATCATTCTTATACTTAAATTATTAATATTATTTTTTAGGGGATATTAGAGAACAAATCAAAAAGACATTATAAAGGTTTTGACTAAAAAGTAAATTGACAAGGCAGGGGCGATTTTCGAATTTTATTGTTTGAAAGGGCGATGTTTCTACTTAATGTAGAAAATATGTTTCTGAGATTTTAAGGCGTTGTTATGATAGAAGCATATACAATAGATAAATAAATAGGTGTTTTCCATTTTTCTATTTATTAAATTAATCAATGTATTTAATTTAAAATAGACCAATAGTTTATTACAAATATTATTATAAATTAAAATTAAATAATTAATTATGACAGGTTATTTAGAGAATAAAAAATAATTTTTTATAAAATATACGAGTATATTTAAATTTATTACTAGGACGGCTCTAACTTTAACTGCGATAGCCCAAACTTCCGCCAACCATCTGCGAAATTTGTGGAGAGCCTCCAATTATAATTCTGATAATATAAGATGTGAGATAAAAGTTGCTTTTCCTAAAAATTTTAAAAGAGCAGCTTTGTCTTTTACTGTACATTTCTTTACAACGTTTGTTTTAAGTGGAAACGATCCACAATAAACATCGTTTAGGGACCAATTAGCAGACCATAACTGGCGAATACTATTATTGTTTTATCCAAGTTCTGAAACGTTTATTCAAGTGTTTTCTTAGAAAAATCTTATAGAACACAAAGCGAAAAAATTTGGTAACGCACAGACTAACTAACAGACAGACTAACAGACATTTTGACAAAACAATTATTATCTCGAAAAATATAATTTTTTCGATGTTTACTTATTAGGGCTTTTTTGTAGAGCGAAATGCCATGGTTTCGCTCAATTTTTTTAATCAAAATAGTTTCAGCCGTTTTTGAGATATTTCGAAAAAAGAAGGAAAAAAACACTTTTTTCATGCACGATTTACCCTGTATGGTAAAGTAAAATCATTTAGTGTGAGGTTGTATGACTTGGATCCCTGGATGGACATTTTGTTGTGCCAATCCATTCATGGAATTGCTTAATTAAGAAGTTCCTTGCCCGTAAACCATAATGGGACTGTGCTCCATCCACTGGACCATTTAACTATACCTTGGAAAAAGTTGGAGTGTTTTCTAGTTATAGAAGAATCATTTATTTTAACTTCTAAAGTAATCGTTAGCTGGTAAAAATAAAATAAAACATTTGTACGGTATATGTATGTCTATGCATAAGCAAGTATGAGAAACTTTTATTATATTATTACTTCAAATAATTAGTGAATATAAAACCTAAAGAATATAATGGTATTCTTTTTTGGTTTTTTTGAATAAGATAATATTCATTCTTAAAATTCAACATATAAGCAGCTTATTGAATTTGAAATATTGTCTTAATAATTTTAATAAATAATAGAATTTAACTCAATGTTAATTTAATTTAAAAACACTAAATATGTTTGGTTGTTCTTGAAACTTCGGAGTGAGGAAGAGAAAGGGGTATCCTGCTGACCCTCTGGCTACGGACCTGAAGATGTAAACACATCCATTTAGTAGCAAAGATAATGGATAGGATTCAGTAGCAGATTGAAACTCTAAAATTATGAGTGAAACATCAAGGGACTGGGTGAGAACATTTTCTTTCTAATAGTTTATCAAAGCGCACAGAGTCCGGCACGTTTGGCCCTACACGCTGTACGATATTTCGACGAACAATGAGCCACTTTCAACACCCCTACAGCTCAGAAGCCATTTGAGATACAGAGCTAAAGTTATACACATGTAATTATGTAAGCGATCCTGCAGAGTGTACCAAATTTCATTAATAATAATTCTGTGATATGGTCCTGAGAAAATAGCCAATTTTGGCACTGATTGACTGACTGATTGACAGGTCATCAAAATCTATTGGTTACTTCTAATCATTCTAGTAACATGGCCTGCTTGTAGAGTTTGGAACACAAATAAAGGAAAAATTCCAAAAACCCAGACTTTCCATCTTGAAACCATTAAAATGAAGGGATATGATTGTATGCTAAATTTGCATCTATCAAATACATGACGCTAGGATGATAAAATTTGGCATTTTGGTAGAGTTTAAGTCATTAATAAAGGTAAAAAATTTAATCACACAAACTTTACTAATTTTGGCTACTAAAATGAAGAGGGAGAATTTTTAAACTCCTTAAAAAAAAATTAAAGCTACATAGACTTCTACCCAAGACACTTCTAGGGGCAGCCAAGTTAAATAGTTATGTCAAGGCAATAATACTTTCAATTAAAACGCATTCATTCAATTTTAAATGACGACCCAGATTTATGAATTCAATATTTTTAATTTAAATTATTTTCCTGAAACTTGGCTATTAAGCATTATGCCATTAGGGTAAATTAATTAAATTCATAACAAGCCAAGTTTTAGGAAAATGATTTATATTAAAAATATTGAATCCCTAAATCTGGGTCGTCATTTAAAATGGAAAGGAATGCGTTTAATTGAAAGTAATATTTTATCAACTTAATTATTTTTGGAAAATTTAACTTGGATACCCTTTCGAAGTTGGCCTGTTTTTTTACAGAAGTGTTTTGGTTGGGATTTAAATTTAGCCAAAATTATTCAGCTTTAAATATTTGTTGGTAAAATTACGAATTCAAAATTCAATAAATTTTTAAAGAAACGTTAATTTTTATTTAAATTAACATAAAAATATTTAATTATTTCAGGGTAAATAAAAATTAATTTTGTTTCATTTATAGATATTAAAAAAAAAAGATATAAATGTTGCAAATATGATTGCTTCACAAAATTAGAAACGACGGAATCACAGTAACATACTTTCATATAACTTCCAAAATTGAGAAATTAACCAACTTCCTGAAGTTTAAAGTCAAATTTATAAATTATCTTTGAAATAATAGTGGAATCTTCTCGTAATTTATAATTAAATTTTCCAATTAAAATTCACAAATAACATAGATTGAATATATACATATTTAAAAATTAAATATACTGTTTTTAAGGTTCCGTAAAAAGGAACCCTATAGTCGCTGTCCTTCTATAGCAGCATTGTAACGTGTAAACCAAATAGGATACAAACTTAAAATTTACAAGTTATATCCATTTTCCCCGAAATACAAAAGAATATTAAAATTTTAATCGGGTGATATTTTTGGGGAGATTGAATTTTTGTGAAATTAAAAATATCTTTTTATCATGGAATGTGCGGTAGAAATGGAGAAATGGCTTGCGCCTTTTTTCGCAGGGTAGTCATACCCTTTTCTAATCTGACAATATAGTTGCCTAAATATCAGGGCTTCCAATATTCGAGGTGTGGTTATTAAATGACAAGAGTGTGTTAGAAACCTTGAAGGCTATATTGCAAGTGAAGTGCAATTCTCCAATACTTGTGAGGAATTTTGTAACAACATATCATAAAATGTTGAATTATTGAAAAAAGTGTTGATGTTTTAATTTTATGTATGACTGCTCTTATTCCATTGTGGTTATGGTAATAAAATATTTATATATGGTACATCCAGATTCATGTCCCACATTCCATTGTAAAACATCTGGTCACTTTACGTTACTAATATATTTATTACTAGCTAAATGGACCGTTGCGACGAAACGTGAATTCCATACTTGGGATCGCCCACAGGCAGGTAGGCGGCAGAAAAATGATTAGATCTTTTAAAATACTTGATATATCAATTTTCTTCTTATTTGTTGTAAACAAGGTAGAAATAAGTGAATTTTCGCAATTTTTTCATAATTTTACGTTGGACCATTTCTAAACACCGACAGGTACAAAAATCACTTTAGATTAGTATACAGCACTCTCGTCATTTTTAAATGAAATACAATTTTAAAAATTAAACATAATTTCACTTAAACACTTTATTTTTTATTTGACATAAAAATGGACAGACGCCAAAATAATTATTTGATTAAAATTTTAATGGGTTTTTTGATTTGCGGGGAAAGTAAATTAATACTTATAAATTTCAAGTTTGTTTTCTATTTAGTTTAAATCGACATATACTACAGACATTGTAGGGACACTAAAATAGGGTCTCGTTTTTCTCTTTAAACGTTTAAACGGAATCCTAAAAATGGGATTTCATAACTTGGTTTAATGAATGTAAGACGGCAAAAAAGTGGTCACTACTTTTTGGGCGTCGTATTAGCACTCTTTTAGAATATGTAATTATGGATAATTCCATTGACCATGAAGCTTAGTGAGAATATTTCATATTAAATCTCCCCCTTCAGATATTTTTGGCTTTCTTATCAGGTACAGGAGCTATTTACCCTACTCAACTTCTTCCAGTAAACAAGGCCATATAATTAACAATAAGGCCTGGAAATGAGGGAGAGTGGGTCTTTTCTATTTTCTCCATTCTCTTGGAGACCTGAATGCAATTTAGAAACTATTAAATTAATTGCTAATTCAGAAATTTATATTCCTTGATATTTGGCATTCGTACAACCGATTTCGCTCTTTCCATTTTTATAGATCCTACCATGACATTTTTTCCAATATATAAAATAAATAATTTCTTCTAAAGCCTCCTTTACTAGAAACACGCAATTTTCAAAAGATAACACCCTTTTTGGAGACAAATCAAGCCAGAGCATTCGTCAAGTCGTTTTTTTCTTTTAACTTCTTGAGAATTAAACTCCAGGCTACTTCTATTTTCCCGAAATCTCACAATCTTCAATGTTTTACAAAAAAAAAAAAAATATTTGCTCTTTGTTCTCAAAAATATCTGAAACGAGAAAAAAACATTTTCAATTATGATTTTTCTGACTATCTGTGTATCTGTGTCTCGTGTGTCTGGATTACGATACCAACTTTTATTAAAAAAACGGAAAAGTCGTAGAAAATTCGTCCGTGTGCTAAAATGTTTGTATTTTCAAAGCTGAGAACTGATTAATTTTAGGCTTTCTCGCTTTAGGACTCCGGTTCGAAAATGTAAAATCAAGATTTTTTTCATTGATTTTATAAAAATTTTAAATTAAATTTTAATGCCATCTCATAATAAATGTTTAAAAAAGCAATACGAGTCTTGAAAAAGTTTGCAATTTTTACTCAAATTTATTTAAGAAATTAATCAATAATAATCGTTTAGAATGTAGTGTCTAAGTATAATAAAATTATTGTATATATATATATATATAAATCTTACCTTTATTAGCTGCAGCCTTCAGTTCATTTGTAGTTGCTTTGCCAATGAATGTCAAAACTGGTTGCAAACAGCCAAAGAGTCCAGTTGTCCAGCTACGTTGGCCAACGGGTACCCTGCAGTGTTCCATCCCACCTTGATCAGGAAAGTCAGAAGAGTCTTGTCGGTGAGGGGAACAAGGAGTTCGATACTCCAGGGTTTGATGTATCCCATTTTCTGTACAAATCACATTGGCTCCTGAGAGAACTGCGGTGAATGCAGCAGCTTCCTGGACTGGAAAAGAAGTGGCAGGACTGCATTCTCCTGCAGCTGCTGGAGTCACAGAGAGCTGATCAAAGCTCTCTTCAAGACATAGGATACTGAAAAGAAACAATATAAACTTTTTAATATATTTTAAATTTATAATATAATATCTTAAAATTAAAACAATGAATAATAACATCAAGTCAGTCTTATGGAAATTATTTTGGTAAGTTTTTTGCAGACAATGCCTAAAGGGATGTAATTGTTGATTTCATAAAAATAAAATCATTTTCCGTCTAAAATAGTAAGTAATTTTAAAAAAATGTAAGAAACATAACTGGACCGGGAAGAATATAAGCCCACTAGCTGCGACCCTGCATTCGACGGACCTCATACTTACCTCTGGACCCCGTGCCCCTGGCTTTAATCCCCTACATTCCACCAACCCTATAAATGTTTCTGGACCCCCCCATCTCTGATCAACCTCCGAACCCAACCCTGGGAGCAGAATTAATTCTATTTCTATTGATATAATTATGTACTTTCTATTGATGGTGTACAAAATTTCAATTCTCTACCCGGGTTCATCAACGAGTGAATGTGAAATTTATGGAATCTGGTGCTTTCAGCAGTGATTGAAAAATATTAACAGATTGAAATATATATTCAAGTAAATTTGGAAATATAATAATTGTTTACACCAAGGAACATTATGAATAAAACAACTGAAGACGAAAATTGTCCACCTTGAGTCTATGTCTAAAACTAGGGCCGGCACAAGACATGTTCAGCGCGTTCGCCGGAACCCGGCCCCGCGTTTTAAGAGACCCCACAATCTACGAAAATTACCCAAATAAAAAACACCGATTTTGATTAACTTTTTACAGAATGATGATACCATTAGAATCCAGTTCGATATGCAGCCGTTGCACAAAATCATAAAGTGCTAGAGTACTCCTTTATTAATTTACTCCAAATAATAATTAATAGAAAATCAATGGAGAGATTTATTGGTTTCTTAATAAATTCATCCAAATTAGAACTATAAATTTATAATTTTCCCATTAATATTATAGAAAGAAAAATTAACATATTAACGAGAAATTGTTTTGATCACGCTTTTAACAAGATATATATCGCGTGACTACTGCTGGTTGAAGCTATTGGAGTCTGCTGAGTCTTAAGACTGGACCAAGAGAGAATAAAAAATATATGATCCATTTAGCTACAATCCAACGTCATTATTGCGTATAGCCCGCATGACACTTTGGATGGATCACCAAAGATATATTATCTTGTTAAAGAGTGATCAAAACAATTTCTCGTTAATATGCTAATTTTTCTTTGATATATTAATGGGAAAACTATAAATTTATTAACTTCATTATTTCAAGTTAGAAATATATAAGTTCAGATATTATTTTCACTTAATATTTGACAAAAATCACCTACATTTGATTCGCGATTGTATCAGATGTAGGAAGCATACGACAAATTAGAACTTTTTGAAATAGCCATATTTTTCTAAACATAATGAATTAATAATTTTTCAATTTTATTTCCAAATAGACCAACTAATAAATTTTTTGAAAAGTTTTTATTTTGCCGAGAGTAGCAGAATTGTTGAATTATAAAGAGAAACAAAGAGGTTGTGCTCTGATTGATCATGCAGACGACTTTCTTTAAGAATAAATTTGTGTTTATCAAATGAATTTATTTCATCGGTTCATTTAATAATCATATCTTTTTTTTACTTTTCAATCAAATATAAAAAATATTTTATTCATGCAAAAAAATGTATATATTTTTGCGAAATGTTTTCATATTTAAAGCTAAAATTTAGTACAGTGTAATGTGGAAATACATAGATTCGAATCGAGTTTCATTAGATAAAATTATTTACGATTGGCAATTTATATTCACAGGAAACGTTTTCAGATATATAGCAAAAATTTGGCGCATTAAAATGCAAAAATACATAGTTGCGCACCAAGTTTCAGATTATTAAATAAAACAATTCTATATTGACTCGGGAAAGATTTTCAGAGATATAGCTAAAATTTAGTGGATTGTAACATAGTTGCGTACCAATTTTCAGCTCATTAACTAAAATCATTCGAGATTGGCATTTAGTATTTTCAGGAAACGTTCTCAGGTATAAGATAAAAATTTGGTGCATTGTAATGTGAAAATACATATTTGAATACCAATTTTCAGCTCATTAGGTATAACTAAAACCATTTATACCAAATGAAAATAATTTGTATCTTAAATAGGTTTCACTAATTTTTTTTTTACTTGAGGAGGTTCTTTCGCGACAATCCACCCAAAAAGTTTTAGCCTCGTAACCTCTCTTTAGATATGAACGGTGGTAAAATTTTAGATTATGTTTTTTTAACGTGACTGTACTTTTTACACTACTATATTCTCTTTATGAATGGATAGCCTCCAAGCCATTGATATTATATCCTCTCCACTAAAAATAATCGCCCAAATATGTTTTGTTTTTTTATCAAAACTACGAGGTAAATAATTTTAATTTTTTTTAAGTTACTACGAATATATTATTCTAACAAATTTTAGTTTTTCATCAAGATGGTGAAAGTCCTTCAATGAAAAAAAATAAAATAATGATCATTTTCCCACCCTTTCCCAATCTACCATATGTAAAGAATTTCATTTTTAATTGCAATTATTTCAAGTGTGGTGTGGTAAATCGTCTTCAAATTTTAACAGTGTGTTTATTATGCTTTTAATGACTTATATTCCAAGTTTCAAAGACTTCTTAAATTTTTGCATTTGGGAAAGAACTACCTTAATTCATATTTTTTTCATCAGAGAAAATGAATAAATTCGAAATATTGGAAAATATTGAATTTTTTTGCAAACAAATCCGCCAACACGTCTCAACTTGTCCATGCGCGTCTCGACTCGTTTGAAATAATCTCGAGTTTTCATCATTTAAAATCTATTAAATATTTGTTATTGGTAATAAGAAAAACGAGCAATTCTAGAGCAAAAAAACTTTTAAATTATTTTGGAGATTTTTTTTTTATTTATCTCGCTATAAATATAAAAAAAAATAAAAAAAAATAAAAAAATAAAAAAAAAACTAAAAAAAAAATAAAAAAAAAAAACTAAAAAAAAAAATAAAAAAAATCAAAAAAAAAATCTCCAAAATAATTTAAAAGATTTTTTAATTTTTTAATTTTATTTCCTCTTTGTGAAACACCACTATAACCCGTTAAATAATTCCATTGACCTTATATTATTAAAAAATAAAAATATTCCTCGATGCTTCTTTTAATTATTACGCGTGTTTACAGTTTATTTGCTAATAAAGTTAGAAGGTAGAGGGAAACCATTATATCGCCCTTTCTTGATTGGGATTTTATATGAATATTCTAAAATTGTTTTCACTCCTCCTAAAATAGCCAAATTAATTGGAAGACCTGATTGGTATATTTATGGCTAAATAGGACTTTAATTCTCTTTTAACCGACTTCCAAAAAGAAGGAGGTTCTCAATTCGACTGAATTTTTTTTTATCTATGTTACCTGATATCTTCTCCAATTGTGAACCGATTTTGATGATTTTTTTTGCATTGGTTTCAGTATAGTTTCTGATTGGTCCCGTTTTTTTTTCATTGGTATTGGACCTTTTTTGTTATGTTTGTTCAGGCATAACTTCTTTGTTTATGAACCGATTTAAATGATTCTTTCTGCGTTTGGATCAGTATAGCTCCAAAATAGTCAAGATATCTAATTATTTATTTATTTATTTATTTTATGTATGTTCAGCGAGAACTTTTTGCCACGTGGACCGATTTCGATGATTCTTTTTTATTGGAAAGGGGTGGCTTAGGGGTGGTCCTATATTAATTTGGTCAAGTTCTGATGATATGATCAATAACGAAATAACGTAAATCTCCAATTCTTATGACCATATAATCGAAATTATAATAAATAAAATCTTTTATAAAAAAAATCTTAAAAAATTCATTTAAAACCCGCAAACGTTTCGAGAGAATTTCTATATTTATGAATTGAATTTTATTATCATTTTCTGATTCATTCCCCCGACGATTTCTCTTACGAGAAGCATGCAAGGTATTATCTTAAGTCCCTATTAATAACATCACTAAAAAGAGAAAAATAAAACCGACTTCAAAAAAATTAAATGCAACAAATAAAATAATAAGAACTTAAAAATCAAATAAAATGCACTAAAAGGTATAAAATAATTATCTAATTTAGTTACAACTAAACGACGAAATATTAACATGAAATCACTTTTTGAAGTCGGTGCTAAACAAACTATTTAAGCGAACATACCCGCCAAACGAACTAAATAAGATCCATCGAGTTCGATTCATAAAATGTATATTTTTGGCACCGACTTCAAAAAGTGATTTCATGTTAATATTTCGTCGTTTAGTTGTAACTAAATTAGATAATTATTTTATACCTTTTTAGTGCATTTTATTTTATTTTTGAGTTCTTATTATTCTTATTATTTATTTGTTGCATTTAATTTTTTTGAAGTCGGTTTTATTTTTATAAACATTATTAGTAAGTATTTGAAAAAGAATAAAAAAAAGAATTGCAAAGATAATTATTATAAAATTCATCATACTCTTATATTTCTGATGATGATAGCATATTGATAAAAAGTAAAAGCTAGCTTTTTCAAGTTCATTACTCCATTATTTTGTATTAGTTTATAATTTCTATTAAATTCACATTTTTAAGTCAAAGTAAAAATAAGAGTTTCAATTTTTTAATTATTTTTATTATACAAAAAAAAGATTGATATATATTTTGGAAAATATTTCAAAGTCATGAACACTGTTGATTGTCTTATCACTAGAAAAACGTCAGTATAAGTCTCATGACTTTACAGCGAGTAAATTTAACTGCTTAGTCTTTATATTCATTTTGTTGTCTAATATAAAATGAAATTTCAGCCCTTTAATTTGAAAAAAAAAAAATCGGACCTAGTTGAAATTTTAAGAATCGATATAAACAGCAAATTACTTAGTAAATTATATCTATAATAAATTATGTGTCTCCTAAGTAAGTAGTCATTATATAAAGATCCACCATAGAGAATTCTTTCGATAAATATCCTTATTTTGCCAAAAATAACTAAAATATTTTTCAATTTATATATACCTATATATTATCACTATTATTGTCATTTATGTAATCAATGTATTGTTTCAAGGGTATTTATAATAGAAAGTTGTAAATAATTATAGAGATAATTTATTTATAACCGCACGCATTTACTTACTCTTGAATGAACTTACTAAAAATTTTGATCTCTAAAACAAAAATTTAAATGAAATATTTATCCAGGAGCAAAAAACATATTAGTATTAGTAAGGAAAAAATTGCTGAAATTTGCCATATATTTATAAAAATAATTTTTAATCCGGTAAATATTTATATGCATATCAGTGGCGGTTGGTGTCTTTTCAACCAGGGGATGCTGTCCATATAAGTACCCTTCATTTTTTGAAATTTTATTTTATGCTTCGTTTTGTTTTTTTTGCAAATTTCATCGAATATGGTAACATTTTCGTTATTTTTCCAAATTTAACAGTAGATTTTAAAAAATATATTTTTCGTCCATCGCCCCAAATGGATACTGTTTTGTGTGAGTGAGGATAGGAGTTTAGAAATTATCTCTTGTGATTTAAACTCCATTTTGCCTGAGATGGAAATCGACCATTTTCCACAATGAATCAGCCTGTCCTATAAGAAAATCTTAAATTTCTCCTAATTCTATTGCTATAAAGAAGCTATGGCTTGTCTAAAGCACTCTTAGTTATTCCCACTCTTATAGATAGAGAGGTCTTAGAAATGGATTAGTCTAAAGATTCTCGAATCATCTTTATTTATTCCTTTTTTCTATTAGTACTATTTTAATAGTTCCTCAGCGAGAACTATTTCTATTCGACTAAAATTCGTCTGAACTTGAAGATATACCGCAGGCAGGGACTTCAAACGTTCTATCCGCACACTTTTCGGAAAATCATTCATTTTAATTTGCCCCTTTAAATTATGCAACAATTTTATTTCATTTCGAGAACCAATATACTTTTCAAAATAAAAAATATTTTTTATAGAAATATTTGAAATAACGGATAATAATTTGAAAATTTAAAGATCCTCCTGAAATTTTGAAGTCGACCTTATATATTTATGAAAATACTCTTAATGTTTGAAATTTTAGAAATGCGCCGCATCCACAGCATCCATGGACCGCACGCTACTGATCCATATAATATATATGGAATTCTTTTATGAGACACATTTTTTGTAGACTTTACTGAAAAAATAAAATTGTTTTAATTTAATATTTTATTTACATGCATTAAAGTTTCCATTATAAAAGATGTTCAAATTAAAATTTTTATAAATATTTATTACTTTCACTTAAGAAGTTTTTGTTTTTATTCTATGAATTAAAGGAATATATTACTACAAATCTTATGCTATTAAGTTCATCCTGTTATGTAATTTCTCTCTTTTGCGTGTGCCACCCATTTCCTCAATACATCTTCACTTAGTTGAGGTTTTTGCTCTCACTCTCTATCTCTCTCCCTCTTATTCTTTGTCCTTCAATTATCTCGACGCACTATATTTATATGAAACCAAAACCTATAATGAAAATTTTTTTAATTTTTTTATTTATTGAAAATTTTAAGATGATTATAAAGCATTAACTTTCAATTTAGAAATTAATTAAGAAAACTCTTGAATTTTTCATAAATTTTCAGTCAAAAGATAAGCATCTCTGCTTGTTGATGCTTCTTTGGTAGTCATTTTTATAAATTTAAGAATTATTTTGGATTCTTTTCAGTGTGAAATTAGAATATTTGTTCAAATTTTCTGGTTTATTCACGACGTTATGGTTCTTAATTTTAAAGCCGATGTTTAATGATATGATAAGAGTTTTTTAGATCATTTCAATTAAGCCACAGTGATCTGTTAAAATCGAAGTTTATCATGAATAAATAAACACTGTTGGCTCGATATTATCCAAAACGTGAATAAGCTTGAAATTTTTTTTACAAATTTTTAACCGACTTCAAAAAAGGAGGAGGTTCTCAATTCGACTGATATTTTTGTGTCTATGTTACCTGATATCTTCGCCAATTGTGAACCGACTTTGATGATTTTTTGCATTGGGTTCAGTCTAGTTTTCGATTGGTCCCGTTTTTTTTTTCATTGGTATTGGACCTTTTTTGCTATGTTTGTTTAGGCATAACTTCTTTGTTTATGAACCGATTTCGATGATTCTTTTTATATTGGAAAGAGGGTACCTTAGGGGTGGTCCCATATTAATTTGGTCAAGTTCTAATGATATGATTAATGACGAATTAACGTAAATATACAATTCTTATGAGCAAATAATCGAAATTAAAATAAATAAAATCTTTTATTAAAAAAGCAATCTTAAAACGTTCATTTAAAGCCCGCAAACGTTTCTAGAGAATTTCTACATTTATTAATTTTATTTTATTATCGTTTTCTGATTCATTCGCCCAACCCTTTCTCTTACGAGATGCATGCAAGGTATTATATTAAGTCACTATTAATAACATCACTAAAAAGAGAAAAATAAAAATAATTTTTATAAAAAAAATAAAACCGATTTCAAAAAATTAAATGCAACAAATAAAATAATAAAACTCAAAAATAAAATAAAATGCACTAAAAAGATATAAAATAATTATCTAATTTAGTTACAACTAAACGGCGAAATATTAACATGAAATTACTTTTTGAAGTCGGTGCTAAACAAACTATATAAGCGAGCGTACCCGCCAAAACTAAGTAAAATCCGTCGAGTTAGATTCATAAAATGTATATGTTTGGCACCGACTTCAAAAAGTGATTTCATGTAAATATTTCGTCGTTTAGTTGTAACTAAATTAGATAAATATTTTATACCTTTTTAGTGCATTTTATTTTATTTTTGAGTTTTATTATTTTATTTGTTACATTTAATTTTTTTGAAGTCGGTTTTATTTTTTTTATAAAAATTATTTTTTAATTTTACTATTGGATATGCAATTCAAAAGAATTTTTCAGTTCAAATTTAAAATTCAAAAACACCTAAAATAATTGTATTCCTTTTTTATTGATCTATGTAAAACGATATTTTAACATTTCCACTTATTGTATTTTGTGAAAATTGATAAATGAAAACAAAATGTTTAAAAACAGTTTAGTAAGTTGCTTGTTTGTCACTTATTTGGTGATTTTACTTTAACCTAACCTGAGTTGACCGAGTTCATATGTAATCATCTGGGATTTCACTTTCTACGCAAGATCATTATCTAAAAAAAAAAAATGAATGAAAAAACCTTTCTTTTTTAATAACAACAAAATAAACTATATATTTGATCTACTTTTAACTTTAACAAAAATATCGTAAAAATGTCCTGAACCAGGCCCGGGCTGGCCCGTGCGTCCTCTCATTGGCTTTTCTTTAGGCAGGACCTATGATTATGTGAACTAGGCAACTGCCTAGGGCGGCACTATTATTAATGGATAATCATTTTGTATACTTAACTATTTGGTCGAATGATGAAATTTTATTAAATTTTTTTCTTTGGAAAAATAGACATAGACAGAAATGAAAATTTATTAGATACTTTTGATTAGGTATGAGGAAATACAGAGGGAATGGCAGAACCGATCTAAAAGAGATAAGTTAAACTAATAAAATAATAAAAGCATCTCTGCTTGTTGATGCTTTGGTAGACATGTTTATAAATTTAAGAATTATTTTGGATTCTTTATTGTGATGAAATTAGAAAATTTTATCAAATTTTCTGGTTTAATCACGACGTTACGGCTCCTAATTATGAAGCCGGTGTCTAATGATAAGAGTTTTTTTAGATCATTTCACGTATTAAATATATTATTATCAGTAGATTTAAATTATACTTTAATGATAGAATAAAAAAAAACTAGAAAGTCAATGAAAGTATGTAGGAAAAATGGATTCGATTAATGGAGTTAGTCAAGTGTGGGCTCGTAATAGAAGAATATTTAGAGAGAATACGGTATTTGTTTTGATATAAACCGAAAAAATTTAACTTTGACACCCTCGAAAAAATCTGAAATACATACAAAGGGTCCCCCTATGCTCTGAATAAAAATAAACTGTTAATTCCCAAGATATTTGTATCGATTCTAATACAAGAATATTTAGAGAAACCAAATATGGTATTTGTTTTGATATAAAGCGAAAAACTTTTACACACTCGAAAAAATCTTAAATATATATAAAGGGTCCCCTTCCCCCTGTAGTCTGAATTTTGGATTTTCATAGAAAAATAAACTATCAATTCCCAAGATATTTGTATTGATTCTAATACAAGAATATTTAGGGAAACCAAATATGGTATTTGTTGTGATATAAAGCGAAAAATTTAACTTTTACACCCTCGAAAAAATCTGAAATATATACAAAGGGTGCCCCCTGTGGTCTGAATTTTTTTATTTTCTTAGAAAAATAAACTATTAATTCCCAAGATATTTTGTATAGATTCTAACACAAGTATTAGTATATATTTATTTATTTGTTTTGATATACTTACTATATGTAGGTACTTTTACTAAGAGTAGGGCGCCATGGAAAAATTTTAATTTAAAAATGGCTCCGCAACTTATCGATTTTGGGAACTCCTGATATATATAGATGCAAGAGAATGTTTGGAAATTTCTTTACGATTCAAACCCGCCATTAGTGTTTATGTACTTATACTGTGTTGTGAGAATATAAGTGAACCTACTATTTCGTCTAGTCTTGAATGAAAAGCCAAGTTTCCTTGATGGAAATATTATTACAGAGGTATAATATGGTTGTCTAACCGATTAGGTGCTGATAAGAGCCAAAAGTTCCTAGGAACCCTTAAATGAGAAAAACAAATTTCTAAGTATTGAATTCTTCTTAAATATTCATCATAATAATAACTTAATTGTTACATTAATGAAGGAAAAATGATCTATGGAAAACTACCATGTCGATAGCAAAACGTTTATTCTCATAGTTTCTCTCAGCCTTCTTCTTTCTTGGTCCTTAAATCTTCAGTCATTTAAGACACGGATTCACAACATCTTCTTCTTCACTCCTTCTTCAGAACCCTTTCTTATTTTTGGAAATACAAGGATCTATCATGATTTATAGCTTATAGCTGCTCTACAACATCTTTCTTAACTTCAGTGAATCATTGTAAAAACTGGCGATTTGAACTTGTTGGCAAACTTAAAAAAAATTTTTTATAAAAATAAAAATAAAACCGACTTCAAAAAAATTAAATGCAACAAATAAAATAATAAGAAATCAAAAATAAAATAAAATGCACTAAAAGGTATAAAATAATTATCTAATTTAGTTACAACTAAACGACGAAATTTTTAAATGAAATCACTTTTTGAAGTCGGTGCCAAAAATACTTATACATTTAATTAATCGCACTCGACAGATCTTATTTAGTACATTTGGCGGGTAAGCTGGCTTATATAGTTTGTTTAGCACCGACTTCAAAAAGTTATTTCATGGAAAAATTTCGTCGTTTAGTTGTAACTAAATTGGATAATTATTTTATACCTTTTTAGTGCATTTTATTTTATTTTTGATTTCTTATTATTTTATTTGTTGCATTTAATTTTTTCGAAGTCGGTTTTATTTTTTTTATAAACATTATTTTTATTTTTCTATTTATAGTAATGTTATTAATAGTGACTTAAGATAATATTTTGTATGCAACTCGTAAGAGAGCGCGTCGGGCGAATGAATCAGAAATTGATAATAAATTTCATTTAATAAATATAGAAATTATCTCGAAACGTTTGCGGGTTTTAAATGAACGTTTTAAGATTGTTTTTTTTTAAAGATTTTATTTATTATAATTTCGATTATTTACTCATAAGAATTGGAGATTTACGTTATTTCGTCATTGATTATGTCATCAAAACTTGGCCAAATTAATATAGGACCACCCTTAGGGTACCCAGTTTCCAATAAAAAAAGAATCATCGAAATCGGTACACGTTGAAAAAAATTCTCGCAGAACATACATAAAATAAATAAATAAATAAATAAATAGTTAGGAATCCTGACTATCTTGGAGCTATACTGATCCAAACGGAGAAAGAATCCTTAAAATCTGTTCATAAACAAAGTAGTTATGCCTGAACAAACATAAAAAAAGTCCAATACCAATGAAAAAAAACGCGACTAATCGGAAACTATACAGAACCCAATGCAAAAAAATCATCAAAATCGGTACACAATTGGCGAAGATATCAGGTAACATAGACACACATAAAAAAATCAGTCGAATTGAGAACCTCCTCCTTTTTTGAAGTCGGTTAATAAGGCTTTTCGAAAATTTAAATTTAAAATATAATAATTATAATTTATTAGGAAATTTACAACTTGAAAAAAATTATATAAATTTTTTAATATACCTAGAATAATTTTAACTTAATTCAGTCTACTTATTGAAAATATTTAAAATTTGTGGCAAAAGCTATAATTAGTTTAAAACCTGTCATTATTTGGGAGCGATTTTATGAAGCTGTTTTTCTAAAAGACATTCTATGTCAAAATCAAAATGTTGTCTAAATAGTAACATTATTATTGAAAACTCGCGTGTACCGAATCGCCGCGCAGAATAACGTAGAAAGTAATTGTAGAAAAAAATTGAAAATTAGACAATGAGCTGAAATAACAAGAAAAATTAAAATAATTAAGTCGAGGAAATGCTAAAAGTTTCTGAATTTTTTTTTATTTTCATTTTGGTGAATTATTATACTAATTCCTTTTACTGACGAACTCTGTATCTTCCCTTGTGGGCACCCCTGGTTTTATTATATATGTAAAATAAAAAAATGAAAAAATAAATAAAAACCACTGGCCAAATTAGCATTAAGGCTAGAAACTATTAAAAAAAGTATTATCGAGTGATTTTACATAATACTATATGTAATTATTGGAGTAATTTTTGGCGACGAACTGATAAGTGAAATTGAGCGGATATTGATGAGGCAGTCCAAAAAAGAAGATAATTTATACCATCTTTTCATTTATAAACCGACGTTTCGGAGGCTATTGCCTCCTTCTTCAAGGTTTTGAAAAGTCATTACATTGCCGTATAGCACAGAGACCAAAATAAAACACAAATGCAACCCTTTTGATTGGTTGAATTATAGTCATTATATAGTTTCAATTAGGTTGAATTACGGTTTCAAAACGGTAGTTATGTCTCGTTTTTTTCCGTTTTGCAACTGTGTTGTATTATCGTCAAATTATAGTCGCAAAGATTATAAAGCAACCGTTACAAAATATACAATAATCAACATTATATATATATAATGTTGATTATTGTTGTTTATTAAAGAATTGTGTAATTATTCATTATATTAATCGAATTAAAGAAATATAAAATTATAAATAAACAGTTGCAAATCGGTGACAAAAATATTGGCGACAACGTTTTTGTAACGGTTGCTTTATAATCTTTGCGACTATAATTCAACGATAATACAACACAGTTGCAAAACGGAAAAAAAGAGAGACAACTACCATTTTGAAACCGTAATTCAACCTAACCAAAACTATATAATGACTATAATTCAACCAATCAAAAAAGTTGCATTTGGGTTTTATTTTGGCCTCTGTGCTATACGGGTTATAATTCTGCTGAGAATGAAATACAATATATTATTGTTATTGCCACTAAAAGAGTAGACAGAGGGGAATGTCGCATTGGATTTCCTTCACTGACTTTTCAAAACCCTGAAGAAGGAGGGAAGGAAACGTCGGTTTATGAATAAAAAGATAGTATAAATTATCTTATTTTTTTGGACTGCCTCATCAATATCCGCTCAATATAATTATTAATTCTATATTTCTCTAAGAAATGTCACACAAAAAATATTTGCATTTGTGAACCAAAAATTCAGAAGCTAGAATACACGAAATCTAACCAGCACTTCGAACTGGAGATACAAACATTTTAACACCAGAACGAACTTTCTAAGACTTATTATATTATTCTTGAGTTATTGTGGATATAGGAATCCAGACACAGGGACAGGACAGAAAAATAATCATGGAGGAAAATAATTTTTTTCACTTTACATTTTTATAGAAAATGATAAAAAAATCTTTAGTAGGTATACATCTGTTGTTGAGATCTATCACATAGGGCCTTTTCATTCTCATAATTATTTATGTTTTCTTTAGTATAGTAATTAAAATTATAAATTTTTTCACCTTATCTATCTATCAGATTTCAGCTCGAGAAAGTCAAATACTAGTTTAATTAAAAGATAGTTATTAACCTGCTACTAGATAGAAATTAATCTACTTTTTAAATATTTCATTCATTAAAATTTATATTTTATTATAGATTATTGTTCATTTTAAAACTGGTTTTGTCTCAAATAAACTCAAATACTTTTTACGAAAGAGAAATTGTAAAAAAATAATATTTATAATGATACATACTACACCCATATTTGACTAGTGCAAACTTTTAAAAATGTAAATGTTTATTTATATTAAACTCTAAAATAAACTGAATAAAATTTTATGTTATAGCTAGTTATGATACAAGTGTGAAAAATGTATTTAACATTATGAATATATTTGTTAATAGAATATTTTATTCAGCTTCGCCTTCCTGGCGGGCTACAGAAATGAACTAACTCGACTTTTTACTATCACTCATAACTGCTTATAGAAATGTCTGAAATGTGGACAAAAATCATTTTCACGCATGATTTTTTTTCTGTCTGTTTGTCTGTATTTCTATACATATACACGATAACTCAAGAAGGAGAAGTTGTAGAAAATTCATTCTGCTGCTAAAATGTTTTTTTCAAAACAATGAAAACCTTAGTTCTCATTTCAGAACTTCCAGTTTAAACAAGAAACATTTGAATCACATCGAGAGCCATGATCAGTTGTAGCTAATGGGCCGAAATGTGGAAGACAGGTTCGTATTAATAAAATGCACCTCCGGACCAAGTTTCAATTTTCTAGCTCAAACAATTCGCTGACCAAAAAATTGCTCAATCACTAAAATTTGTGGAAAGCGTACCTAGTATTGAAAAGGTTTCTAATTATTTTTCCAATTTTATAAAAAAAAATTATAAAATAAAATAAAAAATCTGGACATGAGGGGACAACAAGGACTTAAATATAGCACATTAGTCAACTATTAATTATATCAGTGAAATGAGTGAATTCAATTTTTATTTTCATTTATTTTCTAGCTAAGCCAAATCATTACTTTACCATACAGGGTATGGTCAGGTATTGTAATCGTGCATGAAAAAAGTGATTTTTTTCCTTCTTTTTTTCGAAATATCTCAAAAACGACTGAAACTATTTTGATTAACAAAATTGGACGAAACCATGGCATTTCGGTCTACAAAATAGTCCTAATAAGTGAACATCGAAAAAATTATTTTTCGAGATAATAATCGTTTTGTCAAAATGTCTGTTAGTCTGTTAGTTTGTGCGTTACCAAATTTTTGTGGACGAGCTAGCTCAAAAACTAGTGCGAATATCAAAACCAAATTTCAATAGGTAGTTTTGGTGCAGTAAAATTAAGAGCTGAATAGATTTTGGTGCATATCGACCCAAAATTAAGGGGGTGGAGGGGAGGTTAAAAATTAAAATCTAGGCCATTTGAGCAAACTCAACCAAATTTTGTATACATAACCCGTGGGCCCCCAGAAGTCTAAAAATGCAAAACTAAAAGCCCAAAATGGGGGAGGGGGTGTATGGTCAAAAAAGGAAAATATAGGCCCTTATACCAAACTCAACCAAATTTTGTATACATAATCAGTGGGCCCCCAGTAATCTAAAAATGCAAAAACTAACCCCCCCTACATGATTATAAATAATTTTATTAAATATAATTAAGGGGCCAGGTTGTATGGTAAAGTCAAGTGGATGGCCACATCAGAAAGTGTCAGTTTATTTTTTACTAGAATTAAATAGTTAATTTGATTTGATATTATCATTATGAGTTATGTTAAAAATACTGTTGCTGCATATACACTTCGGCTCAACCTTATAAATTTTGGTTATAAATTATTTTTACTCATTGTCAGATTCTTATTATTGTAAAGCTAATTAGATAAAAATGATATGAGATTTCAATAAGCTAAATAAATTTGTCTTTATTTTTTTTTTTTTTATTTCATTTCATTTATTTATCCAGAAATACACGATATTATACATTCATATGTCGTGTCCAATAAAGTTGATAAGTCAACTGTACAAAACTGTACTGAAAAAAAAACAAGTCGTCCTTCAAGGATATAGAGAAATGCTAAATGTATTTTAAATTTTATATTAAATTTCTAATAACAAACCCTGGTTTTGTGTGAATATTTAACATTTTTAAATATGTAATAATACTATAATTCGTGCAATTCTTTATATACACTTTTGTTGAAATTTTTTTGAGTAATTAACCGCTTATCAAAAGCTAGATATCAATTAGATCAGGAAGACAATTGACAAATTTAGTTATTACAATTTTTAAAGTCTTTTTGAGTAAATCTCCTGATTCGAATTGAGAATGATTTAAAACTTCTATTGATACCCTGAAAATATTTAAAAACGGTATCAGAAAAAATAATTAAAGCGTAGATTTATAGATAGATAGATAATTTTAATTAATTTATTTATACTATGTATGATCAAACACGAAAATTTTTTAATCATCAATCTGCCTACAAAAGCTATAACATAAAAATATGTCAATTAAAAATATATTTAATAAGGAACTCGCTCAGAATTTGAATATCAATAATCTTTTTGTATTATCTAAAATCTAGATATATAGTATATAGGTGAAGTTTCAGTTTAGATCAACAGATTCTCGTTCTTTGGCTTTATATTATTTCCAATTGAATTAATTTATAATTATTATACTGGGGAATCGGGTGGCCGATTGCGCTAGAGCTTCAGTTTTCTGCATCGTTATCTCGATGACGATGTTGAAGCGGGAGGCTCAAGCTCATGCCTTGCTCGCGGCAGAATAAAAATTTGACCACTAAAACTTGGCTCCCTCACTTACACTACTAAGCCATGATAAAAACTATTATACTCAAGAAACTGGCTAATTGGATTTAGTATCCAAAGCCAACCAAATAAAAAAATACTATTATTATTATTAAACTAAGTATAATTATTATACTAGTTATTACTATATCAGATATACTGTGTTACATTGATTTCAAGACCCACCCTCATTTTGAATACTCGGAGCATACCCTTTACCCCGGTAAGACGCCATCAAATATAAGACATAAATTTTGATTACAAAATAAATCTGCTGAAAAATAGAGTCTGTGGTTCTAAAATTATTTATACTATATAGAATTGAAAAAAATACAGATAATAATTTGTTGAGAAGGGGGGGGTTGTTTGCAAGATTAGTAACTATAGGCAATAAAATAACTCCACGAGAATATTTGACTTCACACTCTCGTAAATATTCCCCCTTTTTCTTTTAGAATTCATGATTCAATCTTGACTAATAGGTGTTGGCACCTTCCTGCATCCGCAGCATTAAAAATAACAAATAAAAGAACTTATCATTAAATTGAACCAAGTGATTTTCTTGAATCTTAATAACTGTGGTATATTTCCACAATTCAAGCATCTCGACAAGCCCTCAAATCGTTTATTATTTAATCAGAGATTATTAAGGCCATATCAATTTTTGATTTATTTTTATGTCAGAAGAGGAAACTCCATACCCTTCAGAAATCAACCCCTAGTGCCAAACTTGCTATCCGGGTTGTTAGCTTATACCTTATACCTTGGGACGAAATCTTTCCAAAATGAATAGAGAACAGCTAGGAAATTTCACACAAATCATATATTTTGGAACGAAAACCTATTTATAATTTTTAAAAGATTTTGTGAATATGAACGAAGTAAAAGTCAATATTGAGATCCGAAATAAATATAATTATTAAAAAAAAACAGTCAATTAAACATTTCATGTTTTAGATATACGTTTTACTTATTGCTTTATGAAAGAATAGTATTCGTTTTCTTATTAATTATTATAATACAAATAAGAAACATTAAATTACAATTATATTGATATTTTTAATGTCGCTTTTAATAAAAACAAAAATAAGAATAATAAATATGATTTATGGTAACATCTAAAGTAACATTACCATGTTATAAAATACGAATTTATAGCAAAATAAAATAAATAAATCAATAAAATAGCCATTTGTTTTTCGAAAAGTGCATTTTATTTTCAATAATAATGACCATAGCGTTTTGAAAATAAAAAAATTTATTATAAATTTATAATAAATGATTTAATAAAATAGCCATTTGTTTTTCGAAAAGTACAATTTATCTATATAATAAAAATAAATTTCTGTTTCTTCGTAAGCGCAGATCTCTCAAATGCCTGGACCGATTTGGCTATTTTTTTTTTAAATGTTCGTAATAGTCCAACTCAGATTAATACGTAAAAAAATTGGAAAAGTTGCCCGAAAAATTGGAAAATTCAGGAAAAATTAAAAAAATTCACGTTAGCTAACATAGCTTGCCAAACAATATAAGAACTAAACTAGCAAAATATGTGTAAGATTTTTGAGTTTCAGCACAAAATTGTCATTCATTCTCAATAGTTCTAACCACATTGTCGTTGAAGAAGAATTTAATACTGCATTTTTACATAAGTAAGTAAGATTGTATATAGTTTTGTGTCTAACAAAATGAATAATAATTGTAATTTTCAAGTCTTCTTATGAATAATAATACCTACATATAATATAACTTCCCCTTAATGATAACAAGTGGATTTTTAATACATTTTAAATATTTGTTTCATCTTTTTTGTTATGAGTGTATATTGCAGTTAAATAGAATCTTAAATTATATCTATTTAAGACTTTATAATAAAACAATTATATTTATTCTCTGTAACTAATAAAACATCAATAAAGCAGCCACGTGGGGGTCCAGGGGCGAAGCCCCTGATAGCAAAGGCCCGCCCTCGGCGGGTCTTGAAGCTAGTTTTCAATAATAATGACCATAGCGTTTTGAAAATAAAAAAAAATTATTTTAAGAGAATTAATACAGAGTCTTATGTGAGGCAGCTAAAATCTCCTATAAATTATTTAGTACCTACATATATAATATAGAGAGAGAGTAACTTGAAATATATAAAGTAACCCCCTGTACATTACATTCTATTCACTTCTAAAGAATTAGAAGAGGTTTATATTACCTTTTGTTGTGGTTATAAACTTGACCGTTTTGATTTTTTCACACAAAATGCTAATTTTCAACTCTCCCCCCAGAAATGTCAATGACACACTCTGTGTCTTAACCCCCCCCCCCCATCCCTCTTTGACACTACCGTATAAATATAATATATATATATATATATATATATATATATATATATATATATATATATATATATATATATATTAGTTTCTTAAAGGGTTAAAAACTCCCCACTCGTAAGGTGTTGGCTAATTTTTATACTTAATTAAAAAATTTAGTATATCAAAAAATGCGGAATTAATTTTGTTAAAATTTAAATATATTTTTAATAAAACAAATAGACTCTCTTATATATATTTTTTTGAAATCTTAAGTACTAATTTCTCTTATGATCAAGCTTAAAGAAATCACGAATCTATTTATTTAAACCAAGATTGGTATTATTAATTGAAATAATTGGAATTAGAATTTTTGTCGATTTTGAATATATAAAATAGGCGATAGAAAGTAGAGATTTTTTTAACAAGTGGTACAGGTGAGTAGCCGAATGCGAAGCGGTTGTCACTAACCTGGGTCGAGGTGAGTGTTTCTACTGTAGAACTTGTGCGGCTGGTTCTGCGGGTTCAACTGACGGCAGGCTTTCTCACAAGGGACCAGCAGACCTACCAAGACCTACCTAGCTTAGCTTCCAACGATCCGAGCGACCTCAGGCGCCGCGCTTTCACTATCTTTACAAAATGTAGATCATCACTCGAGGAAAAGAAAAATTATAGTGCACTGCAATCCAAAGTTAAATACCCCTTACACAAATATGGAAACAATTTATCTTTCGAAAATAATTAAAGGGGTTTATAAAAATATTAAATTTTACTAGTACTAATATTTTTTTTCTTTTCTTTTATTGGCCTCGGGAACATAGATGCCCATTTAGCCAAGTACTAATAATTAGAGACCGGATTTTTATGGAGTAAAAACTGCAAAAGAATACGTTGAAATATGCAAATATATGCAGTAAAAGATGGTAAAATAAATTTTTTTATTCACTAAAAAATTAAAATTGAAGACTATATATTTGAAGGAGTGCTATGAAAGAAATAAGATGATAAAGTAAGCAATAGACACCAAGTGTCAAATATGTACTTTTATTGCGTAAAACATTGGACGAAATTCTCATTTCATTTAATATATTAGAAAATCTTTAAGCTCAAAGAAATATTAAGTGCACTTGAATAAAATCAACATAATAAATATAATAATGTTTCAAAAATGTGATCGAAAAAATACGGGGAGGGGGGTAGTTTTATTTCACAGACACTATTGTATTGCTATTATTTTTTTATATTAGCAAGATTTTCTTATAAATAAAGAAATAATTAAATAATTAACAAAAGATCTCAAAAATGATTAAAATTTGATTGTAATTGTGAATAATTTATGTTTACAATTATTTTTCTAAATTATATTCAGGTTATTATGTCTACGGTCACTTATAATTGATTTAACACTACCTACACTTCGTGTCGTTGAGGCCTATTTCAGTTTTATTCGAATTTAAATTAGTGTCCTCTTGTTTTATTTAATCTTTTTTTTCATTCTTTCTCCGAAAAATTACTAAAGGTGAAAGTAAATAAATATTATATTTAATATTGATTTACTATGAGTTAGGATACTAGGTCACTTATTTCACATTAAAATTTTGTATATCTTTTAATTTTTTAATTTTAATGTGAAATAAGTGACCTAGTATCACTAACTCATAGTAAATCAATATTAAATATAATATTTATTTACTATTATCTTTATTAAAGATGTTTCACCTTGCACCAACACCACAATCTCTACTAATTACGAAAAATTACTTTTAAAACCTCTGTATTTGGCGCGAAATATTCAATTTTATCCAATATCCTTTAAATATGCAATGTTATGTAATATCCTTCAAATATGCAATTTAATGCAATATTACTCAAATATGCAGTATAAAATTTAACCCACAGTATCCTAGATGCATGATTAGGATAGATAATTGATCTCTTGGGTCGTACGTGGGGGCAAACAAAATAATATGCAAGTGCACAGAAATCCGGTCTCTACTAATAATTTAATAGTCTTATTTAATTTCACCGTCTTATACCTATACTGCCGTATACTCTTAATGATTATAACTGTTAAGTTTTTAGCTGAGATAGAGGGTGGTCGCAGCTTAGAATATCTCTATTTAAGCTTTTCCAGTCAATTTCAATAGGACGCACGAAAAACAACTGTGATTAAATGTTCTAACAATGCCAACAGCACACAGTATATTTTAAGTCTAATAATTCAAAAACCATTAAAAATATCCGAAAACAATCCGTAATCCGTTAACACTATACATATAGTATATGACAATTTTAAAATTTTGCACGTACTAATAATATACCTACAAATTTAATTTAATTTAGCCATTTGGCAAGTTTTTATTTTGCCGAGAGTAGCAGAGTTGTTGAATCATAAAGAGAAACAAAGAGGTTGTCCTCTGCTTGATGTAAATAAACATACATACATATATATATATATAATTTTTGCTCGTTTAATAGGAATAGATATATACTATATATTATTTATTTGTTTGAGACTATAGTTTTGAATGCTTGGCCTTCATCATCAGTCTTTTTTTTAATTATAAATATTATTTTTCATGGGGTCAGTATCGCGTAGATATTGAAAATTTTTGTTCTTACTTAGCCAAGAAGCAGCAGTTAGATAACCTCTTTGTTTATGAAAAAATAATCTCTAAACACTCATGAGATTTGTAATAAACTCTTAGATTTTAATAATTTCGATACTAGTAATTGCTAGTATTTGAAATTTTACAATTTTCGTTCAAGTCTAAATGACAGTCTTTTATCATTTATATAGCTTACGACAAAGTCAATTTGGGAAAAGACTAATGAAAAAAAAACTGGGGAGGAGAGGGGCTGCTTTTAAAATGTTAAAACTGTGTGCACATCATTGCACCAGGAAGTATGCAACTAGTTTGCATTCCTATAATTAGTTAGAAAATCTATAATAATTTATCATAGGTATCTATGACAGTTACTCTTATGTAAGTCGGGGGAGGGGGGGGGATGTTTTGAACAGCTAAAGGCGTTGACACATTTCTAATAATTATAAATAGTAAAATCATTGCCCCAGGAAGTATGCAACTTTTTTGCATTCTTTTAATTAACTGGTAAATCTTTAATAATTTTTCAAGAGCTTTTATTAAATTTTGCATCATATTTAATTCCCTCAAGTTGATTAAAGATATTATATAATTAAAAATTATTATTATCAGCTATCAGATGTCATTGGAACACTCGAAAAGAAATCTGTGACTTCTAGAATCATAAATATTATTAATGATCTCAATACAAATAATCAAACTAGACTGATGATCTATCAATCCCTCACTGAAGAGATATCTGTTAACACGGACATCCGTCAAGGTGATAGTCTAAGCCCAATCTTATTCAATACCATAATGGATGAAATTATATCAAATGTAGTAGCCCTTAAAACCAGTTATAGAATGGGAAATAGCTTGTTTAATCTAATATGTTACGCCTACGAAGCAGTAATCATTGAAGAGAGCGAAAAAGACCTTCAACAAATGATAAACAAATTACAAGCCAAAGTTAAGGAATTTAACTTAGAAATCTCGATTCCTAAAACCAAATCCATGGCAATATGTAGAAGACCCACCAGAAGCAAAGTTGTGATAAACGACACAAGAATCGAACAAGTCTCGAAATTCAATTACCTAGGAGCCGAGACGAGCATCGGAAATATATACGGCGAGGTACAGGCCCAAGTGATGAAGGCAGCAAAGGTCTCGGGATGTCTTCGAGACATAGTGGGGAACAATAAATATATGTCCAAGGATTGTAAGACCCGAATATATAAAAACTGCATACGGCCCATCTTAACCTACGCCGTAGAAACAAGAGCATAAAGAACCAAAACCAAAAACCGACTGCAAGTAGCCGAAATGAAAACATCCGAAATCAATGTGGAATCATCGACATATTAAAGTGGACAAAAGGAAGATTCCGAGAGTGGCACGAACACATCATGCGAATGGACTATGAGAGGCCAAACAAGCCCTATTGTCCAAACCAATTTTATTAAATATAGAAAATAAAACATAGCCGAGAATCAAACATATTTATTAGACAATTTTTAAATATTTAAAAATGAGACGTCTGACTTTGTTTTACAGAGCTAAGTGCATCAAAATTGATCTCGACTGATGTTGTCGCTACACGCAAACACTTTTCTAAATGAAAAATCAGTAATTCGTATTCTCACTTCTGATTTGATGTGCTTCATAGAAAGCTGGTGAAAAATATATGTCTAGTGCTCTAGTGTATACTAGTCAGTTATTCAGCGCCTGTGAACGCATCCCGCATTGCAGAGCGTTCTAGTCGATTGCATACCCTTCACTTTACAGGCGCGTCGCTGAATTACTTCAATCAAAGGCTTGTAGTAATTCATTAATATGGTTTTAAATCATTTTTTGCAAACAGAAAGTTAAAAAAAATTAATTTGGCTCATATTTGTCTTTATTAATACGGCGCTTGCAGCGTGACGCCAAGAGTAATTTGAATATAGCTCGAAAAAGCGCGAGATTTCCAGAGGATATTGACTACGTGACAAAGACCTAAGCCCCCCCGCCCCTCTGACCAAGCGTGGTATTTCGAAGACCCCCTGAACGAGTCACGTAATTTTGGTACGTTCCCTAAATACTTATGCAAAGAAAAAATTATTTAGAAAATTAAAATTATATATTATATTTCCGATTTAAATACATTCAATAACATCAAAAACATGAAAATCATTATATTATTTTTTTCTACTTTTGACGGTAGAAAATTGGTCGAATATTTCTTTGAAGCAAAGAGATCGCACTTTATCGTCTTCCATACTCAGATTACTAAAATCGACTAGTTTTTCCTGCGAAATAGTCGTGCGCATATAGTTAACAACAAGCTGTTAGGTTTTAAAACATCGTCAAACTAGCATTGGTTACTGTCAACAATCCTAAAAGTCTCATCTCTAACCAGAAGTTGTTTACCATTTTCGGTAAGAAACCCTAAAATGTTTCACTCTAATATTGTAAATTCTGATTGGTGATTTCTAAAAATAGCAAGAAAAAATATGAAATAAGAGCAAATTCTATTAATACTAAATTAGATAAAGAATAAAATATTTTGACTTTTCCAACAACATCCTAGTTCCTAGCAGAGCCGTAGCTGTTGGCTGGTGCGAGCGGTACCCCGGTACCAGGCGCCGAATTGTAAAGGCGCCGAACGATAAAGATTCCGCACGATAAAGATGCCGCATGATAAATTTGCCGAATGATAAAGGTGCTGAAAGACAAAGGCGCCGAACGATAAAAGCGGCGAACAATAGAGATGCGGTTTTAACCTTGAAAAAAATTTTAGCAATGCAAAAATGCATTTAATTTTGTATAATTCTATAATTTTCCAATATATTTCAAAGATGATGCCTAGTACTCATATCAATAGGGCCACACACAGGAGAATACCAAATACGTTTTATAGAACTCTTTCAAACCAACTTGATAGAATTTCTCCTTTATCTCTGTATCACTATACATTTCGCAATTTTCTATTTGTAATCTTCCTGGTAATATATTCACGTCTACCGCGAATGGCGTTGCAAATGCTCTAAAAATCACATGATGTTTTTTAAAATCCTGAAATCGATTTTCAAATTCGAGGTTTAAGTCTGATATCAAAGAAGCGTATTTATCCGCCGCCTCCTGTATGACGTCTGCAATGACAATGTAGGTAGGAAAGTAGATACGTAAAGTTTGTTGTCCTCAACTGTTGTTCCCAAAGGCCAAGTTTCATTTGAAATGATCATACATCATATTAATTAATTCTCTTGTAGACGAGTAACGGGATATTTAAAATAACTCAAACCAAAGAATTTTTCAAAAAATGCGAGATATTTCAAATTTCTCTTAGCTATAATTTAAAAATATATGATATGAACGACTCATGATGTAATGTTCTTTTGGTGGTATGTACAATAAATTAACATTATGTTCATTTGACCCAGCCACAACATGAATCCGAGCGGGACGCATGTGGCCCACGGACCTCGTGTTGGCCACCCCTGTTCTAAAGCTTTTCATTTATTAAAAACATCATTAATTCGTTCAATTATTTGGAATTGTTGTTAAGTTTTTTGTTTTCTTGTAAAATCTGGTCACAAGAATAAGTTACACTGACTTGGTGATTGGTAAAACTGGCGATTTATTTCATTCACAATTTTAAACTTCTCTTTTTTTAGTATAGATTTATACTTTAAATATGTATAAAGCGACTCTGATTATAGCGCATTTCACTCCATCTCTGCCCCTTTATTTTCAAAAAACTTTATAATGGAGTCAATATGGTAAATAAAATCTCATTAGAAAAAAATTTAGCGAAAGACGTGAGCACTAAGCATATGCCCCCTGGCTTTTCGAGATGCATAATTTAAAATCAAATATTATTTATTTTTAGAAATTTTTCAAAAAATTTTTGAATCATGATGACTATATTTTTATATATTCATCTGTCTCACGGGCCGGAAAGGTGGCTTCAGAAATTTAGGTGGTGGGATTCTGCACTTGTATCGAAATTGCCTCCCCCCCCTTAGAATTTTTTTAGATATGTCCTTGGTGAGGAAGTTTATATTTACAGAGAGAGTTGTTTCATCCTAAAGGTTACAACCAAATACTCAGGGGTTCTTTCTAGTTTTTCCCTTCATATTCTTTATAATAAAATTATTATTAAAATTATAAAAAACAAAAATTATTATGATCGTTCTCAAAAAGCTTAGAAAATAGAAAAATGTTGCTGAAGACATATATGTATACATCACCTTGTACGGATCTGAAACCTGGAGAGGCAGAGAGAAAGAAACTGGATACCTTCGAAATGCTGTACTCCAGATAATGGTGGAGTAAAAATGGGATTGGATTCACAAATGGATAGAAAGCTTTCTGACAAACCGTAGTATCAAAGTTGTGGTGAATGGAATATCATCTGAATCGTTCTCCACAAACGCTGGTGTTCCCCAAGGCTCTGTAATCTCCCACACACTCTTCCTAATCTATATAAACGACTAATTAATCAAGTAAAGGGTGTGTAGTTTCACAGTGAATGAAATAAAACTCAAAGAGGTGTATACAAACTCAATATATTTCGGATTATTAGTCCATCATCAGGAGTTTACAGCTTAAAACAACAATATATATATATATAAACGACCTTATCGATCAAACGTCAAACCCCACTCATGGTTACCCCGACGATAGCACTCTGCACGACAAACCCACACTTCCGAATAATCGAATTAATTCACAAAGAGAAACAAAGAGGTTGTCCTCTGCTTGATGCAAATAAACATATACACATATATCTCAAGATGATATATCTGTATATATATTATTTATTTGTTTGAGACTGCATCAAGCAGAGGACAACCTCTTTGTTTCTCTTTGTGAATCAACAACTCTGCTACTCTCGGCAAAACAAAAACTTTTCAATTAAATCGAATTAATGTTGCCTCCTCAATCACTCTCGGCCTAGACAAACTGAATAAATGGGGCTCTCAAAATTTAGTTAACTTTAATGCAAACAAGACTCAATGTTGTCTAATTTCTAGGCGCAAAAATAAAAATTTCCCTGATATTCACTTCGATTCGAATACCCTGAAAATGTGTGACAGCCTATCCATGTTGGGCGTCTCTGTCGCATCTGACCTGTCTTGGAATGAACACATCTCCTCTGTGGCGAAATCTGCAGCAAGGAAGATTGGCCACTTATTCAGGTCCAAGCGATTTTTCAAGCCCCCACATCTTCTCACCATCTACAAGGCCCAAAACCGCTCCTGTCTCGAATACGGCTCTCATCTATGGAGAGGAGACTCTAAATATTCTCTTGCTACCCTGTATGCAATTCAGAAACGAGCCGTCAGGCTAATTGACGATTCTACCTTCACCGTCTCCCTCGACTCGCTAGCCCATCGAAGAAATGTCTCTGCCCTTTCCCTTTTCTATAGATACTATTACGGCAGGTGCTGAGATAAAATCAATAATTTCCCCCAAAGCATGCTTTGCACGTAGCACGCGTTTTGCCGACTCCCAACACTCTTTCGCGGTCAAATTAGAAAAGTGGCGGACCACTTCATTCGCCAATACGTATATCTCCATGACTTCAAGGAACTGGAACTCTCTTCCAGCCTCCATCTTTCCCAGCACTTATAATCTTCAAACCTTCAAAACCCGAGTGCATAAACACCTACGTCTACACCCTCTCACTTAATCAACTTTCCCTTCTCTTCGGTAATGCAAGGGTCTTTCGAGATCCATCGGGGCTGCATCTTTACTGGTGCACCCTTCTTGCATTCGATTGCATTAAATAAAAAAAAAAAAAAAAAAAATTGGGTGAATGGAATAACAAATGAAAAAGTTATTGAAAAAATTAGGGAAAAGAGAACACTATGGAAGAATCAGAAGAAATGAAATAAATGTTCATATGAAAGGACACTCACTCCTTGAGACAAGTGAATTGTTAAGAGATATTAGAGAGGGCGAAGTGAGAAGACCTAGATAGGAGTAATTTCCAGATAATGAAAGATAAAAGAAATTTTAGAGAAATGAAAGAGTTGGCATGGAATAGAGTTGAGTGAAGGCTTATGGTTGCGTCAAACTAGCCTTAGGACTGTATGAAGGGTATGTAGGATCATAATAATAGAAATGACACAAAATCGAAAAAAATTGAATAGTTTTATTTATTATAAAATAAATATAATCTAAAATGCATTTTTGAAAAATTAAAGCCTCTCTATATTTAATTGCGTATTTAGGCTAATCAAATAATAGAGTAGAAGGCATAATATCATAATTTGTTTTCAATATATTTTCAATGCACTTCCTCTTTTTTCAATGTTTTTTCTATTTAAAGATTACAAATAAAAAATCACAATCCATGTCAAAAGGAAGGTCTGGACTGGAAAGAAGATGTGCTAAACACAAGGACGGATGCTGTTGTATTCATTTTCAATATTAAACAACTTAAAATTGCACTCATTTGAATACACACGGCTTAACTTTCAAGACCAGACCAGCAACACTTTCTTTAATAAAAAAATCATCATTTATGTTTGCCAATTTTTATAAAATATTTCAAAAATACTTTATTATTAGAAAAAACATTTAAAAAATTGAAGTGCATTTATAAAATAGTTCACTTTCAATTTTTAATTTATTCATTTTTAATACATTGTGCTCTGATTTAAAACTATTATTTTTCTCTGTAAACACTTTATCAGGTCTATTCTGTGTCTTTTAGCCATCGGGTTCAATCCAAGCAAACAAGTTTATTTTAGACGACTATTTTGGATTCAACCCGATGACTAAAAGGTACATAAAGACCCGTATATGTCTAATGTTTTTATAGATGTTTAAAAATAACAATGATCTATCTTTACATATCGAATACAGAAATTTATTTACAAAATACCCTTCTTACCTATAATAAATTAATTATAAAATACAATTACAAAACAAGGTATACTTATTCATACACACTTGAGTTCTAAAAGATAATATTTACTTATATATATATATATATAGATATATATTTAGAACAATATTATACAAAGTCTTTTATTTTTTCACAAATCTTTATAATATTTTATTTTCACAATTTTTAGAGAAGAATCTATATTGTTAATTAATCTTCATACTAATAATACTTGGAATCATTGTTTTATAAAGATAAAATATTTGATAAAGATAAAAGTAATAAAGTAAAGTTGCCTCTTTCCACCCCTCTGAGATATAGGGGTGTACTAATAGTAGATAAAAGTATTTCAATTAAATAAAAATAATCAAAGTCAAATTTGAATGATTTTAATAAAAAAACACTGTCAAATATATACAATTAAATTTGTACAGGAATAGTAAGGTAAAATATTTGAAATATATTATTTATAAAATCTATTAATGATTGTCATGGTTGGCTCAAAAAAATAAAAAAAATGATTTTGATTATTTTTTAAAATAAATTAAAGTCTTTAATTGGCACTGATAATTTTAATTTAAAGTGTAAGAATAAGTATACACGGAAATTTTATTTTGTAAAATTCATTATTCTCATAAAATAATGCGATTAATTGTTTTTATATTTAAAGACAAAACAGGTGTTTTGCTTCCTGGTTGACTTTATCAATTTTTAATAAATTGAATTGGGGTTCTTTGGTGGTAGATAAGGAAATGTCTACCACGAACCTACCTATTATAAATAATTTTAAAACAATAATAATAAATAAGTACAAAAACTTATAAAATAATATAAAAGTAATTTAGCATACAATCATTTGATAAATAAAGAATAAAAATAAATAGGGATATTTTTAAAAATTCAAGATTATAATATATATTTTATGTTCATATTAATAAAGAAAATTTTTAATCGATAAAATTTCTCTTGTACATATCGTTAATTATATAAAGTTAAGATCGAGGAAATTTGGACTTATATTTTACAAAGTGGAAATAGTGTTTCTAAATCCAAATTCTTACCATCTTAAATATATATCTAAACAATTTTCAATGCTTACAATTTAAAATGGGGTGTAAATCAATAAAATTTTATTCTAAGTTTTATTTTGAATTATCTAATTCAATTTTCAAGTAAATTTTTTAGGTATGAATACTTTTATTCAAGCATAATTTAATAGATTTTTCTAACAATAGTTCTCATATTAAAGGAGGCTCTATTTTAAAAATTATTTTATAACTATAAGGCCAATTGTTCATAGATTATTTAAAATCATTATTTACTTTTTTAATTTCTAAATACTTCAAAATTCATGGCACATTTTTGTAGTATAAAAAAATATTTAAAAAATTTTACGGTCTATAAGAATGCAAGATTTTCTTTATTTTATGTTGAGTATGTAAAATGAATTTATTCTATTATACGATCACAAATAATATCTAGAGTTCCCAAGGAAGTTGAAAGGAACAAGCAAGGCAAGTTTTTTTTTTTCATTTTTGTTTTTCATTAAACTCGATAACCAATAGAAGTTGCACTTCCTCCTCTGCGTCGTTTATTAGTTGCTGAAGGTGGATCATCTTCTGATTCATTTGACGAGCTAGAAGATGATGAAGAATCTTGTTCCTCATATTCAGTGGAAGTCATTAATCGCTAAATAAAAAACAGAAACAACAAATATATATTAAATTGAAAGTTTTTGTGCCGAGGGTAGTAGAATTTTTATATATTGAAGGAGACAATAAAAGAGTGTGTCTTCTGCTGGAATTATAAATTTTATTTATAACTAGCTGCAAGGCACGCCCCGTGGACCCCAGCCCTCGAACCCCACCCTCACCCACCACACCCCCCGATACCCACCCAGCACCCCCACACCCCGCACCATGCCCAACCCCCACCTCCACGCCACCATCCCAACACTCCATTCCGCACCCTAACCCCCCTCACACCCGAAACCCCTCCAGCACCCCCACCCACGCACCATGCACCCGTTCCCAACCTCCGCCCCCACACCATGACCCGCACCCCATCCACCCTGGACCCCACCCCGTGCCCTCCAACCCTGCGCACCACACCCCCGCCTAGCTCCCTGGACCCCACCCCCGCTATGCCCCCTGGACTCCACCCCACACCATCCCCTGCACCCCACCCTACTCCGCCTCACTCCTCTCCCCCACCCACATTTCACCCCCGAACCCACCCTCCGCCCCCAGTTTTTGCATTTCTAACCTTCTAGTGACCCACAGATTATGTATACAAAATTTGGTTGAGTTTGGACCAAGAGAAAGAATTTTCATATTTTGACCCGCCCCCCATTTTGGGTGGTTAGTTTTTGCATTTCTAGCTCTCTAGAGGCCCAGAGTTTATGTATACAAAATTTGGTTGAGTTTGCACCAAGGGCAAGAATTTACATTTTTTCACCTTTTTGGGGAAATTTTTTTAAACAAAAGTTGTCAGAAATTACATCCTCTACAACTTTGTTTATTATAAAATTTGTCGTAGGGTTAATAGTTTAGGAGTTATTTGATAATATTCATTCGTGCGCCCCCCCAAACCCCCTTCTGGGGTCAAAATATCAAAACGTTATATAGCTAAAAACGTAAGTTAGAAGACATCTGATGTAAATATGAAATTTCATAATAATCCCTTAAGCCGTTTTTACGTGAATTGTGAGCAACTTTTCGCGGAACCCACGGAAACATACAGACAGACAGACAGGCATTCATACAGACAGACAGGAATTTTGTTGAGGGTGTTTTCGTTCATAACTTTGCTTGAAACCTGTGCAACCAAAATTTGGCGTGATTTGGAGCAATGTACAGACAAAACCTTAATTTTATATATATAGATTATAAAGAGACTATCTTTTCGAGGGCTTTGCCCTCTTCATCAGTCTATTACAATTGATTCACAGGAATTAATACTATAGAAGACACACTCTTTTATTGTCTTCTTAAACAAATATATAGTAAATGAATAAATTATTTAATGAGTTTTTTTTAATTCGACGCATTGTAATTGAAAGGTGCCAAAAGAGATTTTTTCGAGAAATTTTAAAGAAGAAGGGGGGGAGGGGTTTACAACTGGCTAGGCCTCTGTACATGACTTGTAATTAACGAGATTTCCAAGCCAATTAACTTAAAATAATTCGACATATACGTTGATTCTATGCTTATGAACAAGAAATAACAACGATTTTGATATCTCAACTAATTTAAAACTTATAATAGTTCTTCTAGCCTTTACAAAATAATTTAGTGACTTATATGGGTTTCTATCGAGGGGTGAACCGCGGCCTAAAATCGTGTACACCTACTTCCACTTCCACTTTCATTTCCAAGTAGAAGACAATAGATTATCTAATTAATTCCAAAGTAATTCCAAATAATTCCAAAGACGGTGTACACCTAATTCCAATCGAGATTCACCCCTCGGTTTCTATCTTTAACAACAACACGGGTCAAGCGATCAGTCGAGAGGACTATAGAGTCCATAATTCAAATCCATTTGAGGAATTTTTTCATTGAATATTTTTTTTAAGAATACAATAATTAATAAATATTTTATACAAATTTATAAATGTTTTTCAAATATTACTTTAAAAATAATAATTATAATATTAAATGGATATTTTGCATATATTTAGTATTGATCGCAATGTTTGAAAAATACTACTTCTGGTTAAAGCTTATTAAGGAGGTTCTTTCGCGACAATCCACACAAAAAGTTTTAGCCTCGTAACCACTCTAAAAATATGAAATGAACTAAAATTTTAGGTTATGTTTTTTTAACGTGACTGTACCACTCACACTACGAAATCTCTATATGGATACACACATACTCGCCGGATCGTTTCCAAGCCATTGTGCTTATATCCCCTCCACTAAAATTAATCGTCCAAATATGTTGTTTTTTTTGTTTTTATCAAAACTACGTGATAAATAATTTCTATTTTTTCTTTAAGTTACTCCGAATATTTATATTATTCTAACAAATATTAGTTTTTCATCAAGATGGTGAAAGTCCTTCAATGAAAGAAAAGAAAATAATGAACATATAAAATGTCATTTTTAATTGCAATTATTTCATGTTTGGTGTGGTAAATTGTCTTTTTAACAGTATGTGTATTATGCTTTTAATGACATATTCCACGTTTCAAAGACTTTTTTGGATTTGTGAAAGAACTACCTTAAATGAGATTTAAAAAAAATCTGTTAATTCTAATATATTTATTTATTAAGTACGGAACTCTCGATATTTAGTATTAATAGTATTTCGAAATTCGATCCATTCGTTATAAATATCATATATACCTACACACCGACGGTCACTAATCAGGGAATGCTTTCATTCGTTATAAAATTAGCTCTAGTAGTAATAAATTCGATTTTATCATTAATTTCTTAACAGAATTTTAATTGCGTTACAATTGATTCAAATTAGGGAATATTCAATTCCTGATAAATAAAGAGAATAAGGGGTATGTTTAGAAGTCCATTTTGAATCAAAACCACGATATATCAGGAATAAGTGGGGATAAGGAATGTTTGTGAGTCTCCAATCTCTAAAGTACAATGTATAGTTATAGTGAGATCCACTTCAGTTTTAGAGTTTTTCTTAGTGTATTTATCTTTTTTTAAATCTTTTGTTAGCTTTAAAATAAGGAACATTTGCTATATCTCTAGATCACTTATCAAAAATTACAAAATATGTGTAATTTACCCCAATCCTTTTGGCAATTTGGCCATCAAGAGTTGATTCACGACTGGAGGGCTCTCGGCTGCATTCGCTAGTATTTCCTTCGTCATCGTCTTCTGACCTGGTGGTAGCCCCGATTCCGGAAGAATTATCTCTGCTTGAGCGAGATATCCTTTGCATAAGGAATGCTGGTCTTCGACTTTTAACACCTGGGCCAATAGGCCGTCGTGCAACGCTATGAAATTATAAGCACTAATTAGAATTTAGTTCTTAATTATAAAAAAATGACATTTAAACATTGACTTACCTTTTTCTTTTAAGTACATATACTTTCGGTTCAAAGTCATCTCCTTGATCATCATCAACTCGTGAAGTATATTCTAAATGGGATAAATTAAATAATTAATATAACAATATTTAAAAAATCTATCAAAACTATTAAATTATTTTAATATGTATAAGTTTTAGAGAAAAAATGTAAATAAATAATATATAATTTTTGTCTGAATGAAAAATAATAAGAATAGTGGCTTTTTTTATCTATCTACCTATTATTAGTGGTATCGATAAAAATAAAGTAAAATTTCTGAACAATGAGATAATTTTCTATTCCCTAGACATTATTTATGTTATTTAATGTATCTATAGGGTGATTCATAAGTCCCTCAGTTGGAACAGCTGCCATGGTGGACACAGCGGAAGGGCTTAATTAGTAGATAGAGAATCTGTTCAAGTTTCATCCGTAAATAAACTATCTAAAATCGATAATATGATAGGAACGACTAAATGGACTAGCAACATTCAACATTAATTACCAGATAGAGGGTATTTTAGGCTTTTCTGTAATATAATAAATAATCAGTGAATTTGTTAATGTAAAAGGGCCAAAAGCTTCTGTAAAATAATTAAATGTATAATCCAAAAAATATTAATTACGATTGATTTTATTTTCTTGCCCAGAATTTTATTTTAAATTTTGAAGGGCCTCTTAAATATTAGTTGCCCCCGCCCTCGCATTTTCTCTGAAAGCCCCTGTATATATGAGATATCATTATTATTATTATATTATAAAGTCGAAAAAAGTCGAATTTGGCTAATATTTTAGGTACCAAAGATATGAAACAGTAATATAAAAAGAAAATATTTTATAATAGAAAAATGTTTCATCTCTCTTTTCCATTTTCCACTTGTTACAAGCTCAATCCAAACTCAATAAAAAAATTATCGAGGTTTCTTATCTTTAAAAAATAAAATATGGAGTTTTAGTTTTTTGCTTTGAATTAAATTTTAAAGGAACTACATACAACATACAACTGGCAAAGTAAAAATGTAGTATTGTAGATGAAGCTTTTTTCTATTAACATATTTGATTTCCAATATTTCTGTCTGTGGAGTCTTAAAAATGATCAAAATGGAGTTGTCATAAATATCTAAAAAATCCTGAACAAAGTTTTAAAAATTGTTTGTTCATTTTTTAATTTGTTTATTTATTTATTTTTTATTATTTTTCTGTTCCATTAGTATTCAAATCCCAATAAATAAAAAGGTGATGCCACCGTTCTGCTAGGATTCCAGATTTCGAAGAGAGTGCGAAAAAAATTAACAACACATCAAATGGGCGTGTAATTTATTGGAATCCTTCCTCTTTTCCTTTCAAACCGACGTTTCGGAGGATTCTACAGGGTTTCAAGGGTTAATAAGGGGTTAATAAGGAAACAAATAAAAATGCTTCCTTCCTCTCTCCACAGCAATGTTAAAACTTTTTTCCTAGTGTTGGGGCTTAGATATGATTAAGAAAAGTAAGCAACAAAAAATTGTTCTTTTATCCTTTCTGCTAAGGAAGAAAAGTTTTAAACACTGCTGTGAGAGAGGAAGGAACTATTTTTTGGATTTGGTTCCTTCATTGACCCCTTGAAACCTGAAGAAGGAGGGAAGAATCCTCCGAAACGTTTGCTGAAAGGAAAGGAGGAAGGATTTAAATAAATTTTACCTTATTTGATATATGTTAATTTTTTCTTCCTCACTACCCCTGCTGCCTTCCATTACTTTCACCAAAAGTTCTACTGTAGTCCGTCTCTCTCCAGAGAAAATTTCGTTGCAAAAGTGTTATTAAATTTTATCCTTTATAAATACAACATAAAATAAAATAGGAAAATACCTTTCTACTTCATTGAAAGTGTCCAATATTTCTTCGACGTTGTTATTATTGGCAGTGTGACTCCACCAGTAACAGGTGTTAATTCATTTGATTACATCTGCGATTAAATCAATGTTTCTCCCTAGAGTTCCCAATTTATCATCATCACTACACTCAAGAGGCTGTGGACTTGAACATAAGGAATGGTTGCTACTGTCTCTAATTGAGTCTTTATTTAATTGTGTCACTCTATCATTTAAATCATCATCTTCATTAACATATGTCGTATTGCCATTTGTTATTGAATCTGTAACTTTTTGGCTTATTTGTTCATTCGAAATTGTAGGTTCTTCAGTGAGAATTGCTTCCGCTACTAATAGTCGTGTCCATAGGCAAAATATTATGAGTTGTAGCAGTAGCAGTTGATGTGCTTTTGGAATAGGTAAGAGGTGATATGCTTTCAGTTTGAGTTGTCGTGTCTACAAGTGGAGACTTAACATTTCGAAGATCCTTTTCCGAACAAGAAACCTGAAAAATTGTGAAAATAAAAAGTAAGTTCCAATTAATTTATTTTCAGTCTATATAGATATGGAATATTAAATAAAAATAGGCTTGACAGAACTATCCATTTATGAAGAGAAGAGAAAAGAAAAAGAAGAGAGTTGAAGATGTGTAGTCTTGAAAGATTGAAGATTGTAAGAATCGGAAAATAGGGAGGTGAGGAGAGCAAAGCAGGTTTTGGGGAAATTTCATCTCATTCCATTTTCTTTGTACTAGATTCATGATAATTCGAGTATCTATAAAATAGAAAAAGAGCGGAGACGCTTTATCGATGGCCAGAGAATTAAGGATCCGGTTATTTATTAGATTGATAACTCCGCTTCTTGAATTACATTTATGGTAGAAAGAGAATTATTAGAGGCCTCTCTACACAGATATAGAACCATTTTGAAACAGGGGGATTAGAACGTAGAAAGTAAGAAGTTTTTGGGGAGGGGGGAGGGGGAATCAGAAATCAGAGCTTTTCAAAGAATATTTTGATCAACAATGATAGATTATCAAACATCTTTAGAGTGTTCGATTCAAAGAGAGACTAGTGGAAAAGTTTTATCATTGTGTCTAGAAATTAGATAACATAAGAGTCTTGTCTAAATTAGAGCCCCATTTTTCAAGAGAGATCAGGTCGAGATTGATTGAAGAAGCAACAATGATGCAATTATTTGTGAGAGAAAGATATAGCGTAAACGCGAGCCTGCTTAGAAGTTAGATTTAATCTAATAAATTTTGAAAATCTACCTTTCTTTTCTAAAAGGAATGTTGACAAAGTTCCGCCAAGTGACGTTTTTCTTTGACGATGTGCTGACCTCTTATTTCTTATACATGAAGAATAAGAATGTTTATGTGAAGAATCAACTTCCATCATAACCATATTAGATTTCTAAAAAAATTTAAACATTTATTTAAATTGAAAAATAATTTTAATTTAAAAATTTAAATAAAAAGCAAACCAATGATGCATTAAGTGCTCAGAAGTTATTCGATGATGTAAGCATATTTTTTTGTTTTATCAGCTTTGACGATCATCAAACTATAACTACATATCAAATTTCCAAGTTATCAGCTATAATAGTTTAGTCGTTAAGCAGCCCTGTTTCAGAAGGGACAGATAGACAACAAAGTTTTACCATAGGGTTTCCATTTCTTACCATTTTTGTTACGAAAGGCACTGTTCAAAAATATATAATCAAAAGGAGAGAGGGGGAGGGGCATATAGCCAAGCGTTACAATATGTGATAAAGGGTGGAAGGTGTGTCACAGCAAACGGGATACCATAGATACAACAATTTCATTTTTTTCTTTCGAAAATGCATGAATTTAGCGTTTTCTACAATTCAAACAGTTTCATCTTAATTAGATAATCGTAATTCGATCGCAATGAGGTTGATATTTCGAATATTGCAATATTTTGAAAAAAATCGCAGTTTTTTCCTTCATAAAATGAAAATTCACTCATCCTAGAAACTTGATTCCTATCTCATCTTCTAAGAAATTTTAAACTTGAACGATTATTTTGAAGCAAAAAAATTCACTTTTTTGATAAAATCCTTAGATTTATAGATATCTAGCATTTTCCATGACGGGATACGATCCGAATCCTCAAAAGTTTCATGGAAATGTGGGATATCTATAAATCTAAGAGTTTGATCAAAAAAGTGGCCTGGTGCAAATTGCCCAAGACAACAAAATTTCCTAGAGAATGAGACAGAAATCAAGCTAGGATGAATAGTTTTCATTTTATGAAGAAAAACTGCGGTTTTTTGTAAAAAATTGCAGTTTTCAAAACTTCACCCTCATTGCGACACGGGCAATATTATCTAATTAAGATTAAACTGTGTTTGAATTTTATCAAATTTAATCTAGTTTAAATTGTATAGAGTGGCCTTTGTCGAAAATGTGCTCTTTCATGGTCAAAATGAGAAAAATACGCCAATTCTCAACTAGTGCTTGAGCCCGAATGGTTGGTCGGAGAAAAACCTAAATGATAAAATTTGTAATAATAGGAAGGTTATTTATGAAAAGTTATAGCTGAGTTATAAGCAGAAACAGCCAAAAAAATGAAAAATTTTACATTTTTTTTTTGCATTTTTGACAATGTTCCGTCTCGAAATTTTGTTAGCAACCTCAGATTCGGATTCAGCACACCCAAAACATAAAGGGTTTGAAGAAATTACAACTGCCCCAAAACTTTCTGGGTAAAAACACAATTTAACTGGACTATTTATATTTTAATAAAAAAAAATCTCACTAGATATTTTGCTTTGTGGATTGACCCCCACCCCCCATTTCACT
The DNA here is from genome assembly GCA_024734495.1 of Forficula auricularia. Taxonomy (NCBI): domain Eukaryota; kingdom Metazoa; phylum Arthropoda; class Insecta; order Dermaptera; family Forficulidae; genus Forficula; species Forficula auricularia. The sequence goes on along the minus strand of JALMQS010000153.1, from coordinate 11,217,239 downwards.
TTCTCATACCATTTCATTCATTGTTGAAAATTAAATTAAAATCTTCATTCTTTCTTTCTATTTTTTTACTTACACAATTATTTGCCGGTGCACATAATGATTCAGGAGTTGTGGAATTATGTTCTGGTGAAGTTGGAGTACTTGGAGTACTTGAATTTCGTTTTTTAGTATATTTTTGTGTTTTTAAAGATTTATGATGTATGCCATATTCTTGTTCTCGTCTATTAAATAAAAAAATGTATTATGAATTTTACTCTAAATTTAAAAACCAAATAAAAAAAGATACTTACTAATAAGTTGCTGTTGCCATTGTGCAATTTGTTTAAGTTTTTGTTGTAAATCATGTTCTGTTCTTTTTATTCGATTTGCATCTTCTTGTTTTTTCTTTTTCCCAAAATTTTTTTTCTTTTTCCCTAAATTTTGTTCTTTTGTTGGAAAGCAGATTCTTGTCCCTCAAGCTAAATAAAAGATTACAATTAATCGTTTAAAAAGTAATTTTTAGATATTTTATTAAATTGTTAGTTGAAAAGTGCATAAAATTAATTAGTAATATTTTCCCCGAAATATTGGGGTTTATTAATTTATATATATTAAAATATATAATTGTGAATATTTTTTTTTCTATATGTTTACGGAATATTTTAAATGTGATTCCCTGGTCTATTATAAGATAAAAAGTTTATGAACATTTGTCCTCAAAAAATACTATAACTCAGTACACCCGGGAGACAGGTAAAACCTGCCTGCTGTGAGTCTAGTATTAAGTTTTCAATAAAATTTTCAATTTTTTTTTCTTTTGCACATTGTATTGAAAAATGTCTGGAACGTGGAGAAAATCATTTTAAACCATGATTTTTTCTGTATTTGTGTCTGGATTCAGATACCCACGATAACTTAAGAATGAAAAGTGTAGAAGGTTACACTAAATTGTATATATTTCTAATGGAGAAAATTGATTAGATTTTGGGTTTTCTAGCTATAGAACTTCTGGTTCAAAAATGCAGAAAACATCATTTTTTGAATGGTAATAGTGAGATTTTAAGACGATGTATTTATAATATAGACATAAATGAACAATTTATAAGTTTATTATTAATTAATTATAAGGGGAGTGTTCTAGCGTAAATAAATGTTCCCTTTTTTGTTATTTAATAAATGTTCATGTGGGCGATTCTTTCATTAAAATGCATCAAGGAAAATTAATAAAAAGAGCACGGATAGAATAATCTCTCTCTCTTCCTATAGAGCTAATGGCTAATGCATTACAAGCCCAGTCCTGTTTCAGACTAGTAGAGATTAATTTCTTAATTTCTATTATTCTAGAAGGCCTTTGACTCTCGAGGTAAGAAAATATTAAATCGCAATGAATACTGGTAGAAATAAATATTTATCATTTAAAATTATCAATTCACCGAAACTGCGAAAAGAGTACGGAGCCTTGAAAAAATTACACTTTTTCCTCCAATTTTCAAATAAAGGGACATTAAAAAGATATGAAAGCTAAAAAATGGACTCTTATATCCAGATAAAAGAATGAAAGAAAACATTTTACAAGTAAACACTTCATAAATATATAGGTAAGCCTTATTTATATTTTACCTGGACTAGCCTTGTTTTGACTTCAAGAAATAGTTGATTTGTTCTTTCTAATTTTGATTTCGTACATCTTTCGAATATCTCAAGTGTTGGAGTTCTAGGTCTCGTTTTTTAATTAGATCTTCTTCATTTTCGCTATTTGTCCTTACTTGCATCATATGATCGTGAATTCTGTTGCCATTTGACCTATAGATAATAAATTAAAATGAGTAATTTTATAGAGGAAAATGTTTTAAATTTCTCTTTCTGTATATATATATTATTTTTGGCTAATTGGAAATGCCATAATTTTAGTTGTAGTTAAATTTTTTTGTTTGCGTGTCCTATCCCTATATAAGTTTCATCAATCAATTCTAGCTATTCTAGATGAATTGTTTTTTTACATTTCAAGACGGATGGCATAAATACATATATACCTACATTATATAATATATATATATATATATTTTAACAAATATTTAAATATTATGTATTTACACCTAAATATGAAAAAATTGAGAATAAATAAGAAAAATTAAAAATAATACTAAATGTAAAATTTTATTTTATTCTACAAATTATACATTAAGTAAAATTTAATAAAAAAAAAAAATAACGAAAATTCTATTATACTTAAGAATTTAATAAAAAAATTACGTTACCTGTGTCTTTTGAAATTCTTCAGGGGTATACTAATTATTTCTTTTGCAGCTATATCAAGCATGCTGGAGAATCATCTTAAATGAAGGTCTATTTCTAGGCTTGGGATCGGTATATCTTTAAAAGTAATTCAATACCATCGACAGAACTAGAATTGCGAACGAAGAGAGTTGTTTCCAACACCAAACATAACGGCTGTAGAACCAACATCTTTATATGGGGTTTCGCAAGTTAACAACTCCCATAGAACAATTCCAAAGGACCTAAAATGTAAGAATATTTAATTATATTATCGGAAGATAACATTGTTTGATAGGTTTGAATAACAATTGCTCTAAGAATCATTAAATTAATATTATGAATTACCAAATATCAACTTTTTCGGAACATGGTTCATTTCTAATTACTTCTGGTGCCATCCATACCACTGTTCCAGCAAAAGTCATTTTTATACTGATATCATTCCATTCTCGACTTAAACCGAAGTCTGAAATCTTCGCCTCTTCATTCATTCCTTATTAAAACACTGTAAAAAAAAGAAATAAATTTTTTTTAATATTTTTTTGAGTTATTCGAAATATTTTATATATATGTATAATAATTGTATATAGGTATAATGTCCTCTTAGAAAAAGATTTTTATGTAATCTCTCTCTAATTCTATTTTTAAGAGGAATCAAAATATTAAGTAAAATTATAGAGAAGTATAATCAGGTACAGATTTAGGTGGCAATAACATAAAAAAATTGTATAAATAGGAAAATCAAATAATAGTAAAAAAGTATTAAGGAAAAAAATTAAGATTAAGATTTAAGAAAAAAATGGCCTAAAAATATTTTGAATAATAATAATAATTTTCAAATAATTTTGTATAACTCATTTTTTCACTTTTTATTGTTCACAATCACGATCTTCACGAACCGCTAGATGTAGTGGTTTTATCGTAAGAAAAACGTGCCAGAACACACATCTTGATGTATTTAAAATTTCAATAATTTTTTAAAGTTTCTTTTAAAACGTGGAAAATCCATCGAAAAAAGGTGTTCGAACGCCGTTCCGGAAAATTTCTTTAGGGGGTAACGAAAAATTTTATGAAACGGACATGAAAAGAGAGGGAGCATAGTTAGAAGACAGAGAGAGTAAGATAGAACGATTTATCAGATTCTCTTTGTGCGGTGGTTCATATTATCCCCACTTTATCGGTTTGCTTTTTCTGCAAGCATTCGTATTCTTCCCACTAGGTTCATACCGAGGGGTGAACCGCGACCCAATATCGTGTACACCTACTTCCACTTCCACTTCATTTCCAAGTAAAGGACAATAGATTAAGGGTTTTTCTAAATAATTCCAAAATAATTCCACATACTTCCAAAGACGGTGTACACCTACTACCCCAATCGCGGTTCACCCCTCGGTTCATACCTACTATCTGTTTAGTCTTTGTTCTATGCCCTGTATTTTCCCGGAAGACCAAGAAAGATAGATAGATTCCTATTATTATTTCTTGAGTTCATGATCGGATCTCGTTGATCATTATAAAATTTTATAATAATAAATACAAAATAGAACAAAAAATGAATAAAAACAATGAATTAATGAAGAAAAAAGTTAAAAGTATACATTTTGTCACAATTTATAGCCCTTTTGAATAACCAATAGGTGCGCGCATGGAAATATTGCCTAAATGAACAAAATGTGATTTTTTTTCAAATTTAATAAATACATATTTATTATTATTACAATAATTTGGGTATCGAGTCAACCCTACCTATGTCCATATTTACAACAAAGTTTTTTTAATATTCAATAATTTTAATGTTTAATTGTGGGAAAATTTTGGAAAAAAAAACCCATGTGAATTCAGTGAACTAAGTGATATTATTAATTCTGGCTACTACCTATTCCAAATTATTATAAACAGGTAAGTAGGTAAGATTTGCTTTGAAATAAATTTATTTCTTTATGATTTTCTAGTAAAAATCTTTGTTAATTTCAGCTAACTATATAATCTGGGGTGTACAAAAATTTTTCAGTCAACATGGGGCAGCGAATGAAAAATGATTAAGAGCCTCTGGTCTAGTCCACTCTCCTTAGCAGAAGTTATTTAAATATTATACGAGGGAGACAGAGTGTCGTATTATTTTGTAATTGTTTTCACTATACTCGGTATTTAGGACTATAATTCTTAAAAAGTTAGAGATAAATACTGCATCAGATTTTCCTAGATACGATTCTCGAAAAGTGTTTTTTGTAATTATTGAATTCAATTATAATCATTTTATTCATTCAATCTATTTCGTATCATGAGGCACAACAGGTTAGGTCTGCCCATATTACTACATACAAATCCAAACACACCCACACAGTTACAGGCCCACTTCGAATCGATTACGATCACCTCAGAAGGTTTCACTTCTATCGTGCATCTCAAGCACACATAACTATTTTTTTAATTGAGATTTGAATAGAATAAATTGTCAATTCCAATTTAAACTATTTTCTTTTTAATTTAACTAATAGCTATGTCTTAAGGTAGTTGTTCCGCCAAATGGGTTTTCTTAGGATTTTTTTAAAATTTAGACAGATTATTATTTAAATACTTTTAGCATCGATTGGTGGGCAAACGAAATTTATGAACAATAATAGTTCCGGAGATGTTAAATTTCAAAAAATAGTTTTCAGACTCTTATACACTATACGATATCGAAAATTCTGTATACATATAATTTTATAATTAATCTTATAATCTTATAATTAAGAAACCCTTCTTACCATTTTTATAAAACTAAAACCAACATTAAACAATAACCAATACATATTTTAAGACAATTTTGATTCATAGTTACAACACATTTTCTGAGATAATAATGAATAAATAATGAAAAATGTATAAAAAAAAATTTACTCTAAAAACAATTTGAAAACACCGCATTTATTTAACCAGCGAAAGATGTATAAAGCGCGCACGGCAAGATTTTTTCAAAATTATAATTTTCATTAGGAAGTAACGTAGGCGTTGATTACATTAGTTAAAAAATAAAACGATTTTTATAGAAATTTTTTAACTTTTAAAATGTATTTTATCTGTCATTTTAATATGAAAATATTCAATCTCATACAATGGTGCCAGATTTGTCAAACGAGCACGGGATTGGCTAGAATCGGCACATAAACAGCAAGTTTTGGGCTTATGAATTATGAATCCTTATTTTTCGTCCTATACTCTAGCATTAACTTTTGCTAGTATTGTCGCGAAACAACTACCTTAAGGTGTAATAAAATTAGCATTTTGAAGAAAATGCTACCTGGGTGGGGAACCTAAAAGATTCCTAGTCCGACACTGTACTCACTTTGGATTCTTGGAGATCTCTGTGAATTATTTTGTGATTATGTAAATAATTCATTCCAGATGCAATTTGTTGTGCCCATTCGAGAAATCGTCGAGGTGGAATTGTATTGCACTCTTGAAGAATTTTGTATAGCGAACCATGTGAACAATACTCCATGATGACACAATAACAAGGAGCCTGAGTACATACTCCTCTGTAATGGAAAATAAAATACATAATTAGATTTATATATAAAACATAATAAAAAATATATATAAGTATAAAAACAATATAGTTTTCATTAAAATTAAATAGAAAATGAAAATATTCCCCAAAATATGTTGTTAATTCTTAAGATAAAATTCCAACCAATAAATAATCAAGATATTATATAATTAATAAGTTGTTGTAGGGAAATAAGGACAATAGCTTATGCAAATAATTTTTATTTTTTACAACGTTTCGTAACAAAGAACGAATATTAATAAAATGACAAATATGCAAAGAAGTTAATTTGTTTATTCTGGAGGAAGTCAACAAAGTTGACGAAACGTTGGTAAAAAATAAAAATTATTTGCATAAGTTATTGTCCTTATTTCCCTACTAGAATTTATTAATTTAATCAAAATATTATATAATTACACAAAAAATAATTATATATGTTCAAAAATAGAAATCTTTCCTTCAATAATTATTAAAATCTCAAAAATGAATGTTCTTATGATAAATTATTTAAAAAAATAGGACAACCACTTTTGAGTCTACCCAAGTAAGATTTATCATTTAAAATTACACCAATAATGGTCAAGTTAAAATTTTAGATATGGATATTAATGGTCAAAGATTTTAAACTTTTTATGGATAAACTAAATATGATTAGTATTTTGAAAATATCTACACTAAGATCGACCAATATAATTTAACTTGAGATATTATTTATCCATTTTTGAAATTCACACACACTAAGGGTTAGAAACCAGGACACGTCATCCGAAAGAATCAATAGATGAATAACCACATGCTATATATACCTACTAGGTATTTCAAATTATTTAGATTTAAAAATAAATATCTGTGGGCTCAACTAAATGAATATACACTTAAAAACTAGTTTGTAAATCAAAATATGTCATTCGATACCACAATAGAGCTTTTTCAAGAGTAGCTATATTTTACAAAGGCTACTTAGAAGTATTTTTTTTACTTAGGAAAGTGGTGTAGGTTTTAGGTGAAATATATATTAATTAATAAAGTAAAGGAGTGTATTAGAAGGAATGAAATAAAACTCAAAGAGGTTTATACAAACTCAATATATTTCGGATTATTAGTCCATCATCAGAGTTTACAGAGGAGTTTTTAATTTGTAAACTCCTGATGATGGACTAATAATCCAAATATATTGAGTTTGTATAAACCTCTTTGAGTTTTATTTCATTCACTGTGAAACTACACTTTTACTTTATTAATTTACTAAGGAGTAATTTCTCGATAAAATTTCATTTCCATGAAAATTATACTGTTATTTAAAGGAGTATTTTAAATAAATATGAAAAAATATAATTTTGTTTAAATATCTTGAAAAAAATATTCAAAGTTTTACAGCGGGGAGGCCCTTCTCCTCATGAGTAATTTTTCGATTGTGATAGGAAACTAAAATTTTATTTTTACGGAAATTATACCTATTAATATTTAAATGACTATTTTCGATCCTTAAATTTGGTCTTCCAGAAAAGTTATTTTAAAAAATAAATTAAAACGCCTTCGCCTTTACAGATGATGTGAGTAGAGGGACACAATAAAGGTTTGTTTTTTGTAACTACTTTTATATTATTATTTGTAGGGCGTTTCATTCGATCATACGAGTATAACTTTTGCAACCAATAACAAAATGTTTGTTGTCAATAATAAAATGTTTACATTAAATACCTAATACCTACACTTTGCACCCAACTCTTTCAATAA
>JALMQS010000153.1:11175787-11201204 GCA_024734495.1 Forficula auricularia | reverse complement strand
CGAAACGTGAATTCCATACTTGGGATCGCCCACAGGCAGGTAGGCGGCAGAAAAATGATTAGATCTTTTAAAAATACTTGATATATCAATTTTCTTCTTATTTGCCAAATAAGGTAGAAATAAGTGAATTTTCGCAATTTTTCAGTTAATTTACGTTGGACCATTTCTAAACACCGACAGGTACAAAAAATCACTTTAGATTAGTATACAGCACTCTCGTCATTTTTAAATGAAATACAATTTTGGAAAATTAAACATTTAATTTCACTTAAACACTTTATTTTTTATTTGACATAAAAATGACAGACGCCAAAATAATTATTTGATTAAAATTTTAATGGGTTTTTTGATTTGCGGGGAAAGTAAATTAATACTTATAAATTTCAAGTTTGTTTTCTATTTAGTTTAAATCGACATATACTACAGACATTGTAGGGACACTAAAATAGGGTCTCGTTTTTCTCTTTAAACGTTTAAACGGAATCCTAAAAAATGGGATTTCATAACTTGGTTTAATGAATGTAAGACGGCAAAAAAGTGGTCACTACTTTTTGGGCGTCGTATTAGTACCTTTTAGAATATGTAATTATGGATAATTCCATTGACCATGAAGCTTAGTGAGAATATTTCATATTAAATCTCCCCTTCAGATATTTTTGGCTTTCTTATCAGGTACAGGAGCTATTTTTTACCCTACTCAACTTCTTCCAGTAAACAAGGCCTGGAAATGAGGGAGAGTGGGTCTTTTTTCTATTTTCTCCATTCTGAGACCTGAATGCAATTTAGAAACTATTAAATTAATTGCCAATTCAGAAATTTATATTCCTTGATATTTGGCATTCGTACAACTGATTTCGCTCTTTCCATTTTTATAGATCCTACCATGACATTTTTCCAATATAAAATACAAATAATTTCTTCTAAAGCCTCCTTTACTAGAAAACACGCAATTTTTCAAAAGATAACACCCTTTTTGGAGACAAATCAAGCCAGAGCATTCGCCAAGTCGTTTTTTTCTTTTAACTTCTTGAGAATTAAACTCCAGGCTATTTCTATTTTCCCGAAATCTCACAATCTTCAATGTTTTACGAAAAAAAAATATTTGCTCTTTGTTCTCAAAAATGTCTGGAACGAGAAAAAAACATTTTCAACTATGATTTTTCTGACTATCTGTGTCTCGTGTGTCTGGATTCCGATACCAACGTTTATTAAAAAAACGGAAAAGTCGTAGAAAGTTCGTCCGTGTGCTAAAATGTTTGTATTTTCAAAGCTGAGAACTGATTAATTTTAGGCTTTCTCGCTTTAGGACTCGGTTCGAAAATGTAAAATCAAGATTTTTTCGTGATTTTATAAAAATTTTAAATTAAATTTTAATGCCATCTCATAATAAATGTTTAAAAAAGCAATACAGTGTGAAAAAAGTTTGCAATTTTTATAAAATTTATTTAAGAAATTAATCAATAATAATCGTTTAGAATGTAGTGTCTAAGTATAATAAAATTGTGTAGATATATATGTAATACAAATCACCTTTATTAGCTGCAGCCTTCAGTTCATTTGTAGTTGCTTTGCCAATGAATGTCAAAACTGGTTGCAAACAGCCAAAGAGTCCAGTTGTCCAGCTACGTTGGCCAACGGGTACCCTGCAGTGTTCCATCCCACCTTGATCAGGAAAGTCAGAAGAGTCTTGTCAGTGGGGGAACAAGGAGTTCGATACTCAGGGTTTGATGTATCCCATTTTCTGTACAAATCACATTGGCTCCTGAGAGAACTGCGGTGAATGCAGCAGCTTCCTGGACTGGAAAAGAAGTGGCAGGACTGCATTCTCCTGCAGCTGCTGGGTCACAGAGAGCTGATCCAAGCTCTCTTCAAGACATAGGATACTGAAAAACAATAGAAACTTTTAATATATTTTAAATTTATAATATAATATCTTAAAATTAAAACAATGAATAATAGCATCAAATTAAGTCTTATGGAAATTATTTTGGTAAGTTTTTGCAGACAAATGCCTAAAGGGATGTAATTGTTGATTTCATAAAAATAAAATCATTTTCCGTCTAAAATAGTAAGTAATTTTAAAAATGTAAGAAACATAACTGGACCGGGAAGAATATAAGCCCACTAGCTGCGACCCTGCATTCGACGGACCTCAGACTTACCTCTGGACCCCGTGCCCCTGGCTTAATCCCCTCCATTCCACCAACCCTATAAATGTTTCTGGACCCCCCCCCCCATCTCTGATCAACATCCGAACCCAACCCTGGAGCAGAATTAATTCTATTTCTATTGATTTAATTATGTACTTTCTATTGATGGTGTGCAAAATTTCAATTCTCTACCCGGGTTCATCAACCAGTGAATGTGAAATTTATGGAATCTGGTGCTTTCAGCAGTGATTGAAAAATATTAACAGATTGAAATATATATTCAAGTAAATTTGGAAATATAATAATTGTTTACCAAAAGGGAACATTATGAATAAAACAACTGAAGACGAAAAATTGTCCACCTTGGGTCTATGTCTAAAACTAGGGCCGGCACACAAGACATGTTCAGCGCGTTCGCCCGGAACCCAGCCCCGCGTTTTAAAGACCCGCAATCTACGAAATTACCCAAATAAAAAACACCGATTTGATTAACTTTTTACAAAATGATGATACCATTAGAATCCAGTTCGATATGCAGCCGTTGCACAAAATCATAAAGTGCTAAGAAGTACTCCTTTATTAATTTACTCCAAATAATAATTAATAGAAAATCAATGGAGAGATTTATTGGTTCTTAATAAATTCATCCAAATTAGAACTATAAATTTATAATTTTCCCATTAATATTTATATGAAAGAAAAATTAACATATTAACGAGAAATTGTTTTGATCACGCTTTTAACAAGATATATATCGCGAGACTACTGCTGGTTGAAGCTATTGGAGTCTGCTGAGTCTTAAGTCTGGACCAAGAGAGAATAAAAAATATATGATCTATTTAGCTACAATCCAACGTCATTATTGCGTATAGCCCGCATGACACTTTGGATGGATCACCAAAGATATATATCTTGTTAAAGGTGATCAAACAATTTCTCTAGATTAATACTTATTTTCTTTGATATGTGTAATGGGAAAATTATAAATTCTTCATTATTTCAAGTTAAAGTATATAAGTTCAGATATTATTTTCACTTAATATTTGACAAAAATCACCTACATTTGATTCGCGATTGTATCAGATGTAGGAAGCATACGACAAATTAGAACTTTTTTAGAAATAGCCATATTTTTCTAAACATAATGAATTAATAATTTTTCAATTTTATTTCCAAATAGACCAACTAATAAATTTTTTGAAAAGTTTTTATTTTGCCGAGAGTAGCAGAATTGTTGAATTATAAAGAGAAACAAAGAGGTTGTGCTCTGATTGATCATGCAGACGACTTTCTTTAAGAATAAATTTGTGTTTATCAAATGAATTTATTTCATCGGTCCATTTAATAATATCTTTTTTACTTTTCAATCAAATATAAAAAATATTATATTCATGCAAAAAAATGTATATGTTTTTGCGAAATGTTTTCATATTTAAAGCTAAAATTTAGTACAGTGTAATGTGGAAATACATAGATTCGAATCGAGTTTCATTAGATAAAATTATTTGATTGGCAATTTATATTCACGGGAAAAGTTTTCAGATATAAAAGCTAAAATTTGGCGCATTAAAATGCAAAAATACATGGTGCGCACCAAGTTTCAGATTATTAAATAAAACAATTCTATATTGACAATTCATATTCTCGGGAAAAATTTTCAGAGATATAGCTAAAATTTAGTGGATAGTAACATCGTACCAATTTTCAGCTCATTAGCTAAAATCATTCGAGATTGGCATTTAGTATTTTCAGGAAACGTTCTCAGGTATAAGATAAAAATTTGGTGCATTGTAATGTGAAAATACATATTTGAATACCAATTTTCAGCTCATTAGGTATAACTAAAACCATTTATACCAAATGAAAATAATTTAGCCCATCTTACATAGGTTTCACTAATTTTTTTTTTTTACTTGAGGAGGTTCTTTCGCGACAATCCACCCAAAAAGTTTTAGCCTCGTAACCTCTCTCTTTAGATATGAACGGTGGTAAAATTTTAGATTATGTTTTTTTTAAAGTGACTGTACTTTTTACACTACTATATTCTCTTTATGAATGGATAGCCTCCAAGCCATTGATATTATATCCTCTCCACTAAAAATAATCGCCCAAATATGTTTTGTTTTTTTATCAAAACTACGGTAAATAATTTTAATTTTTTTTAAGTTACTACGAGAATATATTATTCTAACAAATTTTAGTTTTTCATCAAGATGGTGAAAGTCCTTCAATGAAAAAAAATAAAATAATGATCATTTTTCCCACCTTTTAATCTACCATATGTAAAATTTCATTTTTAATTGCAATTATTTCAAGTGTGGTGTGGTAAATCGTCTTCAAATTTTAACAGTGTGTTTATTATACTTTTAATGACTTATATTCAAAGTTTCGAACTGCTTAAAATTTTGCATTTGGGAAAAAACTACCTTAATTGATATTTTTTTCATCAGAGAAAATGGGTAAATTCGAAATATTGGAAAATATTGAATTTTTTTGCAAACAAATCCGCCAACACGTCTCAATTTGTCCCTTGCGCGTCTCGACTCGTTTGAAATAATCTCGAGTTTTCATCATTTAAAATCTATTAAATATTTGTTATTGGTAATAAGAAAAACGACCAATTCTAGAGCAATTGAGGTACTGATACTATCTAATGGTTGACTTGTTGACCAAAGTGACTTTATATTTAAAGTTTAGGGAAAGCGGTGTTGGTTTATAGAGAAACATATTAAACACAGGAATTATTTAACTGGTTATAGTGGTGTTTCACAAAGAGGAAATAAAATTAAAAATTAAAAATCTTTTAAATTATTTTGGAGATTTTTTATTTATCTCGCTATAAATATAAAAAAAAAAATAAAAAAAATAAAAAAATAAAAAAATAAAAAAAAATCAAAAAAATCAAAAAAAAAATCTCCAAAATAATTTAAAAGATTTTTTAATTTTTAATTTGTTTTCCTCTTTGTGGCTACACCACTATAATCCGTTAAATAATTCCTGTGACTTTATATTATTAAAAATAAAATATTCCTCGATGCTTCTTTTTAATTATTACGCGTGTTTACAGTTTATTTGCTAATAAAGTTAGAAGGTAGAGGAAACCATTATATCGCCCTTTTGCTTGATTGGGATTTTATATGAATATTCTAAAATTGTTTTTGACTCCTCTAAAAAATAACCAAATTAATTGGAAGACCTGATTGGTATATTTATGGCTAAATAGGACTTTAATTCTCTTTTAACCGACTTCCAAAAAGAAGGGAGGTTCTCAATTCGACTGAATTTTTTTATCTATGTTACCTGATATCTTCTCCAATTGTGAACCGATTTTGATGATTTTTTTTGCATTGGGTTCAGTATAGTTTCCGATTGGTCCGTTTTTTTTTTATTGGTATTGGACCTTTTTTGTTATGTTTGTTCGAGCATAACTTCTTTGTTTATGAACCGATTTTAATGATTCTTTCTGCGTTTGGATCAGTATAGCTCCAAAATAGTCAAACATCTAATTATTTATTTATTTATTTATTTTATGTATGTTCAGCGAGAACTTTTGCCACGTGGACCGATTTCGATGATTCTTTTTTATTGGAAAAGGGTGGCTTGGGGTAGTCTATATTAATTTGGTCAAGTTCTGATGATATGATCAATAACGAAATAACGTAAATCTCGAATTCATGACCATATAATCCAAAGTATAATAAATAAAATCTTTTTATAAAAAAAATCTTAAAAAATTCATTTGAAACCCGCAAACGTTTCGAGAGAATTTCTATATTTATGAATTGAATTTTATTATCATTTTCTGATTCATTCCCCCGACGATTTCTCTTACGAGAGGCATGCAAGGTATTATCTTAAGTCCCTATTAATAACATCACTAAAGAAAAATAAAACCGACATCAAAAAAATTAAATGCAACAAATAAAATAATAAGAACTTAAAAATCAAATAAAATGCACTAAAAAGGTATAAAATAATTATCTAATTTAGTTACAACTAAACGACGAAATATTAACATGAAATCACTTTTTGAAGTCGGTGCTAAACAAACTATATAAGCGAACATACCCGCCAAACGAACTAAATAAGATCCATCGAGTTCGATTCATAAAATGTATATTTTTGGCACCGACTTCAAAAAGTGATTTCATGTTAATATTTCGTCGTTTTATTTAGCTAGTAACTAAGTTAGATAATTATTTTATGCGTTTTTAGTGCATTTTTATTTTATTTTGAGTTCTTATTATTTTATTTGTTGCATTTAATTTTTTGAAGACAGTTTTATTTTTTTTATAAAAATTATTAGTAAGTATTTGAAAAAGAATAAAAAAAAAGAATTGCAAAGATAATTATTATAAAATTCATCATACTCTTATATTTCTGATGATGATAGCATATTGATAAAAAGTAAAGCTAGCTTTTTCAAGTTCATTACTCTGTATTTTGTATTAGTTTATAATTTCTATTAAATTCACATTTTTAAGTCAAAGTAAAAATAAGAGTTTCAATTTTTTAATTATTTTATTATACAAAAAAAAGATTGATATATATTTTGGAAAATATTTCAAAGTCATGAACACTGTTGATTGTCTTATCACTAGAAAAACACGACCGAGTATAAGTCTCGCTGACTTTACAGCGAGTAAATTTAACTGCTTAGTCTTTATATTCATTTTGTTGTCTAATATAAAATGAAATTTCAGCCCTTTAATTTGAAAACAAAAAAAAAAAATCAAGGACCTAGTTGAAATTTTTAAAGAATCGATATAAGCAACAATTACTTAGTAAATTATATCTATAATAAATTATGTGTCTCCTAAGTAAGTAGTCATTATTTATTTATATAAAGATCCACCATAGAGAATTCTTTCGATAAATATCCTTATTTTGCCAAAAATAACTAAAATATTTTTCAATTTATATATACCTATATTATCACTATTATTGTCATTTATGTAATCAATGTATTGTTTCAAGTATTTATAATAGAAAGTTGTAAATAATTATAGAGATAATTTATTTATAACCGCACGCATTACTTACTCTTGAATGAACTTACTAAAAATTTTGATCTCTAAAACAAAATTTAAATGAAATATTTATCCAGGAGCAAAAAACATATTAGTATTAGTAAGGAAAAAAATTTGAGTATTGTTAGTTTTTTCGAAAGAACTCCTACATCTAGTTCGATAAAAAAAACAAAAACAAAAAAAAAAAACTAAACCATGGCGTTAAGGCATACTAAGAAATTAAACATTGAAAAAATGATATTTTAAGAGATATTATTTTGTAAGATCGTGGTGTTTGTTATTCGTTTATGAGTGTTCAAATTTTGTGTGCACCGTAGTTCAAAGATCAATAGAAATATCAAAACGAAATCTCATATTGAGAATTGATTAGATTTTGGTTGAAATAAAAACCTTACTTGACGTTTACACTTGACATTTTTTTAATAATTAATAACCCTTAAAATATTATTTTTTGATGGAGTAGGTTTTTATGCCATGATTTCGCTTAATTTTCTTTACCAAAATAGCTTGATCCGTTTTTAGATATTTCTAAAAAATGGAGCAAAGTGTAGGATAAAGTCATGAGGTGTGTTCAAGTCACACCAGGTTTTTTTTAAGGCTTGGATCGGAATCGAGCCTATTTATATAGGGACGTATTGAAAAAATGAAGGGCGTAAAATGGAGGAAAGATGAAAGCAATCTCTGGAATTCGGAAATCACGGTGCAAGGCCTGGAAAACGTTTTAAGTTTAAATAAATAAAAACGAAATTCTAAGATATTTCTTTAGTTTTCGAATTTCCTCTTTTCAACAAATTTGAACTATTTTAGGGCTCTTTTCAAAAATTAATATCTTTTATAAGATTAGTGATCAAATAATGATATTTTATCGATAATATGTGGTTATTTAGGGGTACCTAATTCTATTATGAAATAATTTCATAAAATTATAATGGTGAAGATTGTAATAGCGCATGAAATTTTTTTTTGCTTCGTATTTTCAAAATATCTTAAAGGCTGAAACTATTTTGATAAAAAATTAAGCATATTAACGGCATTTCGATCTACAATAAGACATTATTTTAAGAGATATTAATTATTTTAGAAAAATATCTGTTAGTGAATGCGTGAGTGAGATGGTGTGTTACCAAATTTTGTGAACGTTTTAGCTCAAAAACCAATGAAGGTAACTAAACGAAATTTTATATGTTGGTGCAATGAGAGATGGTTGTCCACAGATCAGAAATTTATAAAGGAATGAAATTCAGCCAGAATAGGGAAGCCTCTGTCGAATAAAACTCCCAGTCAAAGAAAACGTTTCGGATTTAATTTGATAATGCCATCATCAGTTCTTATTAGCTGAAAAGAGCATAAATGTATCAATATAAATACATCAACACAAAAATTATAAAAATTAAGTCTTACAATATTTGCAATCTCAATGCATCTCAATGAGTTGTGTATTTTCATACACAAAATTATATGTAAAATATAAAATGTGTACATTAGGTCTTAGTATCCAATTATTACATATCAAAATTTCGTGGCTGAACATTTTCAAAAATGCAAAAAAAGTTGAAAAATCTAACTTTTTGGCGGTTTTTAGCTTATAACTCGAAAACTATCCCCTTTTCGTAAATAACTTTCCTATTCAAAATGAAAGTTCATAAAATTTCATCATTTAGGTTTTTTCTCCGACCAACCGTTCGGGTTTAAGGGCTAGTTGAAAATTGGCGTATTATTTCTGTTTCCGCAAATCCCAAAAAAACTCGCACTTTTTCGAGTTTTTTCCATTTTGACCATGAAAGAGCAGGTTTTCGAAAAAGACCACTTATTACGTTTTAAACTAGATTAAATTTGATACAATTCAAACAAATTTTCATCTTAATTGAATAATGGTAACCGGTGCCGCAATGAGGTTGAATTTTGGAAAAACTGCAATTTTTTTCAAAAAAATCGCAGTTTTTCATAAAATGAAAACCACTCATCCTAGAAACTTGATTTCTATCTCATTCTCTAGGAAATTTTGTTGACTTGAACTTTTACTTGGACCACTTTTTTGATAAAACTCTTAGATTTATAGATATCTAGCACCATGACACTGTTGAGAATTTGGATCATCTCCTTTGTAGGAAATTTTATCAACTTTCATTTTGAAAAGGAAGGTTATTTACGAAAAGTTCATAGTATTCAAGTTATAAGCAAAAAACCGCAAAAAAATGAGATTTTTTACCTTATTTTGCATTTTTGACAATGTTCCGTCACGAAATTTTGTTAGCAAACCTCAGATTCGGATTCAGCACACCAAAAAACATATAGGATAAAGAAATCAAAACTATCCAAAAACTTTCCCGCAAGAGGCCCTTTAGAGAAGAATTTAACTGGACTAAAAAGGTAATTCAAGAAATTAAAAAAAGAACATAATTCTTGATTAAACATATGAAATATATTTAATTACGGTTGTAATAAGAAACGGTTTGTCGTTGCCGTTACTCATCCCATGAGCCCTGTTCTTGGGGGGTTCTGACCCCCCTCTCCACGCCTCTGTATGTAGGTCTACTTAAGCCTATCATGAAATTTTTTATCTCATTACCTGGAGGGCGTAAAATGGCTTTTGTCTTAAAAAGTAGAAGTTTCTTGAAAAAATCTATTTTTTTTTATTGGAACACCCTAGAATCCCTAAATAGTAGATATATCATTGCATCTTTAGAAGTAAAATTAAAAGCTCTTTTGAACTGTATTAAGTTTTCATATGCCTTAAGAGTTAAGTTAATATTTTTTAAGTTATTTCAAAAACTTAATAAAGTCTCGCTAACACCAAATAAATGAAATAGAGATAATTTTCAAAATAACAGCCTTGCTCATAGTGTCACACCGGCAGTGCTTAAGATCCAGATTCGATTCCCGGCTGACACCAGCTAAAGCTCTTTTTTCTGTCTATTTCCCAATTTAAGTTATTCATATTTTTAATTTCAATTTAAAGAATTTATAAATTTTAAATTTAATGTACATTCATGATAAAAGTAATAAATTAGTTCTACAGAACGCAAAATTTGTAGTGGCAGTTTTCCGATTATAACCCACATAAATTCCATAAAATTCAAATAAACTATAGATAGGTCTCTAGTATGTGTCGTTATACGACAAAACGAATTTATTTAAGTCCAATCGGTTATTCGGACTTATGATAAATAACAGATAAAATATTTCTAATTAAAACACACTGACCATGAAGGTCAAACTTTAAAAACTATCAAAAAAATAAATTATTAAATGAGAATCAATTACTATAGAGAAAAGGTGAAAACTATTATTTCTAGGATGAGCTTGGAAATCAAGAGAAGAAACTAGAGCCGATTGTCTGATGTTAATTTAATATTTTGCATCTGATATGCATCCAGGGAACAAGAGATTTTCCTTTTCGGCATTTTCCTTAAGGAATCTATGGAAGAAGGAACAAAGACTAGTAATTCTGAATAATATCGATTTCCTAATAAGAGAATATTCAGGATTTGCGTTGGAGGACTTGGATTTTGAAGAATTGAATATTGTAGGAGTTCGGAAACATAGAGGAAGAATTAGAATTTTTAGAAGTCAGAGTCATAAAATTTTTGATGAATGAATTCAATCTATTCGTTTCCAATTCTACGGTGAATGGAAGTTGGGTGTTTTGTGAATGGAGTATTACGGATCCTTTCGGATAAAGGACGTGTTTGCGTGAAATTTGAAGGAGAATCAACAGCTAAATTGGAATCGAAATGAAGGCAAATGCTTTTACTTTTACTAAATAAGAGACCTACCCATTAGAACACTAGGGTTCTGCTTCTTCTGATAGAAATTTCCTCAAAGAGTAAATATCTAGACACAAAGTCCGGAAAAACGGGGGACGCACTAGCCATGTTTATATTTACACCAACCATTTCAAGCTACATCGACCTCCCCATAATTCAAAAACTATTAGACTTGCACACTTGAAATTTTGCATGCCTAATAAGACCCACTAGGACACCTAGAATCCCAAATTTAATGAATAAATCTATTATAGTTCTTGAATTATTAAGCTCTGAAAAATGTCATTTTTAACACTGACTGACTCACTGACATATCAAAAACCTAAAGTACTTCTGCTGATCCTAGAATGCTGAAATTTGGCATACTGGTAGAGTTTGGGCTACAATTAAAGGGAAAAATCGAAAAAGTGAAACTTTCCCCTTTTCAGGATCTAAAATGAAGGGGTGTAATTTATTATAGGCTTAATTAACATATAGTGAAAATACGAACAATCAAGCTAGAATGCTGAAATTTGGCATACTGGTAAAGCTTGGGACATTAATAAAGGAGGAAATTGAAAAACCGAAACTTTCCTTTCTCCGGGGTCCGAAATGAAGGGGTGAAATTTATGAAAAACCGACCGGGTTTTTAACAGATATTTTATGAGAAATATTTAATAATTATTATTATAAATAATTAAATGTAATGATTTAGATAAAGTAAAGGATAAAACTTTTCAAAAAATTAATGATAACTGACCTTAAACATAAATGTGAAAAAGGGGCTAAGTTCGGTGCAAACGGCTTCGCTGACAAAAGAGTTGAGATTCTAAACTGGTACCAAGTTCCATAGCAGTTGCTTAAATCATAACTATAGAAATAAACAACGTTCTTCAATTAATTGAAAAGAAAATTTGTTAGGTTCTTTGATATTAAATTTATAATTTGGCAAGATTTATATCCAACTAAATTGTTTGTAGTATAAAATAAAACAACTAGCAAAGCTAAATTTTAATCTTGTATTAAATATCATCACGTTAAACATAAGTTATTGACTATTATAACTTGGCAAATTATAAATTTAATATCAAAGAAGGCAACAAACTTTCTTTAAATCAATTGAAGAACGTTGTACATTCGTATGGCTATGATTTACAAGCAACTGCTATACAACTTGTTGCCCGTTTTAGATCTCAACTCTTTTGTCGGCGAAGCTGTTTGCACCGAGCTTGGCCTCTTTTTTAACATTTATGTTTTGGGACAGATATGTATTTACAAAGATTACGCGATTTGAAAAGAAATTTCAATCTTTATTATTTTCACCAAACCGTGGTACATTGTTTTTGACTATATATATATAATATGTATGTTTGGAAGCCTTCTCTCCATATATTAATAATTTGAAGGGAACGAATTTGGATTCACTTTCACTAGGGGTGTCCAACCAATTGGCTTTACACGGACCACATTTGAAGAGAAAAACAAATGTTTCGGGATGGGAGTAAAATATTGTAATTCTATTGATATTTATTATTATAAAAAAATAGTTAATAATGTAGAAATAAGAACTTTATTATTTTTTTAGCTCATAGTGAGCTTCTAATTTTACTTTTCGTAAAAATTTTATACTTCAAAAATAGCTTCTCGTAGGTATATGTAAATACATACCTACATACTTAGAAAAAGTGATATTATGTATTATATTAGTATTTGTTTATATTTTTTCCTGACTAGATGATTAATATAAATTTCTAATAAAGAGACAATATTCAATTTTTCTTTCAGATCGGTATCTAATTGTTGTTCTAGAACATTCAATCAGAAAGTTTGCAAGTAAAAAATTTATTTCTAATGAAAATGGAGTCGAAAATACACCAAAATGATGATTATTTTTTCGAATTTTTGAAATCTAGTTCCAGATTCAAAATTTAAAATTAGCACTTTTATTTTTGAAAATTTCACAGTAGATTTTAAGATTTCCTATTTCAGAAAAAAAATATTATCAGCCAAATTGTTGGGTGTTTTTCATCTACATATAAATCTCAATATTTTAAGAAATTTTTTGGACTTTATATGGGGCTACGGGATGGACAGCCCTGGTTTAAATCGAATGGGATTAAAGAAGGATATGAGGATTGATAATTTATTTTTTAAAAGGGTCACGGATATAATAATCCCTGACTATCTATTATCTATTGACATGTAAGAACGTGAAAAGATCTAAAAGACAAGTCCTGAAAAGTTTTAGTTCAGGAGAAAAATTATTAATTAATTGTGATTGTTCTAGAAACCCCCATTCCTCCTGTACTAGAATGATAACTATACATTTGGTTAGTGTCATAGGATATAAATATTACTGAAATAATAAATATTTTAGAAAATGAAAATATGAGAAGAATTTTTAAATTTTTGAAACTTAATTATTTTTACTTTACCATACAGGGTATGGCCAAGTATTGTAATCGTGTATGAAAAAAGTGGTTTTTTTCCTTCTTTTTTTCGAAATATCTCAAAAACGGCTGAAACGATTTTGATTAAAAAAAATTGAGCGAAACCATGGCATTTCGCTCTACAAAAAAGCTCTAATAAGTGAACATCGAAAAAATTATATTTTTCCGAGATAATAATTGTTTTGTCAAAATGTCTGTTAGTTAGTCTGTCTGTCTGGTTGTCTGGTTGGGTGTCCGTTAGTCTGTGCGTTACCAAATTTTTGTGGACGAGCTAGCTCAAAAACTAGTTTGAATATCGAAACCAAATTTCACACGTAGTTTTGGTCCATTGAGATTAAGAGCTGATTAGATTTTGGTGCATATCGACCCAAAATTTAGAGGGGGTGGAGGGGGGTTAAAATTAAAAATCTTGACCATTTACCAAACTCAACCAAATTTTGTATACGGTACATAATCAGTGGACCCCCAGAAGTCTAAAAATGCAAAAACTAACCGCCCAAAATGGGGGGGGGGGTGTATGGTTAAAAAATGAAAATCTATGCTCTTGTACCAAACTCAACCAAATTTTGTATACATAATCAGTGGACCCCCAGAAGTCTAAAAATGCAAAAACTAACCCCCTCCCCCTACATGAATATAAATAATTTTATTAAATATTAAATATAAGTGAGGGGCCAGGTTGTATGGTAAAGTCAAGTGGATGGCCACATCAGAACACGCCAGCTTATTTATCTTATAGTATATACTTAGTTGAGCTTATAATTTTGCTTTTAGTGAATTTTATTCTTGAAAAAAGCTTCACGTATTGTGCAAATGTACATTCATATTTCGAAAAAGGGAATAAATATATCTCTACATATAAATCTCAAGGTTTTAAGGAAGTTCATGATTTTATGTTGGGCCACACTCATTGCAGTGCTGTAGCATATACTACCTGCGAGGCCACGGGTTGGACAGCCTGACTTACACCATTAGAATTATTGATCTTAAAATTTATATTAAGTATATAATATTAAATAAGATCCACAGATACAACTAAAATATGTTTGTATAGAAAATGTAATAAATTCAAATTCAGATAAATATATCAACTATATGGACAAGAAAGAATTTCGTCCCGCTATCTTGCTTATCTAGATTAGTCACCTATCTCAAAATCGATCGACAAAATCAGAAATTAAATTTATAAAGATTATGATAATATTTACAGATATTTTATTATAAAAGCAAATTATATATTAAATAATATATTTTAAAAGTATTAAAAATTAATAATTATTTATTGGATATATTTTTGAACAAAAATTTTGTTATGGATTCTAGTCTTAATTAATTATCAAAAAATAATATTGTCATTTGTTAATTTCTTTTTACTTTACCATAGGATATGGTCAAGTATTGTAATCGTGCATGAAAAAGTGGTTCTTTTCCTTCTGTTTTTCGAAATATCGCAAGAACACTACACTACACTGCGCGTCAAAAAAAAGGTAACAAGCAAATTTTTCAATAAAAGACAAATAAAATATATTTTAAATACAATTTAATCGATTAAACCTTTAATAATGTTTATTTTGATTAAAAAAATTGAGCGAAACCATGGCATTTCGCTCTGCAAAAAAACTCCAATAGTGAACATCGAAAAAATTATATTTTTCGAGATAATATTTGTTTTGTCAAAATGTCTGTTAGTCTGTCTGGTTGTCTGATTGGTTGTCCGTTAGTCTGTGCGTTACCAAATTTTTGTGGACGAGCTAGCTAAAAAAACTAGTTTGAATATCGAAACCAAATTTCACACGTAGTTTTGGTCCATTGAGATTAAGAGCTGATTAGATTTTGGTGCATATCGACCCAAAATTAAGGGGTGGAGGGGGGTTAAAAATTAAAAATCTAGGCCATTTGAGCAAACTCAACCAAATTTTGTAACATAATCAGTGGGACCCCAGAAGTCTAAATGCAAAAACTAACCGCCCAAAAGAGGGGGTCAAAAAATGAAAATTTTGGCCATTTACCAAACTCAACCAAATTTTGTATACATAATCAGTGGGACCCCAGAAGTATAAAAATGCAAAAACTAACCCCCCCCCTACATGATTATAAATAATTTTAGGGGCCAGGTTGTATAGTAAAGTCAAGTGGATGGCCACATCAGAACACGTCAGCTTATTTGTCATTATAAATACCTGTGTAGAAAAATATAAAAAAAAAAATTAATAGTATTCTATCTAAAGATCACGAAGGTTTGATATAGAGAATGAATGGAAATTAAATAAAATTTAATTGTTCTAGGATGTTATATAATAATGAAGAATGGTAAAATTAAGTTTTCATGAATTCATCTTGATAATGTATTATGATGTGTCTATAATTTGGAGAAACAATTTCCCTATAAAATTTTTAAATGGATTAAATTGTTCAATCACGAGATAAGAAAAACATGCAAGAACAAGATAAAGTCAAATGGAGAAAACAACGTAGACGTCACTGGATGATCAGATGCAAAACTACCGTATTGAGCAAATAGCTTTGAAGGAAAAACCTACCATCAGTCATGCAATAACACCAGGAATATCCCCGATACCGTCAAATATAAAGTAGATTAAGATCCCAAACAAAAGATAGAGAATACTTAGTGCCTTTTTAGAGTTCCGTATTTATGGAGTTAGCATGATGTTAAATTTTCACATAATTAAGGGATGTATTAGCGATTATCAAATGGATTAATATAAAAAGCATTTTAATTTTTTGACTAAATAGATTATACACATGATAATTTAATATAAAATTTATATAAAACTCATTATTTTCTTGTTTTCAACCGAGTTGTATATTTATATTTAGATCATATAAAAAGTCTCCGCGGTTTTTTGCCACTAGTGTGTTGATACCTATATATCGGGCAACACTCACCCGATTGTCTCAAACGAACATGTGCTGAAAAGGTGACATTTGAGGTTAGATTTTTTGTGAAGATAGTTTTCTAATTCGTTGCTCGTGTAAAAAGTTATATTGATTTGAAAATGAGTGAAATATCTGAAGAAATACGCTATGTGATGCTTTTTTACTATAAAAAAGGTAGAAACGCTGCAAAAACATGCCGAAAAATTTGTGAAGTGTACGGTGAGAATGCTGTGAGTGAATGAAGGACCCAGGAGTGGTTTGCTCGATTCCGTTCGGGAAATTTCGATGTCAAAGATGCATGCACCTCGCTCTTGTGAGAATCCTGTGAGTGAACGAAGAACCCAGGAGTGGTTTGCTCGATTCCGTTAAGGAAATTTCGATGTCAAAGATGCACCTCGCTCTGGTGAGAATCCTGTGAGTGGACGAAGAACCCAGGAGTGGTTTGCTCGATTCCATTAGGGAAATTTCGATGTCAAAGATGCACCTCGCTCTGGTGAGAATCCTGTGAGTGAACGAAGAACCCAGGAGTGGTTTGCTCGATTCCGTTAGGGAAATTTCGATGTCAAAGATGCACCTCGCTCTGGTGAGAATCCTGGGAGTGGACGAAGAACCCAGGAGTGGTTTGCTCGATTCCGTTAGGGAAATTTCGATGTCTAAAGATGCACCTCGCTCTTGTGAGAATCCTGTGAGGTGGAACGGGCAACCCAGGAGAGTGAGCTGAGCTCGACTCCGTTAGAATGTCGATGTCGCAGATGACACCTCGCTCTGGTGAGAATCCTGTGAGTGGACGAAGAACCCAGGAGTGGTTTGCTCGATTCCGTTAGGGAAATTTCTGATGTCAAAGATGCACCCCAAGCTCTCGTGAGAATCCGGTGTGAGTGAACGAAGACCGCAGGAGTGGTTTGCCTGATTCCGTCCCGAGAAATTTCGATGGCAACGCTGGACCTTCATCTGGCGGCCGCCAGCCAAAGAAGTCGATGAAATTTTGCAAATGGTGGAGCAAGACCGGCACGCAAGCTGTCAGGAAATAGCGGAGGCACTAAACATCAGCCACGTGACAGTTTGGAATCATTTGAAAAGAGCAGGCTACAAAAAGAAGCTCGATGTTTGGGAGCCACATTAATTAACGCTAATTAATTATTGTTCCATCATGACAATTTTCGGCCACACACATCTTTGATGACTCGGAACTAGGTTGGGAAGTTTTGATGCACCCACCGTATAGCCCGGACCTTGCACTGTCTGACTACTATTTGTTTCGGTCTCTGCAAAACTCTCTTGATGGTAAAAAATTGGCCCACCAAAGAGCCGCTGAAAATCACTTGGCTAAGTTTTTCGACGATAAACCACTGAAGTTCTACACCGATGGAATTATGAAGCTACCCAAAAAATGGCAAAAAGTCATAGATAATAATGGTCAATATGTACTTGATTAAAATTGATTTTCAATAAAGAAATTGTTTGTTTAAAAATGTACCAAAAAACCGCGGAGACTTTTTATATGATCTTTTAAAATCATTCTCTTAATCTTTTACAAATTTAAATTATTCGAACATATGTTTACTAATCTTCAGTAACTAACCATCAATTTTCATTTTAATATTTTTAGATTATTTACTTTTTCAAAAGTTGGTTTTTTTATAAGATTGGAGTAATTTTTGGAGACGGACTGATAAATGAATTAAGTGGATATCGATGAGGCAGTCGAAAAAAAGAAGAAGATAATTTACACTATCTTTTTATTCATAAAACCGACGTTTCGGAGGCTATTCCCTCCTTCTTCAGGGCTTTTGGTTTTTTTTTTTAATAAATAAAAATATAAAAGTAGCTATACTTTAATAGAAAAAGCGAAGGACGGGAACCCGCTGTCAAGTTGGTTAGGCACTCTTGGGCTATACAAGAGAGATCGCAGGTTCGAATCCTGTCGGGTGGTCAATTTCATTTTCTCCTTGTTTTCAAAAAAATAATTTCTAGATTTTTAGAAATAACAGTGAAAATTATTTAATAAATTATTTGACTTGCGCGGTTCATTTACTTAATTGTAATATTGTTAAAACTTCATCGATAAAATTGTGGTACCTATATAATTTTATCAACACGCTTTTATTGACGACTTTTAAGAATAAAGATTGCAAGAAGTTTTAATAATATTAAAATTATTGGCTAGTCGCTGAAGATGAATATACTAGTACTCGAAACATATGTTTGAATAATTTTTGTAAAAGATTGACAGAGGGATTTTATATAAATATACGAGATTGAAAAAATAAAAATAAAATTATAAATGGTTGTTTTGTGAAAAGCATTAGGAAAAACCCATTAACCAGAAACACCAAGCCAAAAATATTTAAGAACAAGCCTACTTATTGCTCAAATGAATAATAGTCAATTCAATTGAAATTTTAATAAATCTGTTGAGTTTAGAAGAGAAAAATAAATACTTTTAACCTGGGGACTTTAATTCTACTCTTTTTTAAAAAAAAATGACTAATATTTCTATTAAATTGAAGAAAATATATTAGATTAAAATATAATTTGATATCTGACTAGATACCCAAAAAATTTTAGGGAATGGTTTAAAATTTTTTGTTAATAATAAAAAAAAACAATTCGGTTTTTAAGTGAAGTAGGCAACCTATAAATTAATATAAAAATATTGTTTAATAAAGTAAAGGGAGTGTAGTTTCTCTGTGAAACTACAGTCCTTTTACTTTATTAATTAATATCATGTTTCACCTAAAACCTACACCACTTTCCCTAAGTAAAATTAAAAATATTGTAATAAAAGTAATATTAAATACAATTTTCAAAGCCCTTTTATCTAGTTTAGAGGTATGAGGCTTTGATGATCAAGATGATGAACTAAAGAATTATTTCAGGTTGGATAAATTTTCGTGAATTTCGATAAATATAGTGTAAGCTGGGGATTTTTTCAATATGAGGGGAAGGTGAGGTCATGGTTACGTGCCTGTTAAATATGATAGCTATAGAGAATTGAAATAAAAGTTATAATATCTAATTAAAAATATTTAAGCAAGTGAAATTTTTTTCATCCTATAATGTACTCAATAAATAATATATTTATTGAGAGTATAAAATAAATTAGGTTTATTTAACTACTTTATTTTCAATTAAGTAATTCCTTTCAATAATAATTAGAAAAAGATAATTTTCAGATAATCACATATAGTTTTTTTTAATAATTTTTAATGAATTAATTTTAATCTAATAATAATTTAGATAAATAAAAAAGTCAGATTATTATCATAAAGTCAAAATTTTAATTAATCCTTGATCATATGGTAAGAGGAAGGTCAAAAGAAAAAACTAAAAGGTTAACAAGTTAAGGATAATAGACAAGTTAGAACATGTTTATTACTATTTAACATCGAATCAGTTTTAGAGAATTAAAATATTTTGTGAGCAAGCCACCTACTTACTTGACTTTGTGGTCGGCGGTGGCATTGACGGTGGCCGCGCCACCAAACTTCAAAAACACCATGACTACCTGGTCAAGAACCAAGGTCTTGCTTGCATTTCATAAACACCTCACTGCACCACAATAGAAATGTTCACTAGTCACACAAACAAAGGAACTGGCATCAAGAGTTCAAAAATCAGTTGAGAATTTATGTCAATTTGCTGTTACGAACAAACAAGCCAACTAGTCAATAGCTAATTTCTATTAGCACAGATGGAAGTAAAATAGAAAGAAAAATTCCAAGGGAAATTGAGTAAATAGCTTGATAGACGTGTGCCGATGTTAGTTGCCTATAGCAAACTGAGAGAACGTCGCTGCGCAGTCAGAGCGCTCTGGCGGAAACTGATAACCAATCGTCCTTATCTAGTTGAAGTTCATTCGGGTGGACCCGGAGGAAAGAGATATTGAAAAAGATTAAGATCTAATTCTTCTTTTTACACGATTTATATTAGCTTCACTTGTAAGAAGTTGGTTGTAAACCCGATCTAGAATGTCGATTTTATCCTACTTGTCGAATCGATTTGAAACTCTGGATCTATATGTAATTCAGGCGACAATACAATAATTTTAAACAATCGAAAAAATTAACCAGGGGGGGAGGGGGCAAAATTTGGAAATTATAGCCCCATTTGGTCCAAACACAACCGAAATTTATATACATCATCTGTGGGCCCCAGAAGGGTAAAAATACAAAAAATAACAAAGGGGGTAAAATTTGGGAAAAATGTAGGTACTAAACTCTTGTCAAATTAAGTTTTAGTTTAGAGATGTACACTTAGAATTATACCCATTTTAAAACTAAGATGTAAAAAAATAAATTATTGTTTAAAAAAACTAAAAAAAACGCTTTTGTCAGTAATGCCTAAAAGTACAAAATTATGTAATAAACTTTAATATGACCAATAACTAAGTCTTAAAATGAAAGTTTTTGCCGAGAGTAGCAGAATTTTTATATATTGAAGGAGACAATAAAAAGTGTGTCTTCTGCTGGAATTATAAATTTTTATTTATTTATAAAGAGACTATAATTTCGAGGGCTTTGCCCTCTTCATCAGTCTATTGTAATGGGTTGGGTGAAATTTCGTGAATTAATTCCTGTGAACTCATTGTAATAGACTGATGAAGAGAGCAAAGCCCTCGAAACTATAGTCTCTTTATAAATAAATAAAATTTATAATTCCAGCAGGAGTACACACTCTATTGTGCCTTCAATAACTAAGTCGAAAAGAGTAGGGCATAAAAAAGTTTATTACATAATTTTGTACTTTTATAGTGCATTACTGACAAAAGGGTGTTTTTTAGTTTTTTTTTTTTAATTATAATTTTTGATTGATATCATTTTTTTCAGTGCGACTTGGTGAAAAATTAATTTTGAGGTTGCAAATATTATTTATTTAAAAAATTGATTTCTTTCTTCACATTACTTGGAACATCCAACGAATACAGAGGTGAATTCGCTCTAAAGTATTTTTGTAGAATATTGACACGAAAAAAACTGAAACGAGGAGAAAAATTATTTTAAGAGTGATTTTTCTGTCTGAATTTCTATGTCTATAAGGCAAGAACGAGATGTCGTATCAAGTTTGTTCTAGTATACACAGTATATGCTTATATATATATATATTGCCAAAGAATAAATTTTGGGTATCAGAGATTCAGAATTTTAAGTTATAACACCTTTGTGTTAAGTAATAGACATCTATAGGATTGAATTTGTTTTCGTCCTATGCTTGAAACTTCGTTTTTAATCTTGTTTTAAGTATGTCTTAGTTAATTAATTAATTTTTTTACTCGAAAATAAGTTGTTACCCACATTTAGGACTAAGTTATCTTTTAGTAAAATAATATTTTCATCACATAGGCTGAGAAAAATAACATTAAAAAAAAATGCTAAGATACATAAACTTGCTTCCATAAAAGTTGTAAGAATCACCAATATTTTACAGACAATATACTGAATCTTGAAAAATTTATTTAATTCTACAATTATTGCTGGATGGGCCGAATATTGGAATTAAAATTGGATTTTTTGCTTATTGGTGTCAAGAAATGTTGAAATGTGGAGAAAAATCATATTAAAATTGTCTTTACGTATACTCGCGATAACAGGAAAAACAGATAAATTCGGTTGTGGTGTTAAAAGATTGGAATATCTAAAACAAAGATGTGATTAGATTTGGGGCTTTCTAGCTGCAGAAAATATATTTTTGGATGATTTTCATGTTTATCTATGGGAAAAAGCATAAATAAACTAGATATTTCAACAAATAAAAGTTTTAGATAGTTTATTAAATATATGTATATATTCAAGAGTGCATTATTAGGAGGGATCTGTCTGTTCCGGCAATTTTCCCAACTGACAACAAATTTGCTGAGCGTACCAGGTCTTATAAATTTTCATTTTCCTTTTAACTTTTGCATAAATAGAAGAATAAAAAAGTAAAAATCTGGGTAAAATAAAAAAAAATAAACTACATGAATATAAAAGTATTGCTAACATATTGAAAGGAAGGTTTTCATTTAATCAATGATTCGATGAAGGCAATCGCAGTTAGTTCTTAAATGAGTGACATGACTGTGTGCTGTTTGAATATTTACAGCCTGTCCAATTTCAATCGTGAAATGTGAATCCCACAGGCATTTATTAGGAAGACGTAAAAGTGGTTTAAAAAACCCAAATAGTATAAGGAATTGCCAGAACAGGTAGAAGTTGACCAACGAGGGGTGAACCGCGATTGGAATTAGGCGTACACCGTCATTGGAATTATTTGGAATTCATTAGATAATCTATTGTCTTCTACTTGGAAATGAAAGTGGAAGTAGGTGTACACGATTTTAGGTCGCGGTTCACCCCTCGTTGACCAATAATAAAAGTATCAAAATGAAAATTAGAATTTCCACTATAGCAAGATATTTAAATTGCACTCTTTGAGAGTGGTCAGTATATTACAATTAAGTATCGAGAAAAAATACATTTAATCAAAATATATATATGAGAATATAAAAATAAGAGACCTATTTAATTATAAATAATTTAATACATGGCGAAATTCAACATATCCGTTAAAAGTGAAAGGGTGTTTCCTTTAAGATTAAGCAAAATATAATAGAAGCTTAAGAGAAGTTTGATTGAATTGTGTTTTAAATACCTCATATACTTAAAACTAATTAACTTTTTATTAAATTTTATATTTATTAATATAAGAGTTCCGTCTCATGAAGAAAAGGAAGAAGAGGCGCCCTGTTAAAGCTGGAGGAAATCCTATCTTTTGTCACTATTAGGGCAAACAGTCCTGAAATTTTGAGGTTCCTGGATAATTTTTCGGGATCGAAAAGAAATTTGTTTAATTCGGAAATTCACACAGAGATTGTAATTATTCAATGAACCATCACTAACCCATCAATTTTTGTCGAATTCATTTATTTCACGCATAGGAGGCAGAGTAAAAGTATATCTACCATTTTTTCTGAATTGATATCATATAAACCTACTCTAATTTTGGTAGCTTGATTTCTAGCTTTATTAGTGCCCAATTATTGGAAGGATTGATAACTGTGGCTAGTCAGTTTTTCGAGTGTTTATGTAGAATTGCTATGGGCATTAATTTAACACTTAGGTTCTTTTGAAAGACTTTTTCAGTGAATGATTTTATATAGTTTCAATAAATAGTATAAATTTAGCAAAAATGTTTATTTTCCATAAAAATATATCAATTTTTATGTTAGCTGCAATCACGAAAAAATTCTTAAATCAAGATCCGCTTCACTATTCAAGATCAAAACAATCTCGAGACTGAAATTCCAATACCCGGATCATTAGTCACTATGGACGTGCGGATTAAATTTTTGAGCCATGAAAGAACTTGCACAAAAAGCCGGGACTAAGCTGTTCCCTAATGTAGACCATAGTTTATTATTTATTTATTATTATTTGAGAGAGGAGGTTCAAATAAATATATTTTTGTTTTGGCTGGGAAAACAATGACTTTATTTTCAGTCTAAGTAAACAAATCATTTTATATTTAGGTACATGGATTGAAAACATTTCATTGGTAAAGGGAACTTTAATATCTGATTACCCTGATTGATTTTTATAAGAAAACTGAATTTATTCTTTCTCAAGAACATTATGTTTGCTGTTTCTGTGGTATGTAGAAGCCACATTGTTAAATTTATGGGTTTGAGCGGAACATGTACTCACGTTCCTACTGTAGACATTAAAGATCATATTTAAGGATCATTAAATTGTGAAAACTCAAATTCGAATTTGAAATACTATATATAAAAACTATTAAAATAGAAAATTATTCATTTAGAAGGTATAAAATTGAAACATTTAGATAGACTTTATTATTTATTATTATTTATTTTTGAAAGAAAAAAACGGTGGGAAAAGTATTATCAGGGTTATATATGATGTAAAGTGCAAGCAGGTGTTGGTTCTCAAGGTGTTTGCAGGTGTTCACCTAAGTGCAAGCAACCGAAAAGGCGAAGTCTTTCGAGCGGCAACCAGTCTTCCCTCAACTATATAATATAATTTGCAAATTACTATAAATTAACTAAATAAAAGAAAATTAGCGTTAGCGAACAGTTTGAGATGGAAAGTGAAATTTAGCACAGAGATGTACTTTATTAATACAAACTCATGTATCAAATTTAAGCTTATTTTAGCTATAGTTGCATAACTAGTCATATAACATTCGATTTTTTTCTGATTTTCGACATTTTTGAAATGAAAGTTTTGAAGCTAAAAGGCTAAAAATCAAATCAATTCTTCGTTTTGAAAATGCAAAGATTTTGGAACAATGATGAACATTCTACAACTATTTTTGAGTTATCGTGAATACGGACAGAAAAAAAAATAATTTCTTAACGTTTTAGATATTTTTGAAAACAATAAGGAAAAAAATCGTGTGAATTGCAAATAAATGTGAATTTATATGATTATGAAATGACCATTCCTAGTTAATCAATTTCGATTTTATGATAAGAAGAATTCAAAGTTCATCTCTGATTTCAATAAATATTTTTATAAGTTTTAAATTCTAAATATCTTAAAAATTAAATTTAAAGATGTGTTACAGTTTTTTCTATATTATAAAATTATATAATAATATTCATAGTTTTTTACCCAGATTAATTCATATTAAAATAAACAACAAAATGGGTTTTCCAAGAACAAAATTATGCTATATTTTCTAAAAGCGAGAATCAAAGGTGACGTCAAAGAAATGCCTCAGTATTCAAAGCCTCTTGAAACATGTGATAAATCATAAATATTGATATTGATACCGTTTTAACCTTGACGATTTTCACTTGTTCTGATAATATTAATAACTAGCTGCGACGCCCGCCTTCGGCGGCCCTCTTGCTAGCCAGGGGCTACACCCCGGGACCCCCCACCCCCAGCCCTTTTCCCCCATCCAAAAACTAATTGATTTACTTATGCTTAAAAAATTCACACATGTTTACTTCTCAGTTAAAATATTAATTTAAATTTTTTTAATCAATTTTATTATTTCTTTCCCTTTTTAAATAATATCTAATATTAGTGATTAGGTACCTATTTGTAATAATTATTTAAGTATTTGAATAATGAAGAATTGAGAAGAATATATACTATACGTTTTTCTTCTATTATTAAAATTGAATTAAATAGATT